>VXBR01001107.1:760945-1066283 GCA_013400215.1 Cisticola juncidis
TTTTTTTTTTTTTTTTTTTTTTTTTTTTTTTTTTACTTATCATGGAATAAATTCATTTTTTTCATACAGAAATACCAGCACCTCTCAAATCTTCTATAAATTTATTTTACATAAAGTTGAACATACAGACTTTCTAGAAGAAATTCTAGGAAACACACCGCAGAATCTCTTTCTCAAGCTCGAGTAGGAAAAAATACTGTAGTAATCACTTTGGCAGAAACTAGTAATCATAGAGGGATGAATTCTTTGCTCCATGCCTTTGTCCATTCATACTAGCCCATAGTGCATATAAAATATCTCCAATTTATATGACAGTGAGATGCACTCCAAGTGTAAGTGGAAATGACTTTAAGAGGGGCAGGCCAGCACAGAACAGGTTCCTGATGTAATGAATTGGAAAGGGACCTGTGAGTATGCCAGCTAAATTGTTTGATCTGTTTATATTCCTGCAGTTCATTCTGCTATGTGAAATCCCTGCTGATCCTGCAAAAAAAGGGAAAAAAAGAAATTATGTTGTTTAGGTAACAAATGTATTCTCTAGGGGTTTGCTTTGACTTTTCAGTACAGTGCTAGTTAGTTGCAACCAGCTGAGAAAAGTGTCAAGCTGAAAATAGAAATTAATATGAAGAAGATAACTCATTTGGCAATAAGTGTGAAAGATACTGTGTGCCATGTGAGTTAAACCAATCAATTAACACATGAATCCCCCTGGTGTTTTCAACATTATTATACCTTGTTGAAATATGTCAGTTCTCATGACAGAATTGTCCCTACATCACTTGCTGGCTGCTGCTAATCTAGGAAGCATCCAGAGTTTTCTCAGAGATGCCGTCAGCTCTTCCTTTTTCTGTCTAGTCTTGTGAGATTGGAAAATATCTCTTATTGCAGTGCAGAAAACGGATGAGAGAGAGTTAAAGGCTTTAATGTGATCCCTGGCGTGTGCCGGCCCTGGCCAGAGAAGTATGTAAGAAGGATGAGGGGGTTCATAAATGGGCCAGAGATTAATAAATAGTCAGTACTTAATTTTATTTTCTTGTGCTGGGAGAATTGAATTTGTAATCCCAGCGCAGCGATTTGCGGACAGTATCCCCATCTAGGGGCAGGTCTGAGCATCTCTGCTGGCGGGAGCCTGCCGCTGGGGGAAGGGAGGCTTGGGGAAATTCCCACATCCCACCCACATCCCGGCCGGGATACAGCTTGGGAATGCAAACGAGTGCGCGCAAGGGGCGGTGCCTTCAGTAGCACGATGTAGTGGAAGACGCTGCTTAGAGTAAGAAGCGGAGAACCCACGAGGGTTTCTAAGGTCGCTGATGTTTCCGTGCTGTGGTGCCACGGCCAAAAGCCAGTGCCCAAGTGCCGGGTGCGGGCTGGCACCCTGGTCCTTGGCACCGCCAGCGGGAGCGAGCAGCTCCCGATCCGGGCTGTGCCCCGAGGCAGGGACACGGAGCAGGGCGGGATGCTCCAGGGCCGCCTCTCTCTGCAGAGTGTGAATGGGTGGCTGCTGCTTTGGAAGTGTCCTCCACAGCTTTCATTTCAAATGTTAGCGGCTACACTTCAGCTGGCTCGTGTAGAGGTCTGTGATGAGATGGAACACGGGAGCTGAGCTCTCACCCAGAACAGATAACCTCGTGTCCTTTGAGAAAATGATATTACACATGAGAGCTGGGGTCACTGGCAGGACAGCACGGGAAAGCTTGCACTGGGGCCATATGAATTGTGCCTGCTGTCGAGAGAGAAAGATTTTGCTCCTTAGCCCTTTGCTTTCATGAGCTATTTTATTTACATAATTATCTTTGTTGTTGCTGCTGACTTTTCTTTGCCTTTTCTTATAAAAATGTTCTGTGTTAAAATTCATCTTTGAAGATAAAAATATATAAATAGCAAGGCAGTTACAAAATACTCTGTGATGTTATTGAAGTGACCTTGTTGCTTTCCTTTTCACTGCATTCTCTTTTTTTCCTGAAATAAAATTATGTGAACAGGATAACCTCTTGTTACTTTATAGAAAAATGTGACCTGCTCAGTCAGTTGCCTTTGCAGGGCTCTCTTAGCTTGGGGACAGAGAAAAGGAAAAATGACTGCGTGTACGGCTCCAGATTTAAGGTCAGCCATTCTGGCTGATGAATTTAACAGAATTATGTACAGCATTTTCCTCCCCATCCTCCTTCTGATGGAGTGATCCTGAGTAGAAGGAATAACCAGACTAGGGTTTCAACGTGACTATTTGCATAAATGAGCCTGTATGTGCAACTGGAACAAACAGCCTAGTGCTGGCAAAGCTCCAGAGACCCTAAATCAAATACCAGAGAGAGAGAGAATTACAGAGAGGGAAGGGAAAATACTGTATTCAAACACAAGATATTGGGGCAAATATTGCACAGCTGAGTCACTTTGGGATGTTTATGGTATAATAATCCTATTCAGCTCTCCCACCATAGTAATTGTGCACAAGTTGTGATGAAACAAATTTTTGACTCAACTATTTTTTTTTTTTTTTAAGAAAAAGAGGTTTTCTCTGTGCAGCACAAAGTTCCTGGAGTCTTTTGAAATTATAGACATATTTTCCACAATAACACACACAAAAAATACTGTTGTGTAGCAAAGCCAAAGCCCAAGCAAGGCTTCTTACACATGATGTGTATTAATAATAAAACTTGTGAGCTGTGTTACTGTTTTTCTGCGTGCATGTTCTGTGTGGCAGACCATTTATGCATTTCCACTGTGCTGGGGCTTACATCACTGTCGTATTAGTCTAAGCAGAATAGAGCAGATTGTTTATTTTGGTTGAGCTCTGCTTCAGGCTGTAACATCAGATGTAGCTCCTAGAGTGACAAATTCCAATTGCAGTGTCACAGATTAAACAAGGGTACAGAGGAGCCCTGCAAGCAGTTTTGTTTCTCATGGGAGTGAAAAGATACTGTGCTTGCTGAAGTTGATACATGTGATCCCACCATGGCCAAAATAAATAATCTGCTCTCCTAACTCTCTTCTGTTGAAGATTTACATTGCCCAGAACCCCTTTTGTTGTACATTCTTCAGTTTGGGGTTGCAATATTCTGTTGAAGTTAGTCACCCTTTGTTAATGAACAGTGCAACTCTCTCTGCGTTACTTTTATGAAACATAGTCATTTTTAGCTTTGTTTGTTCTACTGTATGCTATTATCTCATTCACAAAATCACAGACTCAAAAATCAGTTGTGATTAAAAGGAGGATCTGGAGGTCCTCTGTTCCAGGCCCCTGCTCAAGTAGGATAACCTACAGCAAATTGCTCACACCATTTCCAGATGGCTATGGAATATCTCCAAGGATGGAGACCCCACAACCTGTGGGCAACCTGTATCAGCTCTCGGTCAAATTCACAATATAAATATTTCTCCTTATGTTCCGCTAGAAGCTCCTGTGTTTCATTTTATGCCCTTTGGTTCTGTCACCAGGCACTACAGAAAAGAGCCTGTCCATCTTCTTTACACATTCCCTTCAGAATCCTGTATTTTTATGGGGTTCCACTGAGGCTATTCCTCTCTGGGCTAAACAGCCCCAGCTCCCTCAGCCTCTCCTTATATTGGAGATGCTCCCATCCATTATTTATTTTAATGTCTCTGTGCTGGAATCTCTCTTGTAGCTCCCTGCCTCTCTTGTACTGGGCAGCACAGAAGTGGACCCTGCAGACCGTGTGTGTTTGATCAGTGCTGGGTAGAGCAGCAGGGCCAACAGCCCTCCTAGCTCAGCCCAGGATACCCTTAGCTGTTCCTGTGGCAAGAGCTCATTGCTGACTCACATTCAAGTCGGTGTCCTTGAAGAAGCTGAGGTCTGCTCTCCAAAAGCCCGGGGTTGTAATCTTGCATTTTGTTCTGCCTCCTCCTTCCAGAATCTGGAATCCTACTGTCGCATGGGCACTGCAGCCAAGGCTGCCTTTGGCCCTCACATATCCAACAAGCCCCCCATTTTTTATAAACGTGAAAGCTAGCAGAGCACCTTTTCTTGTTGCTCCTCTATCACTTGAATCAGCAAGTTACACATTTATACATTTCACTTAGCAACTACATATGGCACTAACATGGTTGGTTTCTAGGGTGATTAAGTGTTGCCTCCACTGTGGAGCATTAATATTACCATCAGAAAACATTTGAAGGTACCTGCTTCCCAGAAACAGGTGCCTTTGTTTTATCTCAGCTGGACTTTTTTGCAATAGCCATGACAGGTAAGATCAGTGACCTTTTGGAATATAAGGTGCTTACACAAATAACTATAGTGAATAATAAATATCAAACAAGTAAATTGGATAAAATGGCTAGTAGTTCCTAAAACTTTCCAGGTGGCCTCTTTGCCCATTTTGAAGATGAGTATTTTTGTAATAGATCTCCTTTCATCTCATCTTTAAAATGTGGACTGTTGTTACATCTATGACCTGACTGAAGGTTTTGACCTCCTTAAGATTGTTCCATTAACATGTGACATTTTTGCTGAAATTTCCCAATCGTTCCATTTGCGACCCATTATCTGAGCAACACCATGAAAGGGAGTTGCGAGTACTTAGTTTACCAGAAAATTTTGATCTCCCACTGGTTCTACAGCTGACTACGGTTTCACTGTCCTCAGTGTGTAGTCAGTTCTGATTAATGCAGAACTAAGCAAGATTAAATTTAGGCCCCATCCTCTGAGTACAGATAAGAATCTTGACAAGGTTGCTGAAGCTCTTCACCTTTCAAGGTACATAAGAAATGTCTCCCGTGGAATTTACAGCGTGTGCAAGATGTTGAAGGTTATGTGGGCACGAGTGGCTTTTAAAGAGGTGCAGTTCCATTCCTCCTTCTACCCCATGCCAAGAGTGTACATAACATAACCAACCCCACCACCCAACTGTAAGGTAAAGGTCTTATTTTATCATATGGCTTCTCAAAAATCGAATACTGAAAGGTCAAAATTTTCTTAGTAGTTACTTGAGTGTAAAATTAAATATGAATGACGCTAAGAAATCCTTTGGCAATGTACAACGTGCTGTGTTTGTCATAAATGAAGCTATACCAGTTGCCCCTGTGTTCCTAGAAGTTGGAATTTGAACAATAAACTGGTCTTGATTTGAAAATGTTAGCTGAATGTAGAATTAAAGAGATGTTGAAGGACGAACCTGGAGAAAAGAGAGAAAAAACCGAAAGTATTAGGAAATTAATGTTGAAGGAAAGTGAGTTGCTGCAGGGCATGCTTCATTTATTAAAATGATTTAAGAACTAGCTGCTGAAAATGTTCTATCTGTCAATGGAAGATGCAGGAAAATATCTTTAAAAAGAAAATAGCTACAAATACCTGAAATAAACTACTAGCTAGCCATATGTTTAGATCTCTGGGATGTCTCTGTGAAGTATAATAGGTAGACATACAGACAAAAAGAGAAGCAAAGGCTGAAACTCTGAATGGGGGCATGCAAAAAATTTCTTCATGCTTTTTTATATATATATTTAATAGTGACATTCATGATTCTGTGTTTTGAGTTGTCCTCTCTGTTACAAATAGTTGATGTTAGGAATCACAATGCCTCAACAGAGATGAGGGATATTTTTTTTTGTTGTCAGCTGACATGTCAAGGTGGTTTTTTTAGCTGTTATGTTCACAGAGTGCAGGACACAGATATTTCTACACTTCTGTCACTTCATGTTTAACTTTAAAAGGAGTATGTGAAGCAGAATTGGAAGATATGTAAGCAGCTGACATGTCATATGCACTTGGAAATGTGTCCTGAATACTAACAGTGCTGCTTCGAATCCGATAAACCTCACCCCTGGTAACAAGGCTGTCTGTGGCGAGGGCAGTCCTCAAATAAAAATGTCCTTTGCCCAAGCACACTGAACCCCTGTGCAGGCACTATAAATGTCCTTTGCCCAAGCACACTGAACCCCTGTGCAGGCACTATTTATAAAACCTGTGCCGCTGCAGCGCCCGGCACAGCATGTGCAGGGTGGTGATTCAGAGCGCTGCGGGCTGCGGGCTCCTGATGCCACGAGACAAGGAAATGTCATTGACTTCTCACACTTCCCCAGAGCAGGCTGGGGTCCAGGGGCTGCTCTCTTCTACAGCTCATGTTCAGGAACAGAAGGAAAACCTGATGAATCACACAGGGCTGAACAGATCCCTGTCAGGGTAGCTAATGTTCCACAGGGTGGGAAACATAATTTGTACCTTATATAATGTGTGAGTCTGTTTTGATAAGAATTGGCCTGAACCTTCTTTGACGGATCAATCATGCTCACAGGGTTTGGCAGTTTCTGTAAGAGCTTTATATTGAATCCATACAGTTGGATTGCTGACTATTCCTAGTAGTTGTCATTTCAAGGGTTACATTTGTTTCGGTTGCTTCTTTTTTCTTTTTCCTTCTCAGTCTGCACATTGCCTCCAGCTTGTGAAGTTTCCACAAAGGAGGAGTGAGGCAGGGTCTGCTCCAGTACCTGTGTAACAAAAGATGTGAGTGCTAGGAAGCCTTCTGTTGATAGTAGTACTGTGAGCATCCTAAAAATTATGCTTTATTGCACTTACTGATTTAACTTGGCTGATGGATTTTTTTCTGAACTCATTCTGAACTCTAAATTGGGTCAGGCAAAGCGCAGCAGTGAGATTCAGTGGCCTTAACCACTGAATGTGGTTAAGTGCTCCAAACTCCTGAATAAGTGATTCGAAAAACAGATTGATTATAGTATGTGGGATGGAGGGAGAAAGATACCATTTTGACAGACAAAGAAGTTTCAGTAAAACTTTTCTCAGTTAGTTTTATTTCAGAAATGAACTTTCTGTCACCCTCCACTTAAAAATGCAAAGATGTCCAATGAATGCTAAAGCAGAATGTTTTCAGCTAAAATTAAGCAGATGTACAGGTGCAAACATGTTTTCTGTATGCAGCTGCTGTGCAATTAAATTTTTTAGATGTGATTAAAACACCTGGTCTGCCCCTATCAATACAGGATGTTATTTTTCACATTGATTTATATCTTTGTAGTTATTCAAAGAAGTGTAAGGCCAAATTGTGGTCAGATAAAGTAAATTACATTTTAGCAATTGGTTATAATTCAAACAGAATTAGATCTAGGAAAGAAGTGACAAGTCTTAACTTTTCTGTTAGTCATTTTGCAAACTTAAATGCCAGTGTTTTGTGTAGCTTTTTATTGCTGTGATGTAATTGTTCTTTTGCAGAAATGCAATGCATTTCTGTTTTAACTGGAGAGAACCAACAACAAATTCCTACCAGATTCAGTCATTGTTTTGTGCCAATCAAAGTCTGTGCTGTGTCCATCTGTTTAGAAATGAGTGTGGCTGGGCCCGAGAGAGCACCCTTTCTCTTGAAGAAAGCATAAATCCTGTGTATGAACTACTTTCTAAGACATGAAATGGTACTGAGAGGAGGATGTATGATTTCAGACAAGTTTGTTCTCTCCCTGTCTTTATTTGTTAACATAATTTGCACAGCTGCATTTTCTATGTGCCCTCTAGTTCTTATCAGTGAATTTCAAGGTTCTCTTCATTATTACCAGAAAAGCTTCTGTCTTTGTGAGACTAGAGTTTGACAGTATATGGTATATGCGATAGAAAATACATTAATTAGCATTATTTTGAAATTAAATATCAAGCATCTATTGATAATTCATTTATCAGTAATGTTGCATGTAAGTTCAATAATAGTGTAATTGAATAAAGTTTTACATGGGTCATGTACATGAGTTGTAACTTAGGGTATGGAATTTAATACCCCATGGAAGTATTGTTGTTTATTCTGTGAATGGAACCTTATATCATGTGGCATTTTTGATTAATTTGAAACATCATAAGGAAGAGAGACTCCCCTAGTTAAAGAATAGCTTTTTTTCTAAGCATCTCTTAGGGTTTCAAGGCAGAAAAATCTGCTTTTTTGTGGTTCAGTATTTTTCTTATTTTATCTGACACAATGGACAGGCTGCAGTTTACCAAATGTACTTTTGTTCAATTGCTAACATAAAAAAAACCCTGTTTATTTTTTACCGCAAGCAGTCTTAATCTGAGAGATTATTTTTGCATGGCATCTAAAGCAAAACCCAAAATCTAATCAAGTCATTTCCCTATACTCTGACTGGTTTGAGGGTTTTTTTCTGAAAAAAAAGTAGATGAATGTAATCTTTTAAACAGCACTGATTTGTTTAGGAACTTATGAATATAAAAACTCCAAGTAAAACTTAAAGGTAAAAATGATACCTTGGTGTACAGCTTTCATATCAAATGTTTCAACCGATTAGAGAAAGTACAATAGTCTGAATTCTTCTCTTAAAAGTAGAGGATAGGGATTGGTGAATGACCTAATTTCCAATGATCATTGGTAAATACAAGGTGGGGTTGTAATTTTTTTCAGGTGTTGTTTTATAATTTGAAACAGAGAAAATGCAATCCATAAACTTTTGTGTTGTGAAATGTTTGTCCTTTTGGGCTACATTTGGAATTAGATGATGCTCTGTTTGTTTCATCAGTATGTTTTGCATAATAAAACATCTCTGCTCACTGAACAAGAACAGGAGCAGGAAGGGTTTTATCACAGAGTCCAAAAGTATTCCTTGGATGTATTTTAGTGGTGTACAAATTCTTAAGGTTGAGCCAGCTCTTAGAATCCATGGAGAAATATACTCCCTTTGCCATGGTAATGGAAGAAATCCACAACTTGTAGTGAAAATTTCTGTGTATTGTTTATGGTTTGATCAGCTTGTGAATAAATTTAGGTAGATGATGAAGTTAAGTAGTGATATTATCCATATGGGTCACAGGGCATCTCCAGGTTATTATTTCACATTTTAAACAATTTTTTTTTTTATTATGTCAAAATATGGGTTTCCTTGTTTTCCATTCAATTTCCTTGTTCTTTTTATTCCTCCTTATTTTCCTGATAGCTAGGCTATAATCCAGACCCCAGCTCATATGCAGTTAAGTATGGTGCATTCAGGGAGTTGTCAAAAAGAAGTTGAAGTCAGAAGATAACTTACTTTAGTGAATGCCTTTTAATACTTCTGATTATTTTTTTTTTTTACCTTAGAAATTCCTGGGACATATATCAAATTTCTACCTATGCCCTGTCTTCTCTCCCAAGGCCAGGTTACTTATTCCAGCAGTAGTGTGACAGAAGAGCCAGTATGAATAGGCTCTGTGGGAATGATCAACGTGTTCTGGGAAAGCTGTAGATAGACATGAGGAATCAAAACTATTCATCAGTGCTGATAATTGTAGCTATTATGTCCCCTATGAGAAAGTTGCAGAGTTTGCTTGCTGCATCCTTTTCTTTAAGCAAATGGTCAGGGAGGACAAGGAGAAAGTAAGATGAAAAATCCATAGGCCTTTTCCCTCACCCTGTGTCAGTCCACATAACTAGCTGTGTGTGAGGTGAGAAGTAAGCTGCTTTATCAAAACAAGGGAAAGCTGGACAAAAGTGACACTTTAGTGAGATCCCTGAGATACTTGCCCTTTCAGGCACACTCATTTTCCAGTAAGAGTCTTCATCTAAGTTCTCTGACTTTTATATGAATGGTACATCATTATTTCATTACCTGAAAACCTGTTCTGCTTGAAGAACAGAGGGAATGGCCATCGCATTTTTTTCCTACAATGTGTCTTCTGTCATAAGTCAGTCCTTGTTAGCATCACAAAGAGCTTCCACAAGATTTTCAGAGATGATATTATAAAGCAGTGTTGTGAATACCCCTTCTCCCATTCCTGCAATATTCAGGAAGTGCAGGAGAGGGATAAATCTCACGGGTCTATTTGTTATTGACTTTCACTGTGCTCTGTACGTTGTTTGGGTATCAAGACCTGGCATTCCTATGGGAATGCAAAGTTATACCTAGATTGATGTCAGTCTTCCTTAGAGTTACACAGGTCAGGTAGGCAGAAGATTTTTCCTGAGTACTCCTGTATGAAGAGCAGTATGTTACTGAGACCTCATACAGAGATGCATTCACTGAAATAGGACCAGCCAGCCAGCCTCCAATTAGGCAGTGTAAAACTAATGCAAATGGATGCCAAGATTAAATAGAAAGCAGGCATCTAAAATTATTTGAGCTTCCAGAATCTTCTTTTGAATTGGGTTCAATAAACATCTTGAGAATTTTCTGCATATTTTTATTGTCCCAGTTACAAATTCAGAAATTACACTTCCCAAACTTTGTAATAATTTGTTTGGGTGGGGAGGGTGTGGTGGTGGTGGTGGTGGTGTTGGTTGGTTTTTTCCTAGCTGGAAGGTTGATTCTATTTACTCTTTTAAGTGCTGGTAGTTGGCATTTAGGGAAGAAGAAGAAGGAAGGAAATTAAATTTAGCCACAGAGTTGAGTACATGGTGGCATTGAAATTCTACAGTTGTGATACAGGGCTGTAATAAAATCAGAAACAGAAATTCACAATATGCATATGACATAAAGAAGCCACTTTCACTATTAGTACAATTTTTTGGTGGATCTTGCAAAATACTTTCTTCAGATTACTAAAGATAATTGACTGCTTTGAACACTTAAAATCTGCCAAGTCAGAGTGCCTTCCGTGAGACTTGCTAGCCCAAGGCTTGTTCTTTCCTTTGAGTGGAGGTGCTGATGTAGAAGGTGTTCTCAGATAACTGCATCTTGACATCTATGCTAAGGTATTTGCCTTGAGGAGGAAAGGATAAAATATTATCTGTAAATTTTAAAGACAGTGAGGAGCTTAAAAAAAAAAAAAAGGGATTTTTATAAAGAAATGTCTTGTTATAACAATAGCTTTAGGGTGTTTTTTTATAAGATAATAATCATATCTTTGGTTCAGACTGAAGACTCACTTAATGGGAAGCACCCTCAAGTTATTGTTTGGATCAACATATACACTGAATATCCTTATTTGAAAAGAAAGTTGAGAAAAAGCATAAAACATAATATTAAGGCAGTGAAATATAATTCTGTAAGAGCAAATGCACTTAATATATCCCTTCTACCTTCTGTTCCTTCTTCCATCTTTTTTCCCTCCCCTCTTCTCTGCTTCTCTACCTTTCTTTGTTTTCCAGTCTTTTTTTTTCTTCTATGTGTTAAGAAATACAGTCCTAAAGTTCAGGCACCAGGGTGTATTTTCAAAGCTAACTGGAAGGGAATAACTGAAATTTACACAGTGGAGACATGCTTTATCTGAAAGTTCTAGTCCCTCCTGGAGTCCCAGGGAATGAAAAGTATAATATGATAGCATCCCTTAAAATAATATCCAATATTCTTTTCCTCCTGTATCTTTTTCAGGGATTTAAGCATCCCCAAGAAGGCAAAAAGAGCTCATGATGGTGTCTTTTCTTTTGTGTTAGGAACATTCTTCTGTATAATCTGTTTAGAGACACATTGATTTTCAGAGGCTATCTCAAAAGGCTTGATTTTGGGAAAGGAAAATAAGAAAACAAAATAATTTGGTAAGATGTGGTAATAAGAGAACGGTCCAAACTAAAGCTCTGTTGTCATAAGTCTGTACTGTGGGACTAGCAGTTTTTAAACCTGAGTGTCCACATGCAGACTGCTGTTTCCTGTTGGAGGCAGCACACAGTAACCCTTGGACTATGCCCAAGAGCTGTTGGGGTCTTTGCTATTTGGCAAGCCTAAAAACCATGTCGGGGCCCATTCTAACAATTTAACAGCAGAGACAGTTGCATTCCAGTGGCATAAGAACATTTTCCAACAATATTAATTTTGCTAGCATAGATGTCAAGAGTAAAGCTAAAATAAGATTACTAAATAAGGTTTAAATTCTTGAAAGAAATCCACAGGACCTCAGTAGGCCCAAAGGGACCAATCAGGAGAATAAAATGCCATTAGGGCATGAAGGCATTTTGACTTTTTCATTTGTTCATCCTCAATTACTGAAGGACTGTTTGGTGCTGAAAATGGTACAGGTGAAGTTAGATGAAGTTTGGTCTTCTTCCTCTTATTGTGATATCCCATGGTTCTCTCAACTTCATTGCTTACCTTGATGGAGGTTGTGGGGTTTTTTTCCTGAAAAACAAATGATACTGATTTCTTACTGTATGTCTCTAGTCAGAAAGTTATGAGTCTGTGAAAGGAACACTTCTTGTGCTAAGGGGAGTGTGTGCCTGCTGTGGACTGTCAAAGATGAGCAGTTTTACTTGTGATGCTGAGGGCTGGGTGCTGCCTCAGAGGAGAGGGAAGCCTGCTGTGGCCCGACTTAACTCTACGGAGGGGTGAAAGAAGCATTTGCCACCCTTTGGAAGCAAAAGCTGAGAGTACAAGGGACACAGTTTTGGGAGGTCACTGCATGCCAACGTGTCAGTGGAGGAATCAGTTCCCAGTGAGCTGGAGCTCAGCAAGCTGCAAAGGGTAACCAGGAAGCAAACCAGGGTTTGGGTTGGGGCAGTTTATGCACTGCTGCCTCGGTTCACATTAGTCATCTTTTCCTTCTATTACCGAGGTATTTTCCTTTTCTCTCCAGTGGAGCATCCGTGAGGTTTTACAAGCACTGATGGCGGAAAAGGAGAAGGCTCTACCCATCTCCTTTCAAAGCATGTCTGATTTGTTGGTCATTTGCTGTGCAGTGGAGCACTATGAGCTGAATCCGATAGATTACAGGGTGCTTCTCCTCCAGCCTGATCACACTCTACTCCTTGATATCATAAGATTCAGCTGCTAGTGGCAAAGGTGGTTGTTGTGTCTGAAGACAGAGCTCATAAAGGCGTGTCTGGCAAGCAGGCAGAGCACACACATGGTACCAGTACTGACTGGAATGTACCAGAGCATGTAACATACAATTCCCTTGCCCAGGTCCTGGGCAGCAGATGCTGTTGCCCGCCACAGTGATCAGAGATTTTACAGGCAATAATGTGTGTCATTTCCATACCCCAAACAAACTCTTAATAACAGAGTTAACAGGAGCACTGCTGACAGGAGTACTTGCTGTCATGTGCACTAATTTTAAGCGTGCCTGTTTTTCCCTCTTACATTCTGGTTTAGTACAGTCAGGCTGTTTCTGGGTTCTGGCCCCTCGGCGCTGCTTTCCAGTAGAAATAAGAAACATGAAAGTGCATTTTAGAGGAAAACATGTAACGGAGGTGAAAATAGGTCAAATTTCACTTGCTGATGCCTCTTTAAGTTAACAGCTGTGGGTCAGAACACATTTTGATACAGAAGCACAGCCAGATAATTTAAGCTCACACAGTGATGTCTCATGGTGTTCATAACCTTCATTTTATGACCTTTGATCCATTGTGTGGCTAGGGATCAAAGACAAAAACTAGGGGAGTTTTGTTGTTATTGTTTTAAGAGATTTAATATGTTCGTTTTCTGATACTAAATTTATATATGCAGGGTTTTTAATTAGCACAGCCTATGTAAAGATATATTTTCATCCCTTAGGAAAGCAAAAGTAGGGATGTAGGGTTGGTGGGGTTTTTTTGTTCCTAAAAGTCCGTGAAAGATGGATTCTTGACTGCAAAGTCATTATCACTGATATTAATTTCTCAGTACTTTTCTTAGTACTTTTTCTTTTCTCAGGTAAGGTCTTGATACTCATTTGTATGCCTACCCTTGTCTAAATATTTGGGGCCTGCACTGTTACTCACAAGTTGCCTGTAATTGATAGGTCACTGTTTCTATTAATCCATAGTAGCATATTGCTCATTAAAAAGCAGGATTTGCTGCTCTGCTTTCCTCCAAACTGTATAAATCCTAAACCACAAATGACTGAGGCAATTTTTCTACATTTTCTATATTTCTATTTTATAGAAATATTAGCATCTTTCTAATGGATTTTAATAATATATTCAATCAGAAAGTACCTGGAAGTATTTTCATGGTAAGAAAACCATGCACTTAAAGCATCATAAACAGGCAGTTCATTCAATAGTTTTGAATTAAACTGTGGAATGTGTGTGATAGACAGGAAAGCCAGAAGTTTCACCAGCTTTGTAGGAATTAGACGACTACATTCTCCTACATATGGTTCTATGAGGAGGCCACATGATGGATGAATAATTTGGTTTATTTAGGCATTTTAATTTTGATCTGCTACGAGAATAGAGCCAAAACGGATTCACTGCTAGTCAAGGGCAGTATTTCTGTTTAATTCTTCTAAACTTTCATGAAGCAGGAGAGTGCCTGTAGTGTCTGTGTCACCTAAGTTTATATTTTCCTTTTTTCTTTTCTCTTGCATATTTTTTTCACTGATTCACTTTTTCTTGGATGGTGCTGACCTGAAACCTAACACAGATCTGCTTTGGAATGACATGGAGATCCATTTAGAAATGAAATTATTTCACAGTGTTTATATAGTAAGCTTTTTGAACTACAGGAAAATTGCCAAACGAAAAATGTCCTAGAAATACAGAAATGTTTTATGATAAATATAGTACTTATAGGTGGGGTTAAAGACTCTGATATAGCTGTGTGCATTCATATTTATTTACTGCAGAGAAATGAACTCCACATGGCTATTTTTGCTTTGCTGACTGTAATCCCATCAAGGCAGCCTTATAGACATCTGCTAAGGTTTTTTATTATTATTTGGTTAAGATTTTGAGATTGAGGTGAGAAAAATCCAGCTGTCACCTAGAAATGACCTCAAGGCGGTTTCACAGATTTGTCCAACATGATTTTCACATACTTCTACAGGCTTAGATGTATTCCCTGCCCCAAAGTGCTTCAAAATATAATTACTCACATTTTCTAAAAAATAATGTTCTCATGTATGCACTGTGCTGTTTAACCTTTATTCAGTCTAGCTTTTTTGAAAACGTTGAGAGCAAAGACCAAGCAAGTGAGAATTTGCCCCGTATATTTTTCGGTAGGCATTGCAAGATATATCGGTGATCACTGATTGCAAGACATAGCAGGGATGCACTCTTAATGTCTGCAAATATTTCCTCGTGCCAGTAGCCCCTCACATCCACAGCCACTGGACTCAATCTCAGTACAATATAGCTATCATGAGATCTTTGGGGTGTACTAGAACAATCAGTTTCTCAGAGTGCTTCTTATCTAAACAAGCTCAAGTTTTTGTACCTTTAGCCAGTATCCTGTGGCAGTCTGTCTGGGAATTACCTCCATCTTGCTGCTCTGGAGGGAAGAAGGGAAGGGCCAGAAAACACTTCCCCCGGTGCTGTTGTTGTGCCTCAGTTATCCAACTGGACCAATACAAAGAAGAAACATTTAGTGTCCCCTTCCTTTTTTATTTAAGTCAGTGCACACAGATAAAATTCTAATGAAAAGGAATCCAAGCACGGGAGTGAGTTACTTATTATGGAAATTTTCAGTGATCCATTGTAATGTTGAATTTTCAATTTTTAAAAGGGGTTACATTCCTAATTCGTGAACAAAAAGGGCCAATTTATCCCTCGCTGTGAGAAACATTTTTCTTATATATTATTCTCATGAAGCCTCTAATTCAGCCAAACACTTTCTGTAATGGAAACTATGAAACACTTTCTAAAATATATATCAGATTTACATTACTAGCCTGTTGTGTTAGATTGAAGAAGGGACTTTGTTACACTGTGGCAATTCTCTTTTTTTGCTTTTATAATGCTCCTTTCTAAAATAAATTGTGTTTGGTACTAGCAAGGCTTCTATCAGTAACTCTTGGGGTTATCCTAAATAGGTATTCACTAACTTCACCTTTGAATTGTGAACATAATCCCTACATCTTCACTTTTACTGATCTCAGGAACAAGAGTTTTATGCTCCTTTTAAACTAGAATTGCGTTCTTTTGATTCAAAATCTGCAAATGTTGGACTGCAGGAATCATTCCAATGCCAAAGGAATTTGGATAAATCTGCCTTGCATGCAGATTGAGTTTCTCAAAGCCTTATGACACAGATAGCCTGGGCTGAAGAATTAGCGGGCAGCATAAGAGCTGTGAAAGCTAAGCTTGCTTTTTCTGACACAGTCAGAACCCAGATTTATATCTGTCTTGTACACATTGCTTGGAGTCTGATGGTGTTAAAAGATAGCATTTTTTAAGATTAATAAAGATACAGTTTAAATATGTACATGTATGGCTATGCACCTTCTGGAGACTATAGTTTTGGTTTTAGACAGTTGTGATGCATTAAGAAGCACAATCAATTAGCACAAAATAATTTACAGCAGAAACTGATCAGAGTAGTTCGTTTGCATAACCAAATGCTGTCAGTATTGGTTTTGTACAAGTTTAGGTGGAAATCTTGATAACACTATTTCCATTTCTGGCCTGACATTTTAAGATACTCTACTTCTGATGGCTTTCTCTTATGCATCTCGCCACACACATGTATTTTGTCTTTGAAGTGAAGGTCAGAGAGGTGTGAATTTAGAACCACAGAGCTTCCTTCCCATGAAACTAGAAAATTACTCAGACACTGAAGTAATACAAAAGAGCAATTAACCCCGAAAGTGAGATATCCATTAAAACTAAGGAAAATTTGATTATATCTGCAATTTAAGGAGAACTTTGGGGAGTGTTTTTCTAAAGGTTACATTTGACTGGTGACCATAGGGACTTCTGCACTGTAGGGACAAGATAACTGCTCCTCTACTAGTCCATAATGATTTGGTGACCATCCAGAGCTAAACTCTTGGAGATCAGCTTCTCATTTTGCCTCACAGCTGTCTTTTTAAAATTATTATTTGGTACATTCAGAACAGCAAGTAGGCAACTAATAAGGATTAGTAATGGGGAGGTTTGATTTATTCAGTTTTAAGCTGCTTTATTCAACAAAATCCTTAAAACACAGAGATTATATTTTTGGAGATACTAACACATTGCCATGAATTCTATAGTGTGTACAATACTAAACCATATTTTCATGGAAGATTAAATGCTTGTATACAGTCTGTGAAATTATTGATTACATTTTGAAGCTGTATTCTCACATTGAAGACTTTCTGTTTTACTGTTTCAGGGGGGGAGTTCAAAGCATCATCTAGCAGGTTTTAGAGAAGATGTAGCAGTACTTCTAACTCTAATGATCACAAATCTTGCTGTATTTAGTTTTGTATTTCTATACTTGTCTCTGGGAGTACCACAAATGTGTGAGAATTTATGTTTTTATTTTTTAAAATAATTCTTCCTCTTCCTAGTTATTAAAAAAAAATTGAAATTTTTATTAAATTTCTGCCTGTGTTCACAAGGAAATTAAAGGAGTAAAGTAATTCAGCATTTGAATGGGAATCTCACTGTTTTGTTCAACTTAACACATCTCCCTTTTGTTTTGTTTTTTTTTTTTTTGCTGTTTTGAGACTTGAGGTTGGTAATAACGCTGAAAGATAAGAAACTATGTATAATACACTTATTTTGGAACACAGTTGAGTTGTGTCCATCAGGAGTTAGCAGAAATCAACCTATATTAGAGCAAATCCATTAGGTTTGATCAGCGTCTTCCTGCAGTGAAGGCACATTTCATGTGTGTGTAATATTTCCTGTGTTACTCAGTTTTTCTTTCACCTTCAGTGTGCTGGTCCTGGGCAGGCTTTTGGGGACCACTGGCTCTGTGGCTCCCCTTGCTGTGACCATCACTGGAGAGTCTCTGAGCGCCGGCCAGCTCAGGAGTAAAAGTGTCTGTCCTCACTTTCTCCAAGCATTTCCTCTCAGCATCTCCAGCAGCAGTATTCTGTCGGGCTTGGCAGAGCCATATTTAGTCTCTGCATGCGTGATGGGTGTCCGGATTCCTGTAATGGCCCATGGAGACTTAGCCCAGACAGCCACTGGAGCCAAACTGGAGATTCAGCTCACCCTGCTGCAGGCACCTGGAGGCTGATCAGCTCCAGCCTGCACCAAGTGTATGGGCATAGCAGGAATTTCTCACCATACGGGATTTGTCACTTAGTGTATTTATACCCAGCACTTGTCTCCCTCCCGTATTGAATCCCATACCTCTGACCAGAAGCTGAATTACTTTACTCATTATTACTAAGGGAATGCCTTCTTTGCAGAGTTCAAATGGCTGCCTTGAAAGGCTGAAGGCATGTGATGCTTTTCACAAAATCCTTAGCTTTCCTAAGTAGTCACATTCCTCTTTTATCCCACCTGCCACCACTTGATGCTTTACCATGTATGATCTTTCCTCACCTCATCCAAAGGATATCTGTTACTAAAGGATTTTTCTTGCTTTAGATTTCAGTTTTCAGTAAAGTTTCATCTTCAGTAAAAGCTTTACTTCCATTTCATCATATCTGATTCCTGTTAGAAACCATCTCTTTGTGAAAGGGCTGCAGTATGCCAGGATAAATTCTATTTTTACGCATGTAATAATATTGTGCATAATGAATTAAAAATTATTATTAAATTAGAAGTTTGAAATGAAGCTTTTTGTGGAGTTTAATCCAGTCCTTGTTCACTATTTTGTTCCTAACAGGAGTCCTGTGCTTGTGTTCCAATGTGTGCATCGCCATGTCATTTGCCTGGACTGCTTCCATTTGTACTGTGTGACCATGCTGAATGACCGCCAGTTCATCCACCACCCGGAGCTCGGCTATTCCCTCCCTTGTGTAGGTATGTTTCAGGTGAATGTTTTTTTATGTGATTTTTGATTTCAAGGTAAGATTTTTTTTATTGCCTATTAATTCTGGATATATCAGTGAAATTATACTGCGTTCACAGGAGTTGTTTAATTCCTCGGAGAAACTATTTGAATATTGAGGTGTATTTTGCTAAGCATGTGAACTGGAGAATCAACGGAATTTTAAAGGGCATTTTTTTAAAAGAAAATGTTTACTTTCTTTACATTAGTATTTTATAATTATGAAGTGCAAGCAGATGATAGCATTATACTCTAGTTAAAAAAACCAAAACACCTTGACCTCCACATTTCCACTTTCAAATTAAGTAAACTCTTAGCTTTCTTGGTCTGTCTTCAAGTACTAACAAAAAAGGAACAGGAATTTTAAATAATCGTCCTTTTGGTGAAGTTATTACTGATAACTATCTCCTCATTGAATGAAATGTAGTAACATGTGTTCCCTGAGTAAGAAACAAAGCTTGATTTAACTGAAGAAAGGCTTAAATGAAATTATTTTGAGGATTGATTCAATTTCGCTGGCTTGTGAACTGCAAAATTGTCAAAAATTTTGCTTAGAAGTATATTCTATACAAAGCATTTTTCTTCTGGTGCTAAATTAGAATGGGAGCATATATGTTTGTCTCAAGTGCTATATCATGGCACTTGAATATTTTTACAGAGAATAATTTTACAGCATATTAGAAGTTGCATAGGAGATGGGTTTGCCCGGTTACCTGAATGGCTGATAAATAAGTTTCAAATCCCATTGAATTTTTGTCAATTCAAAATTGACAAAGGCACTTAGTAGAGTGAAAAATTAGGGAGAAAAATTGACAAAAGCACTTAGTAGAGTGGCATCTATGGCACCTATTTAATCTGACAACGTGCCTTGAGGAAACTGAAAGTACAGTAGTAAGAAATATTTTAAATTATTTCTTTTTAATTTCTTCAAGCAAACAATGTTTCTTCACATTTCACTAGAATTCCTGTTATATGCTGTGTTGCCAGGTCTTACTTTACTTCCCCCTAAACAGCTACTACACTTACACACTGATGTCATCCTACACAAAATAATTTTTAAGGTTGTGTAGGAAAATGTCATGAGAAACTGAACAGGATCTTTATACCCAGTGTTCTTTCCCTGACCTTTACATTAGCATAATACTGTGAGGTCAATCTGTACTCTCAGCCTCTTTCCTTGCTTCTCTAGAAGTTAATCCATTTGCTGCTCCCGTGCAAATTAATAAACTGCTTGAGTAGAATCCTTCCTTTTCCCCCTTTTTAATTGATTTTCTTCCATTTTCTTCTGTTAGCTCCTTAGGTTAATCAGTTACTCCAGTGGTGCAGCAGGCAGCTCATCTTTCTCCTCCTTGTGGGCCCCCTTGCTGCTGTGACTGGTGGCACTGAGCTTCCTCCAGTTCAGGCTGATATGTCAAACTAATGGCCCTTCTTCCCCTTCTGTCTGTAAACCCATTGCTAGTCATGCTGCACTAAACTTTTATTAAGATTTTTCCATGTCTTCTACTCCAGTTGTTCAGTTCAGAAGTTCTTTTTTCTCAGAGAGGAGACTAAGATGTTTTCAGAAGTTTTTACCCCTGACTGGCAGCTGCCAGCCAGTCTTCTCCACTTTTCTGTTTGCTGAAGTTGAACATTATGGGAATTGAACAGTGGAAGCAGAGTAGGGATGGGATGAGGAAAATATGCAAGAAGGTGGTGCTGGGGTACTCAGGGTCGCAATTTCAGTCTTGGAATGACGAGGAAGGCATGGTTTGGGCTTAAGAAAGTGATGCTATGGAGGATGCACAAAGGATGGGTGAACCTCTGCTGTTCAAGTGAGATATAGTTCAGCTGAGGGAATGGAAAAGAAGCTACTGCTACCAGTCTAGCCTCAGCTGTGTTATACTCTAAGTAAAAAGCTAATGGGAAAACTCAAATATTGTTAATTGCCAGGTTTCAGAATTCCCCAAGTTGGAAAGTTATTTTCAAAATACTATTCCTTAAAGCAGTTCTGACAGCAGTAGTAATAGTAATACAATTGTGATACTTCTTCTCTCTCTTGTTGATTGGTATCTCACTCAGTTTTCTCTGTTATGTTAGCAGTTTGACACAAAAATAAAAGCACTTGGAAGTATTCTCTTTCAAGGTGCTTTGCAGAATGAAGAATCTAAGCAGGGCTGTCGTAACTTCACTGGTTCATCTCTGCAGCTATCTGAACCTAACTTTCTGATATGCAGATCATTTGGTTGTCTCTAGTAGTAAGTTATACTTGAGTTAGGAACTAATGATTAATTTTTGTTCTTTGAGAAAGTCATGAGACTGTTTCAGCATACCTGTGAGAAGGAGGCATGCCTGCACTGCCAGCTCCTTCCTACTGTTCACATCCAAGTGTTTTAGCCTCCTTCATGGCTGTGGATGCAGCAACTCTCATAAACAATGAATTCAGTTAAGAAATTTTCACAACAGCATCATGTGATTTTCTTTTCCACTTATCATGGTACTTCTACTGAATAGCATAAGATGGCATTTTTACAGTCTAAAGTTCACAATCTTCATTTTGCAACTGTAATTTGCAGTTTGTATTTACATGTGGGTATGATAAAGCACTATTTGGCACAGCTTTTTTTTAATTACCTCAATGAAACCTCAAATAAATTCTCCTTGACAAGAATAAACAATATGGGACATACCAAGAAAAGAAACTTTTCTTACTCTGGCAGTGTGGGTTTAATACATGTTAAATCTAATAGAGAATGACTCAAAGTAAAAAAATGTTAGGTCTGATCTTTATTGAAAAGACAGAGGTTCATTTGAACCTTCTTCTAAAAGGAATACCAAACAAAGTCATATTCACTCTTGATGAGATTTGTGTTATGGTAGCTGACCAGGTTGCACAGACAGCTCAAAAGAGTGCATCTATACATGTTTTTTTAAACACTGAATCTGAAATAGTGTTTATGATGTCTTGGAGTTTGAGGTCTGGGTTTTTTAAAAGTTATTTGCTCATTTTCATGTAAGAGTAGATTTACTTAAAAACTAGCACATTTCTTCAAGGCATATGTGCACACATTGCCCTGAAATGTACAGGAGGGTTTGATTTTTTAATTAAGCATATTTAAATTGTTGGCAGTTCCAATTAGTTCTGTTCATTCTAGTGTTTTTCAAAAATAGAGATAACATAATGAACATAGCCTGCAGTTTCCATTAACATTTGACTCACTGTTCCCGATTTTTATCAAGGGAACGTACCAACATAGCAAGTTTTTTATATCTTTTATTGGATCAACCTAGAGGTGAAAGCCCCACACACACAACAGAATAAAAATAAACAGCAGCTGCTACAGCAAAGGGTCACTGTGACAGACGAGATCAGTGTTATCATCACAAGTGTATAACTTGAGCTGGAAAGGATCTAGGGATTTCAGATAAACAGGGCTTCTCAAGTAGGTTTAATTTCTTGCCTCCTCACACACATGTGCCAGAGGATGCATTTTTTCATTGCATTTAGGTGTTTTGTATAGTCATATCCTTGCTTTCCTTTGATTTCTGTTGTGGGGCCTAATTAAGCAGGAGATAAGAAGTGTTCGAAAGAAAGCTATCATCTCAGCTGATGAGCTAAGATATATCACCTCAGTAGTGCCATAGCTTCCCTTTGTTCCAAAACAGAATGTGTCATTGCTGTGATTTTTGGAAGAACAACACGAATTCCTTGATGTTCAGCTGCTGATCGAGTGGCAGGCAGCAGCGCTCCAGCTGAGAGCAGCAGCGCCGAGGACCAGAGCTCTGAGCGCAGTCACTGCTGCCTTGACAGGGTGAGCTGCTCACAGGAGTGTGGCAGCAGCTCAAACCCACTGCATCAGCTCAGAGGAGGCGCTTGCAGAGAGGAGCTGGGCAAATTTCATTGGTCATTAAAATAAAAAAGTAAATGTTACAGATTATACTCTCTGCCCTTGTTAAATAGCAACAAAAATCTATCCCATCTCTCTGTGTGGTGTCTTGTATTAATGAGGCTTCATGCATAGAAATTTCCATGAGTGGTGACCTCCAAGTATCTTTGAAATAATTAATAAGGTGCTTAGAGGGATGAATTTGCATATGCATGAAAGATCATTTATGGTTATTTCGTTACTGTGCAGGGAAAAGAATCTTATAGCATTAGCTCAAAGAAGGAATTGTATACAAATAAAAAATGCATTACCCCTTAAACGCATTCTGTTCTTATGACCAGAGCTGCACTTTTAAAATAGCATGTAAAAGAGACTTCTACAGTTCTTTGGTAGTAGAAAATTTGGTGATACCAAGGAAAGGCAAGGTTTTACACTCCTGTGGGCACTTTGCAAAAATACCTTTGCATCACTTTATTTCTTCTGAGTAATCACGTGCATGATGCGTTTTAAAGGAATCCAGATAAAAGAGGCAGTTCTTCTGATGACTGTAAAACACTTTTGTATCTGGAAGTAATCTGATTTTGCCACAGATATATAAATAAATAAGGAGACTTACACCAATTTGTATATGGAACTGCTAATAAAAAGGACTAAAGCTTTAAAGTATAATAAACTGTCTCAAAAACCATGTTCCACTGAAGAAAAGCTTCTAGGGTTAGATTAAATTTTCTATCCACATTACATGCTATTTGTACAATAACAGATAATTTTTATTGTACAAACTGTTATGTCAGTGCAGTCATGAATCTCTGAATCATCTTTCAAAATCCTAGTACCCTTATAGAAAAGGGGAGAATGAACAGCTTAAGCAAAGTTTGCAAGTAGAAGGGAGGAGGAAAACTGTGATTTGACCACGCCAAGTAGTGTGTTTGAATATTTTCTGTTACAGACAAAAGCTCCAATAAATTTCTGAAGGTGTGTGTATGCAAGGGGGTTTAAAGAGAAGGTCAGTGTTCTAGGGACAGAACCTTCTCAAGAATGTAATGCAGAAGCATGCACAGTTTGGTGGGACCTGAAGTAAACCAGTTGGTACAAGAAATAAGAGTTTCCTGGTGTAAAGCTTCAATATGTCAGCAGTTTCTGAAGTCTGTGTTCTCCAATAACCCTGTTAAAACATATTTGAGATACCTTAGGAAATCACAAAATTGTGATTATTAGAGTGATTATTAGAGGAGTAAAATAAAAGGGATTGAAACACATGTTTGCGGATTTAGGAATTAATGCAAAGTGCTCTTTAAGTTTAATATTTAGGAGCTGTTAAATTCTTGGCGGCAGAAAACTTTTTGTAATTTCTTTTTGTTAGTATGAAATATCTGAGCATACAGAAGCAGACTCTGACAGAGAAGGAAGCCAAAAACATATAGATAAACCAGATTTTTACTCTCAGGGATTAGTTGAGAGTAAAAATTTCCTGAAGAACCTTTTATGGTCTTCTGCATTCTCCTCTCACTGTGGTCATAAAATAAACATGAACTAACAGTGTATCAAGTGCTTTTTTATGTTCCTGTACTAGCACAAGCTCGTGAGACTAGCTCAAAGGACGTAGTTGGAAGTCACAGCAGCTCTTTCATTTCCATTTTCAGTGTTGACTGAAGTTCAAGCAGTGACATCTGAGGTTTGTTCCCTCAAGTCTTGGTGGTGTTTTGGTGGCTACAGATTGCCAGCTCCTTATTTAAACAGCCTCCAAATCTACAAAACAAGCAGAGCTTGATCCCACGGTATATTTGAAGCAGGCATTGGACTCTTCTCTGGGAACAACTACAGTGAAATCATGCAATATGATACAGAAATCTGAATGGCCATAATTAAATTCTGCATAAGATGTCTTACCCATAGGTGTTTTTCTCCCTTATCTCTCACTAGTCCTTCTATTGCAATATATTTCACTTGTAAATTGCATAGAGATGACATTGCACATAGGCTTAATCTGGTTAGCAATAATGAAGGACAAGAGGTAATGAAAAAATCTTGCACAGAAATTAATTGACTTTAAAAGGAGCTAGAAATTAACTTTCAAAGCACACTTCTTGTCCTATAAAATGAGTTGGCCTGTGTCAACGTAGAACAAACATTCTGGAGCAGTGGCAGAAGTGTGTGCAGAGGGATCTATCTGTCTTTCACCACTTCTGTGTCCAGCTGAAACAGAAGTGAATTTATGTCTCTGCTGGAGTCAGTGAAAGCTGTGACTTTGTCTTTGGAAATGAAAGGTATTTGTTCTGACTGAAAGCCCATACTTGTTTACCTTGCAATGATTAGTTTGTGTGGGTATTTGTTTGACAAGTCATTTTTAAGTTGCCATCTGATTGAGAGAAATCATCACATACACGAACAGTAAAATCAAGTTGTATGGTTTTATTAGTCACCAACATTACACTGAACTGCTTGGATGGGTTTTTAATTCAAGATATATTTTTTAAGAAAGAAGGGTCAGCTTCTGAAAAAGGAAATTTTGTGTTCATTCCTGGCTGCAGAGGCATTTTGAACCAGGACTACACTTAGTTATCCATGGATGGTGTTCCAAGTCCTGAAAGGCCTTGCTTGGTGCTCCCGTTGTAGTCCATCAACAGTTAATGTTCATGAGGAAGTCGGGGTGAAAGATGGGAACAGCTGAGATGAATAGTAGGAAGGAATAATAATAGAGGGAACAGTGGAAAGAAGAGTCATGAAGGGAGGGAACTGAGAGACCGAAGAGGCTGAGAATTAAGAAGTGTTGATGACTCTTCAAGGCAAGAAACAAGAAAGATCTAAAGAGTAAGGGCAGGTAAAATGAGTAAATAAAGTCTCCAGTTTCTCTCATAAAGCTGGGAATTCTAACTTTCCATGACAGTAGTTCAGTAGTTTATATGTGGACTGTTCTTGCCCAGACTGGAAGCACATGTTTGTCCTAAAAATGTCCAAGAGACTGAAGAAGATGTTGATTTTTACAGCTGGAATTTGTTCCAGGTCTTTATGTTACACTCATGCAGCATGCAGCGAAGCTGACCTTTTGTGTTTGGATAATTAGAGATTTCCTAATGGATCAGTTTTTATCCAAGCAGAGGGTTTCTTTCAGTATAACGCCATCCCTGAGGTGGGCTGTGCAAGGAGCAGCCTTTATAAGAAATCATTGCTGTCTACTAACTTATATACTCTATAAATAACCTGCTGGGACCAACTGTGGCACATTCAGCATGTGTTTAGTCTCTGAAGCCTCGTGATTAATATTCCCTGAGTCACTTTCTGAGCCTTGGTCTCCCACATGGCAGCATGTAGAGCTGCTGCCATATCACACAACCAGCTAAGGACATTCCCCTTCAACAAGGAGTTGGCTTTAATTAAATTTCTGTGTCTGGGAAGTGAAAATCTAATTTTCTTTTTGACATTTTCTATATTACTACTTAGACAAAATTATGAAAATAATTAATCCCTGTGAAGCAGACATCAGCATTATAAGGGGTACAAAAATATTGCATATAAATAATACTACTAATCACCAATCTGTTATAATTTATTGATGCAAGGTCTTATTAAAACTCTTAAATCAGATTTGTTCTCCATATAGCAGATGTGTCAAATGATTGCACAGTGTAGGTGCAAGTGAGGGTTATAAAAAGTAACATGGTTCTAACTGCTTCTCAATAAATTCTCTCTCCCCAGAAATGTATTTCAAGACAACAAATAAATGGGGGAAAGGAGATAAGGTGTGTAATTTAGGAAAGAGATTTTGATTTTGTATCTGGGTCAAATACAGTCCAATATAATGATGAATGAAACTGTTGATTGATGAAAGGTCTGCATGCAATAACAATGTTCTCATTCTGGCTCATGGGGAATCCTTTTTCATATTAAAAATAAATCCTGTCACCTAGTGTCATTTGGTAGCCTTGTGTCCCTCCCTTCCTATAAGCATGGAAATTATTAACTATCATTATCTGTTGCTTATAGAAATTTGCCACTGTATGATAACTGAGTAGTCTTATTTGGAAATAAGTCTAGGTTCTTTACGATAGAAAATGTACGGGCTTAATCAGATGGTGAGTTCTAATATGCTCTTATAAAGGAGTTATTAGGATAGTTGCAGTAACCTTTTTTGCTTTGATTTCTGTTAAATTTGGGCTAGTTAGAAGTGTTTATGTTTCATTTTCCCCATTTTAAAACCAATGTAGCCTCATTATTTCAGTGAAACTAATAGGACAATAGGATTTGCCAGAACAATTTAATATCCCTATGTTTACTGCATTTTTTTTTTTTTTACATAAACACATAAATATCTGCAACAAAACTAACACTGGAGTTTGCAGAGTGTAGTGATTCCATTAAGCACAGCTGGACAGAGTCAGGGACACCTTGCAAGAAAGGACTTTCCTAGTAAACCATTCAGTCTGATTCATAGCCAAGGTAGGAATAAAGCACATGAGACACAGTTAGCTGAGAATGAATCTGAAATAAATGTATATTTTACTTATACATTGTTTGAATACAGGTGAATGAAATTCTTACAAGACTTTCCCATCTCTGAAACACCTGTGGAAGTGAAACTTGACAGACCCTTGTTAGTCATGTCTTTCCTTAACAATTTAAATTTGAATATTCAGACCTTTCCCGTTAATACCTTTGCATACCTTGCTCACCGCAAACGCTCCTGGATAAATTTCAACAGTAAATAATAAGCCGTAATACAACAACATCCATAAAATTACATGATGTGTGGAATGTTAAGGCTTAAGTGCCTTGAGCAGGCCTAGACTGAAGCATTAAGACGCATCCTACAATCTATTTATTTGTAACAGAGATCAGAATGTTAGGAAACAGTCGTATTTGAAACTGAGACCATCTATCAGCATCCTAGTTGGTGACTGCGAGCACACTGCCTGTCAGTCAGTACCTGTTTTCTTCTCTTCTCTGTTCCCCTTTGCCCTAGATGTCTCTTTTCAAACCTCATAAAAAATGAGGTACTGCTATAAAAGCAATGACCTGGCAAAGTGTGCAGTTCTTACCAATTGGTGCACACCTCAGCTACTCCACCTTCAGCTTTGTGGCTAACACTGCATGAGATATCAGTGCTTAAAGAGTGCTTTTACTGTTAGGCTTTTATAGAAATAACCAAAATATTCATGACAAAGTTTTACAGTATTAATACCAGATTGGAAATCTGAAGAAATTCTCACCCTGTTTAAGACACTTGGTTGTGACTGTGAAGTCATATATACCTGTATAAAACATAAAAATGTAAAACCTATGTGGAAGACATAAATAGCTTAGCTGAAGGTGTTAAAAACAGACAAATGACACAACTGGAAATACAGTGACAGAGGTGTGCCCATTGAAATTCTCCTGCTTAGTTGTTCTGATTTCTACCTCTATTTGTTCCTTTTCTTCATTTCCCCCCAATATGTCTCTCTTGATTCTACATAGTTTCTTTTAATGGTTTATTTATTTATTGGTTTCTGGGAAGTAAAGTATGTTCTCTGTTCTGTCCTTCACTGCTATTCCCTTTGTTGTCTGCCCGTCTCTGTTGCCTAATTTGCCGATCCCTAAATATTGCTGGCACACCCTCTGATTCTTTTCCATATTTTTCTCTTGCTCTTCATTTCTCCTTTTGTCTTTCTTTTCTCTCCCTCACCTTGCCATGCCTTTCCATCTCCTGCCCTCTTTTATTCTGATTGAGATTCCAGTCACTCTTGATCTCTCCTGTAAGGACCACAAAGCACTGAGGCCTCTGGGCAGATGAAAGCATAAGGAAAACTGACTCTGGAGATGGAGTAATGAAAAGGGGTCGCTTCTGAGGGTCAGTTTTTTGTCTGTGATCACTAGAAAAAGGGCGTTTGGTATTGTCCCTCGGCTGCATAGGAGAACCAGCTAGGTCTCATTGTTTGACCTTTTTCTTTCCCACCTGGTGAAAGGGAATATTCACATTCACGTGTTGAGTGCCTGGCGCTGTGGCCATGTGTCCCCTAGGGAGAGGCAATGGGAGTAGTTACAAGTGAAGGCTGGTATGCTCTGATAACTTGGCCCAAAACAGCTGCTTGGGAAAGAGAACCTTGTGTCAAATGGAGGGCAGGGCTCAAAGGCTTGATTATTAAAAACACGTTCCCTTCATTATCCTTACCAGGCAGAGACAGCTAAGAGAAACTTGGGGCTTTTTTTTCTCTTTTCTTCTGTAGCCTTGCAAGCACCTAAGCACGCACAGGCACAGCCTTCAGCAGAATTTCTGGCCGGATAAAACTTGAACTAAAGCACTAAAAAGTTCTTTTTTGTTTTCCACTGTGTTTGGGAAATGAAGGAGTGCAATGCCAGGTATGAAGGACGCTCAGCTTGTCAGTTAAATGGGCTGCCTGGCACTGCCAAATTTTGCTTTTCATGATCCGTGGCTCCAAGAAATATCTGCTGTTGATATCACTGCTGGAGGAAGGCTGGAAATTATGGAGGTGCTTTTGGTAATAACTGCTAGCAGGGAGACAGTATTTACCAGGAATCTGCGATGAGACTCTCAGGTAAATAACAAGCATTTTAGAAAAACAATCTAATTACGTATTTAATCGCTTGGAGCCATTCCATTCACTTGGGAAAAAAACGTGCATTTTGTAAATCTGCCTAATTATTTATTTGAGAAGGAAGTAATTCTAGCCTCTGGGGTATGGAGTGGGAATTTTTTGATTTTCTGCACAGATCTGATTTGCCTGAGAATATATTTAAAGAAAACAACACCCCATGATTTCAAAATACCAAACCAAGACAATTCAAAAATGTTATTAATGAAGTTGGGCATTGTTTTTGTCTTCTATCCAGTGCTCTAGTATTTCTACAAGGGCTTCAAACTTTATTCTGCTTTAAAACAGCCATCTTCTTAGTATTCTCAATAGAAAAATGAGCAGTAAAGTGCAAGCAGCCATGTTTCTATATAGCACACTCTCTGAATAGGGTGTTTTGAGGCCTCTAGTGAACAAGCTAAATCTAGTTAGCAGTTATTAAAAGCTAGAGCACATTTCAGGTCTGAAACTCCATGGCATCTTTGCAGTGGACGTGATGGTTTTCTCTTATGATGGCATGAATTATGAATTGCATACTTTGGCCATAACTAGTTACTTGCAAGAGAACTGAATGTCTAATATATGTCAGAATTAAAATAAGTAATTTTGTTCAGTGTGCATGCCAGTCCACAGGGAGTTATTATTCTACTGGAATACATTCTTCCCACTCTCAATTTGTGCCTCTTTACCCTGGATTTTTCCTTCATCAAGAATTGATAGACTAATTTCCATAGACTGTCATTAACACTGTCCTGAATTTACTTGGTGTGACTCTGTATTCCTTGTGCATTTTTAAGTGCTATGGAAGTCCACTTGAGAAATTATTTTTATTTTGCTAAAATTTTAGAAATCATTTTTGGCAGAAAATACATCAAGGCAGAAGTACTTACAAATTGTATATTTAGCCTATTTAATGATGAGTAGATTTTTCATAGTAAAAATATAGTCAAAAGGAATTATCTGAAGAATCAATTTCTTGACATTGCATTTTATTACAAAGTGAATATGGTGTCCCATTAAATATGCAAAATACTAACAGCGACTATAATATTTTCATTATCAAAACAAATGTAAGATATTGTTCCGTAAAAAAACCCTTCTGTTTTCACTTGGAAGACTGATCATAGCCTTTTTATTTCCTCCTGACTTCATCAGGGTTTATGGGGATGTGGCATGAAACTCTTTTCTCATCACAGAAACATCAAAAGCTCAGCACAAAACAGTCACATTATGCCAGTAGCTGAACCTCCTCTAAAGGACCAAAGCTCTTCTCCTGAGTTCGATGTCTTCCACAATAAATAAGAGCACGAAATTCTGAAGGAGAGTTCTTAACATCATTCTGTACCCATTTCTGTGTTTCATTCAAGGATAACTTCAAACTCATACATCCTTTACTTAGTGCTCTTAATGCAGGTAACCTGCAGCTCACTCCTTTGTTTCCCTCCTTTCAGAAAACTCTGGCGTTTCTGCTGATTTTATTAGGTCCTCCACCAATGAAAGGAATATTGCTCTTCTGCACAGGAACGTGCATAATTAGCCCATGCTTAACCTGCTTGGTTCATATTCAAATACTTATGTTTATGCATGAACCTGAATTCTTTTCTGGATAAAGAAATTTTCATACATCAACCTCATGGCTAGATAGCATCAGTGTCATCAAGATGGACTGATTCAGTGAACTGGTTTATTATTTCTAAGTAAACCAATTTTCCTTGTATTTTTGCAGCATATATGGAAATATATCCTAACTGAAGAACACTTTATTTCAAAACACATTGTATTCAAAAGTAATTTCAACCCCTCATGCATTGTATGACTATCCAAATGCGCAGAAAGTATAATAGTGAATTTTATGTACTGGATGAAGCTCATGAAAGTGTTTTCCCTCTTTTGTTCCACTGCTTTTATACTAAGTCCCAGTTAAGGAGCACTTTATAATAGGTTTGACATATAAAACCCTTTCAAGAAAACAACCTCCAGTTCTTCCTATTATTCTAATTTTGTTTGCAAAATATTAGGAATTTACAGCATTTGTAGAAATAAAAGATACACAGCACAATGGATTGATGTCTCACTTAAATTACAGACTGGAGCAGCACAACATTGGGATTTAGTGCAGATAGCAAGGTCCAACCTTAGAGCAAATATAAGACGGTTTAACCTATGCTTTTGTTTTAGCCTTACTGGAGCCTGGACACTAACTAAAATTTGGTAAGGGAGAAGGATTCCTTTAGAATAGGGTACCTCTATGCTGGGTTTATTCTCTAGATGCCATTCAAGTTGTATGAGTCATGTCATTCAACAGACTATGACAATGACATTTAGGGTAGCCTCTGCTCCTGTTGCACTGGGAGAGTTTCCTAACTTCAGCATGATCCTCATGTGACTGCTGTGGGTGTGCTAAGGTCAGTTTCTCTTTCTCTCACAAAGCAGCCAAAAGCAGTTGGTAATCGGTTTGTACAGACTGAGAGGAAAGCGGGATAATTGAAGTGATATTACATGGAATATAAGGAGATTTAGAATTACAGTTTTGGTATTCCAGAAATCAGGATTGATTTGTGACCAAGATTTTTCTCAAAGCTGACTACTGCTTTAACTATGGTGATTAAAGTACCATGTAATTCATATTATCTCATAGGTTAAATACTTGAAAGCAACATTACATTGCAACCGTGAGAGCTTGTATGTACTAGAAATCTGTATGGTCCTTTTAGAACAGTATTCTAAAGTATAACTTATTATCCTACAATTACCTGAGTTACGTAGTTTTAAAATGGCCGAGTTAGGATGGATGGCTCCCAGTGAAACTAATGTGAGCTTGAGGTAGATTTTGGTGTTTGAAAATAAAAACTGAAATATTTATGGCTTGCAAACCTTCTTCCCCATGCTGTAAAAAGGTAGTAATTTAAATCTTGAAATAGAAAAATATCTGAGATGCTTAAAACTCTTTGGTTTTAATTGAAACATTGAAATTCTGTACAATCAATCTTCTCAGCTCTCCCAAATTCAAAAAGTTGGAGGTTGCATGGAGGAAGCTTCCTGACCATTTCAGTAGAGACCAGAAATCAAAGGATACTTCTTAGATAAATTTCTTACCTTAGATACTACTGGAAAATGTGGATTTACCCATAATAAAGACAAAATGAGATTAAATTCTAGTCCTCAGAGGAGGACTGGAAGAGTCTTCTTATGAATGACAATTGAATATTTTGGGGAGGTTTTAAATATAAAATGTTCTCTAGACCATATGTTGTGATATATCCAAGCAACCTGAAAATATGGCTCTCTGTCTTTTCTAGTTTCTCACAGTTCTGGTATGATGACGTTTTTTTAATTCACTCTCTGCTCTATTTTGGGAGGCAGTTTTCCATCTGAAATTAAAGCATAATACTATCAGTGTGACACATACAGTATGGTATTGTTTGCAGCCAGAAGATGGTTGCTAATGCACCAGAAAAGTTTGGAATAGATAACACTGAAATCTTGGCTTGCTTCAGCCTCCCACTTACAAACTGCTGATCTGGCAGCCTCTAGACATAGACTTACACCCAGAAATTTGGGCAAATCTTAGCAAAATGTAATGCAAGGCTTTGTGCCTGCAAAGAGTAGTCCTGACTTAACTTCCTCTGAGTACTTATAAAATTAACTAAAATTACTCTAGATATACATTTCTGATCCTTGTCTATCAAGTTTGATATGTGTGCATATATCTGTATTTTGCTTTCGCTTCATGTCATCTTAATTTCATTGCAACAAAAAAATTTTATTGGGAAGATAATGCAATTCAAATGCACAAGTACATCTTTATTTAGTTTTGCATTAATTTTTAATTTTTTTTCATTAAGGGACATATATTATTTAGCTTTATCAGTAAGTTTGACTATATCAAGTAAATCTTTCTCTAACATTTTTTTCAGTATAAATCAGTGGAATTTTCTGAATTTTCAATCTGCTTGTAGATTACATGGTAGTTCAAATCTAGTCACCCTACTGATACTGAATCTCCATATATAATAAAATTATCACAGCTGAAAGTAAAATATTAATAAAATCAAACTGATTATTTTTAAGGATGAAATATTACCAAAGTTATTCATGTTTAAAAACATGTTATTAAAAGACAATTCTCTTAAATGCAAATTGTATGTTCTTAAATTCCGTCACATGAGGCTTTTCCCTTATTTTAGAGGCCCTCTGTTTCTTCTAAGTGGCTAGAGAAGATTAACTTTGTGTATTAGGCTTAGAATGGTTTTTTTCTTGCCCATGGAGAAATAAGATTTTCCAGGCATTTTGAGGCAATCACCAGAAACTGCCCTTCTCTAACAATCTTAATTCATTTTCACAAAGCCAGAATTGCAAAATGTATTGCCAAAACACTTATTTCCATTTCCATGAGTATAAAATAGAACTCAGGGCTTGGTTTATGTTACTTACAATAGGTATTGATAGCCTGTACATGGGAGGGCAAATTTAAAGTCAGGTTGTGCAATAAGCTTCCTGTGGGGCTGCCCCCAAATACCACTGAGTGCAGTTTCCCTTCAGCCAGTCTGACTCCTGGAATGTCACTTACTGGATTTGTGTGCCACTCTGTGTGAAGTATTAGGCAATTGTGATCGTTTACAAGTTGTGTGCATCTGTAGCCACTTCAATCAACTCCCCTGCTCTTGTCCCAAAGGGACTGAAATGGAGGGAATTTACACCCCAGACCTCTAAAGAATATCAAGTCATGCAGTTTTTAGTACAACTTGCAAGGGGAATTTCGTTGTTTTTTTCTGGTTTTGTCTTCTCTGAATGTGTGCAAGCAGTACTAAAAGTTAGGTTTGTTGAAGAGCAGGTCTGGGCGCAGTTCAGCGCTGGTGCCGATTAGAGATGTCTTGCAAATCTAAGGAATGAAAGTGGAAACTTTATGCTCTAAGGGAAGAATCCTTGATTTCCATTGGCACGTGCTTTTAGCTCACAGCAGACTTTCGGCTTATGACACTTTTTATATCTTGGAAATCTGCTTTGCATAATTTGAGAGGTTTTAAAAAAATATTCTACTATTCCTCTCCCTCAGGGCCCTCTGCAGTTGGAATCTTAGTACTAAGGGAGCCTGTTTCTACAGGCAGATGGATATGAAAAATAATGCTAATAAAATTTGTAAAACTCTTTTTAACGTTTTTATAGGAATATATTTGTAAAATATATATAGAATACAGGATGAATGATGCCATTTTATGGCTTAATATTCCTCAGTTAGGATGACTTGCATAGCTCCCTCATGGTTTTGCCACTGTTTATCTTATCCATTACAAACTCATGTTATGCATTTTATATAAACATAAATATTTGCATATGTGAGGGACTGGTATGCATATATATTCAAACAGAATACATATGTGTACATACTCTCACGTGCACATAATTATATATAGAAAAGTATAGCTTTTTGGTTAAAAGTCAAGAAATCTTTGAAATTGTATTTTTTTTTACTATTTCATTTAATGAAGTCATATTTTCCTTTAAAGTATTTCTTCACAACTTCCAGTGAAGTCATTTGAATATGATTCTTTATGTTCTGTTAGAAAAGCTGAACCCACTGACTATTAAGAAACTATAAACATTTAACATCATAATGTTAAGCATGCATACTTTGCAAGTATTCAGTTGTGGTAAGAGTTTCTGCCTCTATTTTTCAGAATTTTTTAATGTCTTATTCTTACATTCTTCCCCCTCCTGTGGAATATTCTGTTCATTTTTTTTACTGTTCATTTTTTGTTAACTCATTGCACATTTTATTTAAAAAAAATCAAATTCCCCCCCCCAAAATAACACCCAACCCCCCCAGCAAAACAAATAAACAATTTTTTTTTACTATACTGTGGTACAATGTAATGTAAAATTTATGTAGGTATAGGAAGAGGAATGAAGGTGAAAATAAATATTAAGATAAATAAGCAAACACAAAGGAAGGGTGGAAGTAGACTCCAACCAGTAGGAACGGCTGCAGAAGTGAAAAAGAGACTGCAGGAGGAAGGCATGGAACTGGCAGTGTCTTATTCTTCCATACTCTTTAGAGGGTCAGAACCGTGTGATTCAGTGTGATCACCTCACTCTGGGGAATGGTGCAGTGTAGCTGTTACTTTGGTTCTCTCCACCTTTTGGCCTTCATGGTTAAGACTGGAGAGATGTTCAAGCCAACATGTGTTCTCTGAGAAAATGAGGGGGACTTTCAGACAGCTGTTGTTGTGCTGTGATTGCCTCTTCCCTTGGGCTGTTTTCTCAAGAAGCCTCCTTAGTTTTACCCCATAGCTGCCAATTTTTTTGCACTCCCTATTAATTCACCTTTTCTTCCGGTCTACTTGGTCATTCACTTTTCTTCCTTCTTTTTATCTTATCTCTTCTTACTGACACCTCTTCTGTGTTCTAAAACTAAATTTAAGGAATAAATTATATTTGGCTCTAGTGCTCATAGCTTCTTCATATGTGTGTCTGCTTTACTTAGAAGGTATGCAGTTAACATAAAGCAAGGCTTTATTTTTCTGTCTAGCTCAAGGGGAGGTTTATTTGTCCTTACTATCATAATCTTGAATCTCCACAAGAAATTAAAAAGGCAGTTAAGGGATATCCTAAGGGGGGAAAAAAAGATGCCACTTATAATAAGACTGTAGAAAACATTTTAAAAGACAGAGATTCAGTGAGAACAATACTAAAATATGCAAAGGGAGATGAATCAAACAATGCATAGGGTTGCGAGACTTAAAGATGACTGGATGAATCACTAAACATCTGTTAAAAACAGAAGCTCATGTTTACCATAATACCATTAGATACTGTGCGAAATTATATTGAGATAAATACAAGCACAAGAGAAAGTTGGTAGAAAATTATTCTGTCATCTGATTTTGCTGGCTAGTAAGAATCTATATGCCTATTAAGCTTCGAGGGGTTAGCATCTTAGAAGCCCTGCTGAAGCACACGAAGACACCACAGTGATTAGAAGTGAAATGGGACGTGATAGCTCTATTAGAACCCCCATTTCCAATAGTCCTGTCCTGCTCTCTGAAGCGGTCAGCGTGGCGTCTGTCTATTTCTTCACTGTAAATGGGTGAATATTCTCTGCAAATAGTGCAATCAACTACATTACTGATAATGCTTATAACATCCTTGGTGGCTGGGAAAGTACTTTCGTTACCTTGGATGTCAGTTCTAGGGGAAAATAACACACAAATGCAACAGATCTCGTTGCATGGGGTGCTACAGTGCCCAGAATGGAGCTAAGGCTTGCAAAATGTATTATGACTCTAGAACATAGTTTCATAAGCAAAAATAATCCTTTAGAAATTTGGATGTCTAGCTCAGTTGTGAAGTAGGACACCTCTGAGTAGGGGTCTAGCTGGGAGAAGGAACATTATTGATAGATAGAAGCATCAGTGAGATATGTAGTCCTGAAAGAGTTGTCCATTGGGAAAGACATACTGATTTCAAAAAAAAAGCTGTTAAAAGTGATTCTGGTGTGTATGCCTATGTGTGCCAACAGCATAGACCATTAATGAAATATTAGTCACAAGTACTTCAGGTCTGTTTTGAAATTACTTTAAAACTTGCATATACACATTAGATGTGATATCAGACCTACAGACTTCAGAGCATAAACTGAAAATGGACTTAATTCTTTTACTTTACCGCTTGCTTGATCTGATCACTCTACAAGATTATGGTGCTCTTACACTAATTGTGCCTTACTTGTCTTTTTAAATATACTTTATAGTCAGAGTTACTTAGTGGAAAACTCAAAGAAGTCTGTGCTTGTATATCTAGCTCTGAGTAGATCATCTTACAAGTCATGCCATCATGCCAGTGTACACGGATCCTGGAGTCCCTTGGACTCATTACTTGGCATCCTTTCTGTGCACATTCAGATCTTGCCAGTTCAGCTTGCTTGGTTGCAGTATTTCCTCTCACGTTTATCAGAATATTTAAATAGCAAGTGTTCTTTCAATTCTTCAGTTTTAACATCTAGTTGCTCCCCTCATTTTCTCTTTCCCACTCCTTCGTGTTTTTACTGTTCACTTTTAGTAAGCTGAGATCTCCTGATGTCCTCAGTGCAGGGACAGTCTTTCCACTCTTTAATTCCTTCCCATGTAACTCTCTTTATCTGTGCTCTGTGCCTCATTTTATTTGTACTGGGTCATTTCCTTTCCATTCCTGATTGAACTTCACCAGTTTTCTTTTCTCTCTTCCTTTCCAGACTCTCACTGTTTTATTGCTTTGGCAGCAATAAAATTTCCATCTCCTTTTTTTAACTCCATTGGCCAGCTTTACCTTTTACTCTGTTCTTTGGTCTTGCTATGCCTCTTCCCTGCTTTTATCATCTACCACCTCCACTTTAATTACGAACTCTGAATATGAGAATAGTCAGCAGTCAGCTTTGTCAGTGCTAATGTCTTTTGAATGAGTCAGAACCTATGGAGTGAATGAAATGCAGCCCAGTTTAATATGGTGAAACTGTCCCTTTCTATAAGAGCATGGGTCCCAATCATATTTCCTATTGTCACCATTTTAAGTGGCCTTGTGGGATAGTAAAGTTCCCTACACTGTTTCTTGGCACAGATACTGTCACCTGTACATTTTTAGGGTTTGGGTTGGGTTTTGTTTGGAAGGGAAAAAGGGGGTGCAGTAAGGGAGTCTTAATTTCTCTTTGTTTTCCTTCTGTTCTTTTAATTCCCAATCCTAAATTTCATTATTCTCTTTCTAATGCCTTTTTAAAGAAACGTTTATCACCTCTAGAGCAAGAAGAGGGAAGTCCTGCTTATCAAATTTGATTTCCTTTTATGCCAAGGTACCCTTCCCAGCTGATCAAGGGAAACCAGTTAATGTAATATTTTTGGGTATCTGTAAAGCTTTGGTTACTGTCAAGGGATCCTTCTGGACAAAGTGTCCAGCACACAGCTGGATAAACACATCACGGGATGGGTGAACAGCTGGCTCACAGGTCAGGCACAAAGGGTTACAGTGAATGGGGTGACATCAGACTGGGGACCTGTCACTGGGGGGGTTCCACAGGGCTCCATTCTCGGCCCTGTGCTCTTCAACGTCTTCATGAATGACCTGGACACAGGACTGGAAGGGAAACAGAGCAAGTTCACAGAGGGTTCAAAACTGGGAGGAGCTGTTGGGCCCCTTGAGGGCAAGGAGGACCTGCAGAGAGACCTTGACAAGTCAGAGAGCTGGGCAATCACCAACTGTATGAAATTCAGCAAGGTTGAACAAGAACAAGATTCTGCACCTGGAACAGCTAGCCCTGGGTGTATGGACAGACTGGGGAATGGGATGCTGGAGAGCAGAGCCACAGAAAGGGACCTGGGGGTCCTGGTCACTGGCAAGTTGAACATGAGCCAGCAGTGCCCTGGCAGCCAGGAGGGCCAGCCCTGTCCTGGGGGCATCAGGCACAGCATGGCCAGGGAGGGCAAGGGAGGGGATTGTCCTGCTCTGCTCTGAGCTGGGGCAGCCTCACCTCCAGTGCTGGGGCAGGTTTGGGTGACACAATGTAAGAAAGAGATAAAGTGGTTTGAGAGTGTCCGTGTCCCAAGGAAAGCAACAAAGAAAGTGAAGGGGGTCTTGAGGAGAAGCCGTATGAGGAACAGCTGAGGGCACTTGGTCTGCTCAGCCTGGAGGAGACTGAGGGGAGACCTCACTGCAGTCACACCTTCCTCATGAGGAGAAGAGGAGGGGCAGGCACTGATCTCTGCTCTCTGGTGACCAGAGACAGGACCAGAGGGAATGGCCTGAAATTGTGTTAGGGAGGTTTAGGTTGGATATTAGGAATAGATTCTTCATCCAGAGGGTGGTTGGGCGCTGGAACAGGCTCCCCAGGGAAGTGGTCACGGCACCAAAGCTGACAGAGCTCACGTATTTGGACAGTACTCTCAGGCTCATGGTGTGACTGTTCAGAATTATTCTGTGCAGGGGAAGGAGTTGGACTTGATGAGCCTTGTGAGTCCCTTCCAACTCAGCATAGTCTGTGAGTCTGTGAACTTTTGAAGAGGGGATCTATTTTGACTCTGTGTTAGGCAGGCTTGACATTAAAATGATTTCTCTTGGTTGCTGGAAACCATAGAGTGGTTTCCCAGGGATTTGTGTGGTCAAATGATTGTGATATCTGGAAAACACACAAGCACTCACTGAAAAAAGGAATCATTTTTAAGGTGGACTATCTTGGTGAATTCTCTGCTACCTAATAAATTATGAATTCTTCTATCTATCTTTCCCTTTGATACTTACCAGGTACCTTTCCTTTGTCCATCTGCTTAGTTTTTCAGGACTTGTGATGATTTTAATTTGTGCTTCTGTGCATAATCAGTTGATGTGTTAAAAAACTGTGTGAATGTGTGAATGGAAAGGTGAGGGAAGAGATTGTCAGATCATTTTTAAGAAGTCCAGCTCCTGAGGCATAATGTCAAACATCCTAAATGTTAGCTGCAGCTCAGATTTTTTTGTCCATACTGCCATTCTGCTGATGCAGAAAAAGGTACTTGCATTACTTTCCTAATGACTTAAAGTAGTAGTAATTACACATATGATGTTACTAGGTTCTTCACATCCTACATTAGGACAGTTATGATTGACTTATTGATGACTTCATTAATTCATTTCAGAGGAAAAGAGTTTAAAAATTTCTTTTTTAAGATTTTCACATATAGGCTTGACAGTCTGAAAGATGTTTTAATGTCTAATTTACAGTTCTTTGAAATCACCAGCTTTTCCAAGCTTATTAGTTTCCACAGTTAATAGGAAATAAAAGTCAATTAGCACTTCCAGTATATACCATGAAAAGATATTTCCCCAAGGTGTAAATGTGTTGCTTAGTAAGACTGCTAGCCAGTTACATCTTGTGAGTACCCAGAATGTGAAAGCTTTGGATACATCTAAATAATGAGAAAATCAGTTTACACTTCACATACTGCAATAAGTCAATAAACAAAATTTCCCAGCATCCATTGGACAGCTTAGCGGTACACTGGGCTGTCTCTCCCGTTGAGAGGTGGATACCATAAAAGACTGTCAAACTTTTACATGCACATATTGAGTGCATGAAAGGAGTGACTTTCAATGAGTATGTTAGTATTTTCTAACCTTCATAAAGTGAGATATTTACTGCCTGGAGAGGAGAAAAATCCTGCTTTACTGAGATTGCTGACTGGGGTGGGGAAGGTTGGTTGACAGCATTAAACTTCTAACCATCCCATCCTTCTGTTGTGTTAGAGGTGACACGTGCTTCTGCCTAGTTCCTGCTTTCATGCAGCTTCATCATTCCTTCTGGCTTTTTGTTCCTTTCATCCTCTGGCCATTCTTTTATATAAAATGAAAAGAGATCAGCTTTTCAGGACAGGTCCTTTGGTAAGAAAAGTCAACCCAGCTACCTTCTGTCTCTGCTTTTAACTCCTTACTTTAATGTTTGGAAAGACCTTTGCTTTCCTGAAAGGAAACAGTCATTGAGGCTGAATATCTCTCTCTCTCCTCTTATCTTTTTTTTTTTTTTTTTGGTGGGGTGGGTCGTTGGGGTGATTTTTTAGGTTGGTTGGTTGGTTTTTGTTGGTTTGGGTTTTTGGGGTTTTTTTGGTGGTTTGTTGTTTTTTTTTTTTTTTTTTTTTTGTTTTTTTTTTTGTTTTTTTTGTTTTTTTTTTTTTTTTTTTTTTTTTTTTTGGTGTTTTTGTTTGTTTGTTTGTTTGTTTTTTATTTTTTTGGGTTTTGTTAAATCTGTCTAGGGAGAATAACCTCTTCTCAATCCATGGAAAAATAAACATACATGGATTTTCATATCTTGGCATCTCCACAGCAATCCCATTAGAGAAAAAAACCTGCATAAGGTATCAAGCTCTTAATTAATGTTGAGTTAAAAATGGCAAAATAAACTTGCTTTAATTGGGCCAGGATCATAGAAGCCAGGATTTAACATCCACAGATATGAGTCACCATCACGAACGAATAGAAGTAGCAATTGTTATTTTGTTGTCACAAATCAAAGATGTATAGAGGCAAGCAAGATAATATGTTCAAAGGTCATGTACTCACAATTAGAGTAACAAAAAATATTTCTGTGATTACAAAAAGCAGCTAAAAAATATTAGGGAAAGTTTTATCTAGAGTGTTCTTTTAAGTTTTTTGCCTTTATATGATTTTTAATATGTGATAGAAGAAGCTTATGATGTTTGTTCATGTCTGTGGTTATTTGCTTAAGTGAAATAATAGCTGTAGGATATATGCTTTTTAATACTTGTACCTAGATAGTTAGAAATGTGGGAGGGTTTAAATAAAAAAAAATTAAGTATTAGATGTTCTTCAGAGTTATGTAAACTCTATATTATTCAGCCTGACTTACAAGTCTGAGAGATATATTTTACTGACAGGAGAGGATAAAGAAGATTAAATGGCAATATTATCATTCTTAAAATGAGGGTGAACTAACCTTGGTGCATACTTAGCTGAGAAAGGTGAATTTCACCTTAATACAGACAGTCTTGTGGAAGACTGTTCCTACAGCATTATGGAACACTGGGTGTTTTGATTGAATGTTAGCCACCGTGAGCAAATGATTTATAATAACTGTCATGTGAAATGTTAGGAAGATATTCAGAGAGGGATTCTCCACTACCTTCCACTTTGTCCAGTAATTTCCATCTGTACAGTTGTATGTCCACTTCCCAGTGTTGAAGATGGAAAGAGGGGAAAAGGCTGAAGCTCTGTGTCAAGTTTTCTCACTCCCCTTTCCCTCAGAAGTGGGGTGTGTGAATGGCTGCAGACCTACAACGTCATGTTTACTGTGCCTGAGCCAATAGAGCAGAAACACTTGGGAACACATTTTTCTCTCCTGCTTATCAGTCTCAACTTGCAGTTCTGCTACTTAGTTCATTTTCATGTATCCCAAATTTACCCTTTATCTTAATATGATTAAATAACATTCTCCTCTGTATTTTTTAATAGCCTTCTACCTCTATTTTATCCATACATTCAGATGTAGTTAAAAACTAGTAATACTGAATTGCTTCTACTGAGTGGGATGTCCCAGCAGAATAGTTCAAGTGTCTTGCTGCAGTGCCAGGCTTGAACCTTGTCCTGAGCTTTTGCTTTAGCACCACTCTGTCACTGGGGACCTTGTCCTTTGAGCTAGGACATCAAAGACTTCTGAACACAACATCAGCCACACAATTTTACTGTATGAATCATTCACAAAAGTGGCCTAATGTTTTGTTTTGTTTTTGGGTGGTTTTTTTTACCAGTGACAGAGAAATGGTCAAATGGCCTCTTGTTTGTGTGAAACATTTTGTGTACAAAACTGAAAGTATCTTTCATTTAGTATTTGATTGGGGTTTTTAAAAATTCTATAAAAATCTTAACGCTTGAGTAATTTTTATTCATATAAAGATCATGGTGTAGTAGATCGAGTCTCCCCTCACCAGCTGCTGAATCCCTATTAAGATATTTCTCCCACTCTTTAAGAACATTTGTCATTGGAGATTTCCACCGAATTCCATTAAATTCTGGTATTCTGCAAAGCAAATAGCCATGAAAGCACCATGCTTCTTAGCACAAATCCTCAATCCCCCGCTAACACCTTATATTACAGCTGTCTAATTACCATGTTCTGCAGTAACCTTGTGGGACTTCCATAGGTAATTAGAACTCCAGAGCATTTCTGCAATAATCCAGTAAGGACCTCTTAAGTAGAAAGAATTATGTGGTACTAATATTTTCGCACCCACGCGTTCCTCATAGTTAATTGTTTCAATTAATATTTGGCAGCAATGAAGAAATTCATAGAGGTTCATAAACTGAGACAATTCTCAGGAAACTTTTAAGGCAAGTGAGTTGTAATTGTGGTCACCTAAAGATGCAAGGCACTTTAGAAAAAATTAAATTCCTAGTGCATGAAGGTATTGCAACAGCAGATTTTCATAGTACTACTAGGAGAGATGTCTTCACTTGCCCCATTCCTTTAAGACTGCAGTGTTTGGGTAAATCCTCTTTTTGTTCCTTGGAATTGTTTACCAAGTTGTTGTAGATGAAAAATGCTGTGTGAGTTAAAAAGCATGGTGAGTACAGTTTGATACTGTTCTACAGACATGCCTTTGATGACAGAGAATAGCAGAGAGAGCTATTAAGATGTTTCCTTGATTCTGGATGTCTTTATTTCATTTCAGTCTTACCTCCCCTTTGTTTTTCCTTTCAGTTAAAGATACCACATATAATGCAGCTATGAAGAACCTTTGTGTGCTGCACACGCTGCTCACACCAGCATTGTGTGCTTCAAACCTTGGCTCTAAATACTGTTTCCTGTCTTTAGTAATTATTCTGATTTCTCACTCCTTTTCAGTCAGTGTCAGGCCAATAGTATTTCCATAGATTTATGACAGTGTCATCTGTGCAAGAAAATTACTTCATCATTCACGCAGTATACAGGGGTGTAGAAAACTACTTTGGTCCCAAAGACACATGTTACTCCTCTCTGCTTCCTGTTATCCCCAGCCTTTGGCAACCCTCACTTTGATGCTTCCTAGAGGATCCTCCACCCCTTTGGAGTGGCCTCAGACACACACTCAGTTATTCTGACACTGGGATAGAAGCTGCAGCTCAAGAATGACCAATGAGAGAGAGAGTGAGCATGTGAGGGGCATGATGAGGTTACGTGCATTTCTTCCCATTGTGCCCAGAATTGTTTTCCTTCCCATGCTGCCCTTTCCACATTGTCAAGGATGTCTCTGTGTTGGACAGAAAGACCTAATGCTCCCCAAATCTGTGTGTCTCATCATAGGTACCAACCTCTTTCATTAGTTAGCTACCAGCAGGGTAATGACTGTTATTTATTACTTTACTGTCAGTAAGATAATGACTACATTTTATGGTTGTTTTCCATACCCTTTTAGTCTCAAAATCTCAGGGTTTTGTTCATGGCTGTTTTCTGCTTTCTGTGTAATTGTAATTTTTGTTTAACTGTAACATCCTGTAAAATAAGGAGAAGTCTGAAAGAAGTCATTGGACAGGTTGATTAGAAGGTGACTTATTTTTCTTGCATTAAAAGGGCAGAAGAACAAATGCCATTTCAATTTATCATCATATGTAGCCTTTGATTAAACAATTTTTTGCTGTATCAGTGTGAGTGGCTTTAGGCTTCAGAGTAGATTACTGAAATTAAGAAATTTAGTGCAAAATAAAAAAAATTTTTTGTTTAGATGATTATTAAATTAAAAAGTCCAATCTAGAAGTCACCTTAATTAAATGTAAAATTGAGCCCACTGAACCTCTGTGCATTTTCAAATCAGAGCATGATATTTCCCTAAAATATCATAAATTGCCCCTATTCTGCCAGTTAATTCTGTTGTTGTGCAGCCAAGATTATAAGTTAGAATTGATTAAAATAAAATGAACTGTTTCTTAGAATGTGATCCATGAACCCTAGTCAACAGTCTTTCCTTAATGGCCTTCTATCTATTACCAAGTTATTAATTTATTTTAAAAGTTTCCAAATAGAATGCATTATAACAATGTTAAAACTGTAAGAATAATAAATCTGTATTTATGTGATTTCTCGTTGTTCATACAGCTTTGAGAAGGGACTATATTTTCCCTTTGGTATGTCTTAAGAGGGTAGAAGCAAGTAAATAAGTGAGTAGGTGTGTGCACATGGAGGGCCACACGTAGTTTTGCCATGAAAATAGACAATCACCATGTGAAAATTCTCAGTATGTTCTCAGAGAGGTGGCACAAAATGCTCTCAGAGAGAAAATACATCACCAAAAGAATCCCTCTGTGGTGCCAAAAGTTTGAATAATGTCCATACAAATCACTATTCTTAGTGAATGGGCTGTGGCTTCTGTTTCTTACCGAACAAAAGAAAATTTACTGGCTGCCACACAGTGTGGGTAAAACTCAGATTTAGTGATGCCAGCAGAAAAGGCAGCAGAATTTACATGTTTCCACAGGATAGGATTTTGACAGGCTTTTTTATATTTGTACAACCCAAAGCAAGGACACAGTCACTGTTGCTGTATTGCTGAACAAGTTCTTCCGGTTCAGATGGCTTTTATCCTTTGCTTCTTTGTTAATTTTTAATTTGTAGCCTTTCAAGATAAAGGCATAATGCAAATAAGCATTCCCATTAAATGCTTACTACTTTGTTCTTCTCCAACCAAATCTGGAAGATAAATCTGATTTTAGGTGTGCAAAGTTCATGGATATTCTCTGAACCTCCAAGAAATCTTGGCTGAAAATACATGCCTTCTCCTATGACATAGAATTAAAATTTCCACACCAAATAATAAAGCAGTGCTTCTTGGCATAGCAAAAGCCAGTGTCGGCATTATGCACGCAGAAGGGATCTGCCTTCCATGTGAATTCCTCTTTCTCTGGGACCAAACCTTGAAATGTCCTCATTTTCTCATAGCTCTGTTCAGCAGCAAACAGAGGCTGTGTACCTGCCATTTCTCAGAGGTGGGGTGGGGTGGGAAGGTGCTGGTCCATAGACACACACTGCTGATCCCTTTCATGCGCCCTCTCTAGTTATGGTGGTCCAGGGCAGCCCGCTCATACAACCCGTGCCAGCTCCGTCACAAGCATGCACAGTAGTCTTCAGAGGACTACAAAATGGGGAGACAAATGCCCGTTTCTTCCCAGGGAAGGCAAACCTCCCTGGATGTATTGACACTGCTGTGAAGAAAGTCTGTAGAGTCTCCGCTTTGGAGGCAATCCAATGTTTTTGCAAGGGCTAAATGAACTACTCTCTAGACCCAGCTTTGTACAATTTGCTGAGCTCAATGAACTCTTTTCTTTTCTCCTTTCCTCCTCATACTTCTTTGTTACTTTTAACAATGTGTAGTAGAAAAATTGGCAGTTACTCAATGAAATCACTGTTCAGCTTACACCAAAAGGAAGATTTTTTTTGTGAATTTGCACTTCTAAGAAGATGTCACAGTTTTCAAACGAAGTGGTGAGACTCTGAGTTAATGCTTTTTGAATAGCTTGAATAAAGGGTTGCCCCTGAGTCTGTAAAACAGAAGCAGTGAGGCACAGTACCTCCTGGAGTTCCCTTTGGCCAGTTTGTCTTTGCTCTGCCCTTAACTTGGGTCTTTGTCTGCTGGGCACAGTCTTGAGCAAAGTAGTCCTCAGTACAGCTTAGAAATATCAATGGAATGCAAGCTCTGACTGATTTATTCTTCCTCCTTTTTTTTTGTCTACTTTAAAACAGTTGGCTCACAGTATTTCTTTGCTCCATCATTACTTTTCTTTGCAGCTTATTCATTTAAACTTCAGGAGGAAAATGCCACGTTTGCTATTTTTTCCTTTTTTTTTCCCCTCCCCTGTTATTACTGTACATTAGTGTTGCTTGTAACATACCATTTCTATCACAATTGTATGAGGCTACCAGAAAAAACCTGCTTCTTGGCTGTATTATGCAAAAAGCATAATTAATGAAGCAATGTGACTCACAGGTGACATTTGTTCTCCTGAAGATTAAGTGGACTTAGTGAAAAACCATGATGAGGATGTAAAAGAACAAAGGAAAGGAAAAAAATGTTGGTAGGATTTTGCTGGTTTTGTATGTGTGCAGAAACGGAGATGTTCAGCACTATGCAACACGGCCCTTCCTTTCTGTTTACCATTCCCTCCACCCCCGTCTCTGAAGTATGAATATATGCATTTTCCTAACTACAATGAATAAGGAACATGGGTGTCCAATGACTGGGATCTCCATCAAAGTTATGGAAACCATTTTTTATAGAAATACAAAATTTATAATGGTATTTTTTGTACAGTACCATTGCTATTGGAATGAAATCTGTCATTTTAAAACCAATATGATGCTATTAAGGAGGTATTTCCAAGGCACCATTATAATCTACACCCATGATCCTTACCTCAGCAAAACATTGACTGTTACAGATGAGTTGATCCATTTTTGCTCCAGATATTGTGAAGTTAAAATGTGACAACCGACCACATGCAATACTTTTGGCAAGTTCAATTCATGGCTAATAAAAACTGGGAAAAGAAGAGAGATTGCATTAACAGGTGATCATAAAGAAGTGCTTTCTGGGGACATTGTATCTTTTCCCTAAAGAGAATGCTGGTAACACTAACATATAATAATTACAAAAAATTTTGCATAAATGGTTCTATATTTTATTAAGATCCTCAACAGGATGGTGTTACATCAGTTCTGCCTAAGTACATACTTCTGTTATTTCCTTTTGTTAAAAAATAGAGTTGCCATAACAACTTCTTGCAAATTTCATGTGACTTATATAGAAAGCTATTTTTAGAAGTATTTAGATTTTTGATTGCTTTAATTTTTCTTTTTTTAATTATATAGATAGCACTTTTTTCTTAAACTCTTTTGGTTTTCTTGATAAGAGATTCCTGCATTTTATTTCCTTCAATAAGCTGAAGAAATAAAAGTGTATTAAAAAAAAATCAAAGAATTATTCCCCAAATCACAGTTGAAGTAAGCAATCATATTTTCCAGATTTAAAAAATCATCTTCATAGCCTTTGAAAGGTCTGAACATTGATTTGTTGGATCAAAAATACTGAATACAGAAGTTAGGTTGTTCCTCTCTATTATGGCTGAAAGATTAGGTTGGATTATCTCCAAGCATACCCACCTGGCACTAACAAGCCACCTTTTTGTGAGGCTCAGCAGAAAGTCTCTAAGTGAAACAGGTATTGAGGACCCCTTACAGTAACAAGGAATTCAGGCATAAAACATCTAAATATGGGTTGTAACTGCGTTTGCTGCAATGTTTTTGGTTTAGATTTGGAAAAAAAATGAAGTGCTTTTTGGAAGCTATCTGCTGCATGTCCTATTTTTGTACATCGTAAGATAATTTAATATTTCCTTATGTGCTTAAGAAAAGACCAAAAAAAAAGAAAGGGTGAAGTAGCTGTTGTAGTTTCATATCATTATTATTATTTTTAAATATATTTCTTATATAATTGCATACATATATATATATTTGGGTTTTGAGGCTAAAAGTTCTGGTATACTATATCAATCTCCACCTTTGTGGAGACACCATTCAGTTGTCATCCCTTCAATATTTGTGGTACAGGATTTGTTTCCAAGTTCATAATAACTGTGCCCCTGTGCTACAGCAGAAAATACACCAGAGGCTTATCTTTGAACTTCTGATAACTGTCCAAGTGGAAAATTCCACAGTTTGTTGTCATGAATATATTACTTGTGTTTTTGTCATAGCGAACAATAAACGAATGAACGTTGCAAAGTTCACTCAGTTTGGTTTTATATTTTTTAATATTTTTCTTTGATAGGTATGCTTTTCTATGTAATGTACTATTTAACTTGCTTAATGCATTAGTGATACTTTCATCTACTTCATGTTTTGATGCCTTCACTACCTTTGTTTTTATCTTGTTCTTCTACTACTTGTCTTTTACATACCATTTTGTTTTGCAAAGTAAGAAATAGGATCTGTTTTGTCTGGGAGTATTTTTATTTGACTTCTAAGTAGTACTTGCAGTAATCTAAGAAAATGAATGCTAAAAACCAATTTGCAATTTGTCATAAGTATTGTATTTTGTTTTTTTAAAGTAGGAAAAAATTAATCTCTATCTTTGTGGTGTTGTCACACCATTGATTTTTCAAAGCAAACCCCACTGAAATCAATTGGGAGTCCTGCATATAAATCCATGCCACACTGTGGTTCTTTATTTAAGGGTTTTAAAAAAAAAGGAAAAGACATTGGAAATCTCAACACTATGGAAGTCTATAGGATTTTTATTTTTTAATCTTCCTCCCTTTGTATGATTCCATCAAAATGCCAAAACAAGATGTTTATCTAGTCATGTAAACTGGACGTGGAAAGTAGATAAATTTAATAAATTGAAAAGCTTACAGAAACATTCAAGTGATTGAAAGGATTCAGCACCTCCCCTTCTCCATATCCCCACTCCACATTATTCTTTTCTGCAGGATTAGACTCCCTAATAGGTCTTCTGATAAGAGACCTCCTGCTCTCTAAGACTCCCAATTCTCAGGGCACAAGGGCAAAGTATTGTGCCTGTGGGTCCATATGTTACATCACATAGCTAGATCAAGAAGAGAAGTCAGGTAGCAGTAAAGACTGAGCACAACCTTTGAGAAGCGAGGTGTGGAACTTCATTTTGAGCTCTGTTTCATGTTTAGATATTGAAGTGTGCGCACTACAGTCAGCTGAAAACACCACTAACTTGCTACAAATCAGACCCTTATGTATGAAAACAAAGCAGACATGTTCACTAAAATTAGCACATAAAGCAGTCATGTGAGATCCCAAGAGAAAATGAGATATATTGAATAAACTGCTTTTTAATGTAGTTACAAATAGGGTTTTACTTGAGGATTTCCTGCTACTGACCACCTCCTGATGGCCTCTGGTTTATTTAGGGATTATGTTTGTGCAGAACTGGAAATTTCCACCCATTCTTCTCTAAGTTAAATATCCACCACTCACCTATAAGCTGGCCCCTGGTCACAGCTGAGACCTCCAGGCTGTGAGGAGATATTTTATCTTTAAGGAGTGACCTTACTCCACTGACTGCAGTGAACCCAATGGGTGACCTAAATAGCTGCAACAGATTCCAGTGCTCAAGTGGAAAATTCTGCACATCAATGAAAAAAAACCCTGAACCAAAACAAAAACAGATACAACAAAACCCCATTTAGCCAACAAAACCCACTAAATCCTCAAGTAAAACACCAGAAAAGATTTATACTTTCTTTTTCTAAGACTGCACATTCAAAGATACAAACAGATATCTGTACTCATTTATATGCACACACATTTCCATACTTTTTTTCAGCCATGTATGCTGTGTCTGTATGAATTTGTATGTAGCTTGTATGAATAAATTACAAATAGTGCTACTTTCTGCCATTTTGGACACCACTCCATGGGTTATGTGTTCACTGATAAGCAGAGTTCTCCAGAGGAGCTCTTGATCCTGTTGCAGTCTATTGAGGTCACCCTTTGACCTTACACCCCTCACCTGTATGGTTGGGTCCATTAGTTACAGAAAAGCTTTCCTTTCATTTCTGTGCAAAACAAGACTCTGCACCATCCATGAATTTCAAACAGCATCTTGTTCTGCTTGTTCAAGAGTTGTGTGATCCAATCAATAATTCTACAGAAATTTAACTCATGGTTCAGGGATGAAAGCACTTAATTTAGTTTTATGGTGATTAAGTTTTCATGAGGCTATTGCTACTGTAACTTAAAGGAAACAAATGCAAGTTATCTCTAATTAAACCAACACAGTTCCAGGGATATTTCTTTTTTTATCAACAATGAATTGGCTAATGTATCTTCTTCCATTTCAAAAGGGCAATAATAGTTTAATCACAATGGTGTATCATGCCAGTATAAGCCAGGGAAATAAGGTTGATTTGTTTACATGTTCCAGTTTGCATTACTTTTGTGACAAGGTCTTTAAAAATAGAGAGTGTATTGAGTTGATCCTTAAGGTAAACCAAATAATAATAATTTTCCACCAGAAATAAATATTTCTCCTCAGATGAAATTTTTGCTCCAGAGCTGCATTTTGTTTTCCCCATACGGCTTTGTCAACAGAGATTTTGTAAAAGCAAACTTACACCAAATAATTCTATCAGAAATTTATATTTTAAAAATACTGTGAATGTCTAGGGTTTTTTAATCTAATCCTTCTTATAAATATGTTAAAGATAGCCTGGGTACCACATGACTTCTTAGCATCATCAGCAGCAGCTGCACAATATCTGAGGTATATTTCCTTACTTAACTGAGTTTAAGATAACTGTTTTTGCACTCATAATCAAATAGAATGAGTGTAGGGTCTTATATGGATGTAAACATTTAAGCAAAGGATAAGGAGTCTATCAGAGCTGTGAATAATGAGGAAAGAAAATGAAAAAGTTTATCATAATTAAGAATTTTTGGAAGCAAAAGCAGCAATATTTGGAAAATTGAGCACTCAGTTGGGAGAGCTGTTCAGGAAAAATATATACCTAAACTGAATTATTTTGGAAATTGGATTTCATTACTCTCTTTGTTCTCTCAGTTGAAGTATGGTCATGTTTACTCAATAAACACTTGCTTCTCCACTTCTGTTCAAGGCTAGGAAACAGATGTTGGAATGGAAAAATGAGTAAGTAATGTAGATTTGTGGGTCAGCATTCTGTTTGACCTGTATGAGAAGCTAAGTAATTTTTTACTTGCTGCACTTTTTTTTTCCTAGAAAACACTCTTCATTCTCCAGACCTAGAATTTTGCCTGTTTTATGGGTTGAATTTCTTCCTATTGATATATGTTTGAGGATTTCTTGGAAAACAAAACCTTGCTTTATGAATGGAAATGCAGTTTTTGATTCAGAAAACACAGACCAGTGTGGGTTTTGTCATCTTGTGATAAGACTAACTTTACTAGGCGGTATCATCTACAATTCTAAATCTGTGCCATCATAACTCATAAATTCTATCATTCAGGTATTCCTGGTAGTATGCAGTAATGAAAAATGTCCAAGAAGTAATAGTGGAGGAGCTTCTTCTCAAAATTCTGCAGCAGACTATCAATAATGGATCATTTCCAAGAGAATTTGAGATTAATATGACTTTTCCTTTTGCTCTAACACTGATGAGATGTCTCATTATGCTCAGCCCTTTCTAATACATGGGCTATACTACAAGATTTAATTTATTTATTGTGTAGGTGATTTCCATTTCCTTTTATTTACCCTTTAGGCAAAGTAGCTGACTACACAGCAGCCCCTGCTGTTTGGAAGGGACATGAATGGATGTCTGAAACTTAGTTTATTTGGCATAAGAAATTGAGCCAGTCAGAGCAACTTCAACATGGCTTAATAAAAGAGAAGAAAATCTGTGTGGAAAAAAATCTTTTAGGCCATATATATAAAAAATCTTGTTGCTTCTTGTTTAATTTGGAGGGATTAGTCATTGTCCCAGAAAGGTCTGGTAAAGCAGGTACAATTCACTGCTTTTATATTCAAATTGCTTTTAAAATGTCTGAATGAATACTGAAATACTTTCTACATACAAACCTTCTTGAAATTACTGTTGTATTCAAAAGGTACAGCCTCAAACAGTCCTTCAGAATTAATTTATTTTTTAATGATTATTTCATCTTTGAATTATCCTAACACTAGGGGTTAATGGTTCTTTAAAATGACAGACTGGAAGCTTCTAACATGAATATAAGGATACATTTTTGCCCCACTGAAGAGTCTAAAGATCAAATTTTCTAAATGTATTATAAAACTATTTATATTTCTTTGCTTGTTGATAGAACTAGTGAAGTTATTAGCACTCCCAGGAGTATAGACTCCTTCTGCACAGAGCTAGTCAGTTTTTCCCCTTTCCTTTTTAAAGTCACTAACACTTTTGAGGTGTTCCAGATATTGCAAGGTACTGATTTTAGAAAATGATTGAGTATTTAATAGAGCCCATTTAATTCACTTGAAAAGATTCATTAGCTTTAAGATTTTCTGTTCCATGGATACGATATAATCATGCTGCAAATACATCAAACCCTTTCTGCTCATTTTTTACGCTGCCACCATATATGTCAGTTGAAACAGAGAGGAAGGAGCCCAGTTTGTGTTTACATTCTTTTCAATCCATTTATAAACCCGTTTGGTCTATGTCCATTGTGGAACTTTTGTTTAATGGTTTATGGCAATTTCTCAAAGAGTCCATAAGCTTCAGCCTCATCAAATATGAAAAAACATACTTTTCATTGACAAAACCTCGCATGATTATTTATTGACTATGTTCATTATCTCATTTAATGTTTCATTATATTAGTAGCATTCTTTCCCCGAGTGGCACGTTTCTGTCCTGATGATGCTAGTTCTTCTGTATCTAATTAACAAAAAGTTGTTCATCTGGTAAAAAGAGAAGCAGACATGTTATTAATATTCTCCATAGTAAACTGTCCTAAATAATTAATGCAAATAGACTTCCAGGGCTGTGAATTTTGATGAGAAGTTACTCTCAAAGACGAATTATTTGGTTTAGATATTTTCCCTGCTAATCCACAGGTTTTTGTGTTGATTCATGTAAATCTGATTTTGCCTTAGTCTGTTGAGGAGGAGGGGAACACAAAATTTAAGGTTTTTTTAACGAATTAATGCCAACAAAATAGAACAGAAAGCTAGATTGAGTTAAAACTCTTCTGCAAAACTCCAAGGCATCAAGTTTGCATGTGTAATAGAACATGAATCTGCAGTGCTGGGAATTCGCACAGCAAGAGCAGTTTCCTTACATTACAGTAATATTTGAGTTCCAGCTTTATGTTTGCTTAAAGGAAACTCAGTGCAAACACAAAATAAAAGACTGTGAAAGATTTACAAAGGAGATCACGTTTTCCCCTTTTCAAGCAATCTCTTGGGAGGGGAGGAGGAAAAAAGAGTGCATTTTTGTGGGATGATGCATTCCATCTTTTCATCCATATAGTTTGTGGAATTGTTCCAGCTTCCCTGGTGTTGCACAAAGGCACACAATAATACACTTGTGCAGCTCTGGGGTCTGAGAAGAAAATGAACCCTGCTGATGCCAGCACCCTATCAAGCAACATATCCTGCAAGCTCAATATTGCACATTCACTTCACTTCCTTCCTGGGCATTCAGGCGCAAGTGAACTCAAAGCAAATGCCATCAGTCGAGTCCAAAGTGTTCTAAAAGGCTTAATATAAATTCCTTGCTTCTGATGCTGTGGTTCAGTTGAATTCTGGGAATTTATATATATATATTCTGCTGCCATTTTTTTTCCTCCTTACACTGAAGATGGGAGCACGGGGTTATTTTCCATATGCTTGTATTCAGCTCTCATCTCTTCTTTTTTGTTGTTTTTACAGAAAGGCTTATTGGAGAAGGGTTGTTTTATGCACCCTGAAAGGCAGCACACATCACTTGGTGTCTTGTAATATCAGATGCAGTCCTAGTGAAGTAGCTGATTTTACAAGACACCTGCCTTAATATTTGAGGGCAAGTCCTGCCTTGATAACTGAGGACAGAGGCTCACTGCTTATTCATGGTGCCGTATCTAAGTGTGAACAGGAGCTAGAAGGTTAGTCTCTTATGCCACAGGCTGTGTCCTATATGCTAATCTCATCCTGTCAAATTACTTGACTCAATTTGAATGAATTTATGACAGTTGTTTGGATTCACACTTAAAACTTCTTCCCAGAACGTACACAAGCATCTCTGTTCAGAAATGCAAACACACCCTTTGGTGTCTTCTAACTTATGCAGTATGGCACCACATATCAACTCTTTCATGCGTCAGCAAAAAATGCCTGTATCTCATAGCTGCCAGTGTTGAGGAAATTAATTCATTTAAGATTATTTCTGTAGGAAGGCTGAAGATATTGGAAATATTGAAGGGGAGCTTCACTTTGGAGAAGCTTTGCTTCTTAATTTATGAGCTTGCTACCATCAACCATGTTAAAAGCAATCTTACATGTCTGTATGTGAGTATAAAACTCTTTCCTTTAGTGTCCCTTTCTGGTTTCTTTACAGGAACAGCCAGTTGGAAGCAGGGTTTGAATCAGTGTGTATTTTTGTTTTCTTGCACAAATTAGGAATTATAGAAATGGGAACATGTATTTCAAATCTTTACCTATTCCTGAGGTAACTTAGCTGAAGTAAATTTTTATCCCAAGGGAAGATGGCAGCCTATGGAAACCTTAGATAGGGTGGACTGGACAAGTAGTACTTTACATTGAATCTAAATACATCCTCTGTCTTATGGAAGCAGCATCTTTTTTCTTTTTCTCCACCACCCTCACCACTTTCTTTTGGAAATGTCATCCCTTTTCCTTTGCACTCAAATTCTTCAAAAAGCAAAAGACAATTGATTTCCCTGGTTAGTGCCATTATCTGAGATGCAGGAAATTCTATTTTTTGTCTAGGACAGAGCTAAGCAAAAGCAACTGTAGTCTGTCTTTTGTAAGTTAAATAAGTAAGTGATGAATAGCTTCAATAAGGAAAAAAACATCATCTCTTCTGTTAAAGGAAATGTGAACATTTGCCTTTCCTCACTCTGAGTCACACAAATTGACCTATGAAAATTTTCAGACCTGGAAGAAAGTTAGTTATGCTTTCATTTGTAAGATTTTCCTAAGTGTTGCAGAAAATAGGCTTCATTGTTTCATTTTCTGAAAAGTAAATATGTAGAACTTTTTTCAATTACCAAAATGCTTAATGTGTTGAACTTTGTAAACTGTAACACTATAATCTATGTCACTTTGCAAGTGTGTGAAATAATCAGAGCTCATATATTGAAAATCCTTTCTCGTATGATATTTGCATTGATCGTAACCGTAGTTTTACCTGCTAGGAAAACAACCTAGGACTTCAAGACATGCATTGAAGTTTGCAACTGCAACTGAAGTCTGTCCAGAAAATGTGTCTTGTAGCAGCTCTTAATTCGACAGTAATCGAGTTCTGTATCCTTTTAGGATCAAATATATTTTCATTTTGGAACCTTCTGTTTTCCCCCAGCCATAAGACAAGCACTGAAGAGGTGCAGGGTGTTGGGAGAGGCAGCTCCTGGACCCACCGTAAGCGCTCCCTCTCCTGTTCTCCAGCAGAGCGTGCAGCCCTCGCTGCCAAGGGCATTGCACCGGTGGTTCCCTTAGCAAGGGTTGAGTGACAAAGATGTGGGGCTTTTTTCTCTGCTCCCCTCTCTCCCTCCCTTTCCCTTCTTTGAAATGAGAAAATAGGCCACCAATTTAGTGGGAGCCGAGTCTGGGCAGGCAGTGCTGTGAGCTTTGTGCGCTCCATGGCTGCCCGTCATTTCCCAGACCATCGGCAGCCCTCTCTTACTGTTTTCCCTGGCTGCATAAAGAGAACATTGTGTCTCTTGGAAGCTCTGGCTCATACCCTGCCCTCTATGTGAGAAAAGGAAATGCTCCTTCTGTTCATGACTTAGCAACGGTTGGCAAAAATGATGTCATATCCATGGTAGCAGAAAGACAAAAAGAGAGAGAGGGACTGCTTTTTTAGACAGATTTTACACACCACGCTGTTCCATGAAGGGCTGAACAAAGAACAGGCATTGAAATCATCCATTTAGAAAATAATACCAGTCTATTTTTTTCAAATGGGAAAGAAACTGGAAATAAATGTGGTTTATGACTGTGTTTGAGTTCCATTTAGTAACACTATAGTAGGATATATATGGGATTATTTCTGTCTGGGTTTGGTCACTTCACTGTTTGCTTCAGCCCCTCTATTACAGGTACATATACTGCTGTGGCATCCTTTGTTCTCTATCTTTGTTGCTATTTAGTGTGAGTTCATATTAAGTAAAAGAATATTGAAAATTGTGCATTCAGTGTTACAGACAGTCACACAACTGCAATATTCTGCTTTTGTGGTCCCTCACTCTATATTTTTATAATATAGTGTTACTAACACATTGATATGGACCTCAGGGAACTGAGCATCAAAATGTGGGGTTTTCTTGGTCTGTAGTGTTTTTTATGTTTGTTCAGATATGCTACACAATATCAGTGCTCCTGTGTAATTAATAGTTTTTGGAATAAACCTGATCAGGAAGTGTATGTGTACTGTTCAAGGCTAAAGAGGAAAGAGAGGAGGAACCTGGAAATTTTGGATGTCTTATCTAAAGCCAATGATCCTACCCCCCAGCTGAGATTTGAGCAAATTCTAAAGATCAAATTCAGGCCTCTCCCTAGCTTTGTGGTGGATGATGCTATATGATCTTCAGTTATTAAAACTCTGACTGATTTATGATGAAAGCCAACACATGTAATCTCCCTCTCCATCTCTGTTCAGTAGGCATTTCCCTGGAGACCAAGGGGTAACCCCCTTGGTTTTACAGCAAAATTTGGAAACTCATATATGTAGGGACCTGTCCTTTTATGAAGAGCTCTGATGCTGAGCATCTTTTGCTGATTGGAGCACTAAGTTCCATCCAGCACAGATTGAATCCAGCGTACAAACCAGTGCTCTGCATGCATAAATCTCAAACCTGAACTGAAAATAACTTTTTAAAATATATGTGCCAGGTTTTCATGCTTTTCGTGCTTTTTGTCATGTGTGTTCTTTTCGCTTCTTTTTTGCTTGTAGATGATGCGCACTGCTGCCACTGGGGATACCTAAACCATGTCCCCAGATGTAAGGTGACCAGGATATGGATAGGTGTCACAGACTGTGATAGTTACGGTCATGGTCACTGCTTTCTCAAGTAGTTCCTAAATTTCTCATAAAATGAGAAATATCAGGAGAGATTTTAATTTTCTTCCAAATGTGCGCCTTTGGGGATCAAATGAATACAGCTTTAAAATGAAACAGCTTAAACAGGGCTTCTCTTGTCAATGCAATATTGATCAGACTGGACAAGCTTTAGCTGCTTGTCCAGTCTGATTTTCCCTTGTACAGTAATGTGTGGCTTTGTTTTGCAGGTGATTCAAATATTTCTATGAGCATCTTGTCTTGAGATAGACAAAAATTTTGTTGGGTCCTGAAACAGTTGTTGTTAGCCCATTTGGTATAGAACCTCCACAAGCTCCTGTAGCATTTTGTTTACTCTTGCTGCATAACAGAATGAACCTCTTTGGAACAGACATGGCCAACCCTTCTTGAATCAGGTTTGAAATCATTTTTAGTGCTGCTGTAAATTGATTTGGAACAGAATTTTGATTCTGTTTTCTGCCAAAATTTTGATGTCATTAATCTCTACTGACTTGAAGCACCACCATGAACACCAGCTCTGGCATGTGTAAGGAGGCAATCTCCCAGGTACACAAGGCACTACGAATAGGCTCCAGAGACCCTCAAGCATCAGCTACAGATTAAGTAACACTATTTTTGTGTTTGCTGGGCTTAAAATATGATCTACTAAATTTGGTATCCATTCCAATCCATTTGGGTTGGAATGGATTTAAATTGTAGCCACAACAGCAATTTTTAGTAGTATAATCGTTTCTGAGGTAACAGATAGAAATTGCACAAGTGACATATGAATCCAAAATTAGCATTTGAACTTTGTAGAGAACTGAATATGATCATTTCTTGTAGCCATGTTAAGAACTTTTTGCTTTCCTTAAGGGAAACACTTTCTGAGTTTTTGATATTTTTCTGGTTTGGATAAAATTGTTACTGTCTTCATTAAAATTCTTTTGTGAATGTTCTGATAAATTTGTGGTAGGAGCACAAGTACATCAAGGATAAGTAAACAAAGGTTCTCAAAGTGTGTTCAGCTTGTTAATTGGCTATGTCAATAGCAGATGGCCATTTCTCCCTGTCCACATGTCATTATGTGCCTACAGCTCCTTACCCTTGCTGCAAATTTAGTATCAGCCAAAACAACAGAAGAGAAAATGTCCTGCTATTGCAACATTAATCTTTTCTGAAGGATTCTCTGATGACAAAAGATTAGGTTATTTTTCTGAACTGCCAGATAGCACGTGCTTATCTAAGGAAGGAATAAAAACTTTTTCCTGTTTTTCAAAACCTGTGGAAGAGTTTGGGATCAATGAATGGTATGTGGGAGATATTGCAAAAATTTGGATTTTCTAGCTTGAATGAGAAGGCAGAAAAGAAATATGCATTATTTACTTTTGAAAGATAGGGAATAACTATTTCTAAAATTACAGAAAAAGAAGTCCATTACACAAACTTCTATTTGATTTAGAGAAAAAAATGTGTTCTGAAAATAAAGACATATTTTTTAAAACTACTAAGCAAAGCATACTAAAGTGAACATGGTGCATCTTGACATGAATACAGTCTTTCCAGATTGCCGTTTTCTCAAATGCAGAGAATTTGCCTTATCAGTGAAGCTGTAATAAGAACCAGTCCTCTCAAATCTGAGCGAAAGAGCACTGCTCATCTTTTAGCATGTACTCAGAGTTCAGAAAGTTATCTCCTCATGAAGACCATATTTATATCATCAGACCTTTCTGTATCAGCCTTTTAATCTGAACATCTGCCTTCTTCTCTGAAAGGCTACTGGCATTTCTGTGTATCCTACCTTCTGTGCACCCAGGTGGAAACTGTCAGCTTTTTCCGAAGGAAACTGGGTCATGGAAGAATCCTGACCACAGTGCCCTCCCTGCATTTGCAACCAAGGGGTCTGAACAGCCCGTCACAAGCAGGTCCTGTTCTGTGACTTCACTGCACTGATGTGTAGTAACTAAACTTGCAGCAGTGGCACAGCGTATTTACTCACTGATTTATTTATGCTCAGGAGCATGCCTGTCCTAGATGCCATGTAATAATGAAAAATGCAGCAGTAAAGGAAGCAAGCCTTTCCTTAAACAAAGTCAAGATATTTTCTTATCTTAAGTAAAACCAAACCCTTTAACAACTCTTACAGCATACAATGCTTCTCTGGCCGCAGGTCAGGATACTTGAGTCAGCCAATACATTAGAATGCAAATGAGATGTGCTTCTGGGCAGTGTCATAGATATTTTTTAAGACTATGTAGCACAAGGTAGTGCCATTTAGACTTTATCACATGTGTACAGGTGCAGTCAAACAATATCAGTCTGGTGTCAGCTTACTGTTGTTCTGAGATATCAGATCTTGCTGTCAGTCTTCATGAGTTCCAGGCTGCTACATCTGCATGGTTGAAATCGATCTCGTGGAAACTTCTACATCCTCCCAAACAAATCTTCCTGTTTATTCTTACCTCCTCTCTTGTCCCTGTATATCTACTGTCTTTTTATGTTTCCACCCTAAATCTGATGCCTTATGAACATTTACATCTTTACTGTTTGCTTGTGCTATAAACCACTTCTTTTCTTTCATTTTAGCATGATCCTTGCTTTACTTCACATTTCTTTTCTTCATTTCCATGTTGACATATTACAATGGGAATGGTTCCTATTTTGGGCCAGGATCCAGAGGTTACTCTGTACCACCTCTCATCATTGCCAGGGGTGAGGAGAAAGAGACTCTCTTCCAAGAAGAAGGGCGTGGCTTCTGGTCCTAAAAAATATGGGGCATTTTCAAATATTTTTCATTGTCTCAAGGTCCATGTTGAGCATTTTGGTATGTGGATCACTGTTTCTCTTGTATACTTTTGCTATTAATATTGTTGCTGCTGCTGTCCATTTCCTTCTTTCATTTCTGTTTCCAGTCATTTGCTCTTAACTCATCCCTTGGTCTGCCTTTTGTGCCTCCTATCGTTGGGGGGAAGGCAGGGAAGGGGAGTGGCTTATGGACTTTTTAGTGGGAGTAATAAATTGGAGAATACCATTCCAAAACCAGGACAAGAATGTAAGCCCTTTAGGACAAACAGCCTTTTCAAAAGCCATGAAAATGATGTGAAAAATAGACTGTTTCAGACACACATTTTAGTAGTCTGGTGAACTAGAGTCTGTCAGGCAACATGGTACACGTACTGTCCTCTTGGCTGTGGTGGGTTTTGCATTCCAGATTTGTAGCAGAAGTTCTCCACAGTGTAATAAATACCATGTTACTTGCATGAAATTGCAGGCTGACGTGAATGTCAGCAATTTGTACTTGATACTCATTTCTTTCCATGGTTCTCTGATATAAATGTTCTGAAAATTGTTGCTGATTGTTATTCAACCATCTTATGTGGCATGCATGTTGTCACCTTCATCGGGGACACCAAGAAAGATAATGATCAAGGAGCGTACACCATATATACACCATATATTCACTTTCAAGGGTGGATCTCAAAGCTTTAAATGCAGGAGAAAAGAAGCCAACTTACCTTGAGAGTTAATCACCATTCACTTGTGAATTTTTTTTAAGGACATTTTCAGCATTCTATCTTTGGGTATATCTGTCATTTCAGTCATTGATACTGGGTTTGATTTGGTTTCATTGTAGCATTTCTTCAAATGCATTTCAGTAATTTTTACGTTTTTGGTTTTTTTTTTGATGGAACAAATGCTCCACTTATTGCCAAACATATCAAGGTACCATCATATGCTGAACCTGCTATTGAGCAATTTCTTTCTCAGTGGTTTGCCTGCTGTGTCCAGGACCTCTCAGTTATTTTTTCAGAAAGTTCACAAAATTAACAGCATTCCCTCATTTGCAGAACAGACTAATTCTTGATGCTTAATGCTTGCAATTTCAGTATTGGATGAAGTATTTGTTTGAAAGAATGTATTGCAAATGCATTTTGGCTTGCTTTTACTTTCCCCAAACCAGGCCCATATTTCAAAATTGAGCTTGCCAGTATCTTTGGCACTCTGTTGTCCTGGCATCTGATGTCTGTACTGCTAAGTACATGATACCTTGGCTGTGCTTCTGCTATCTATCAAATATCTGGACCAGTAGTAGCAAAACAACAAAGCAATGCTTTGTGGCAGTTAGTTTGAGAAAAGGAAGAGTAGTATTTCATGAAATCATCTCATTACAAATATTGTTAAAACAGTTGTGGTTCCTGCTGTTGATATCAGGTATAGAATCTAGGTATAGCAGTAAGCCTGACATCACTCATAAGAAATCATGTAAGATTAAATTAAAGTCCATAAAGTGTAAATTTTGTTTGTGTTTGTGATTGATACACTTTGACATTAAAGTGAGCAGATGTAGAACTGCTTATGGGAGCAATACTAGTTTCTGCCTGGACTCAGTTATTAGGTGGCTTCATGAAAAAGCAGAAATTGCTCTGGGAGACAGAGGTTGCTATTTTTAAGAAGTAAATGCTTCAGTCTTGGCATTCAGAGACTCAGCTCTGTGGGAAGCCAAATCCTGTAAACTTAATATCTGGAATAACAGAAAAGCTCAAGGAGTGTTGCCAGGTGCATTCAGCTGGCATGTCTCTGAAGTCCTTGGGCGAGATTGATATCATATGAGCCCACGTTCTATTGTATTGTATCCAGAAATTAAAAGCTATTTGTCGTGGTTTAACCCCAGACGGCGAGAAAGTACCACACAGCTGCTCATTCACCGTCTCCCAGCAGTGGGGCTGGGGAGAGAATTAGCAGGGTAAAAGCGAGTAAACACATGGGTTCAGAGAAGAACAGTTTACTCATTTAAATAAAATACAATAATACTAATGATAATAATAAATTTAAATGAAAGGCAGATAGCAAAGAGAAATAAAAAGCAAGAAAGACAAGTGATGCAAATGAAAATGATTGCCCACCACCAAATGCCTGATGCCCAGGCAGTCCCCAAGAATCAGCTCCCTCCATCAAGCTTCTTCCCCTAGCTGAGCATGACCCCACATAGTCTGGCATATCCCTTTGATCAGTAGGGATCAGCCATCCTGGCCATGTACCCTTACATCTACCTGTGCATCCCCAGCCCATCTGTGGTGGGTGACAAGCAGAAAAGGCCTTTGATGCTGTGTAAGAAGTGCTCAACAGTTACAAAAACATCCCTGTGTTATCAGCACTGATTCCAACAAAATCCAAGCCACAGCTTCTTACCAGCTACTGTGAAGAAAATCAGCTCTACCCCAGCCAAAACCAGCACACAGTTGAAGCAATGCTTATATTCTTGCTCAAATTCTCAGCCAACACTACACAGTGGTCATTCTGATTTTATATCTTTTATTGTTCTGTTCAAGGTATTCTGGAATAAATAGTTAAAATGTTAATTGACAAATCTATGCTGCTGTAAAGTGTGTTTTGAGAGGGATTCCTACAGAGCCAGTTAATTGATGTTTTTCAGTTTTAGTAAGAAATGCCTGAATTATTAATTTTTTTTTAGACAAAAGTGAAACCTGCCCTGTTCTTGAACAGGAGGAGTCATTACACATTGAGATCCTCTGTGGCTCTCTATTATTGCTCACTTGGCTACAGTAGTGTTTCTGTTAGCTACTAATTCCATGTAGAAGAGGAGGTTTGCTTCTCTTAAGTATTCTTTCATGCTCATAGCTGTTCTACTTCTCTTTCTGATATATTAGTGGAGGCTATATACACATTATGTGTGTATATTCCATGTACTTCTGTATTTGTATTCCTCACATGACCAGAAGAGACTTGGCAGCACTATGACTCTGCTGTGCTGTAATATAACATGCTTCTATCAGCCCTTACACATGTTGGCTTGTATTCATTGTGCTTGGGACAGGGTGAGTAGGACAGGGAAATCCCTGGAATGCTGCAAGAAGTAAATACTGCAAGAAATGCAAGCACTTCCATGTACTTCAGAGTCATCTGTAGACATTCAGACACCTCACACATGAGGTAGATCCATTCCTGTTGTAAGGATACCATGTTTATTTTTTATCCCATAAACTTTGCATCCTTCTAATTTTCCTCCAGGGATTCTTGGCAAGTTCCATTATCTCTCTACCATAATGTATGCAGAATTGCATTTTTGAACATTTCCTCTTATTCCATTTGTTGGAGAAGGGCAAAAAGAGGGAAAAATTTTATAAAATTGAAATGTTTGCCTGTGAAAGATGATTCTTTTATGTGGAGAAAAATTCAAGTGATTCATTCTGCATTCATTACTTTTTATGAAAGTTCAGTCTATAGGGTTTGACATAAGTACAAATATACTACACATTGATATAGCTTTATCTGAAATCAAATAGTGAATACCATTATGTTTGCTGAAAAATAATAAGATTAGGATGGAAATATCTGTCATTTCAAAATGGAAGGGTTAGATAGATCAGAACAGCAATTCTTTTTTATTTGTTTGATCCTTGTATCACTCTGTTAGTAAACAAGAACATGTTGAAAAAGCAGTTGGAAGAGCACAATGTCCTTCTTAACTTTGTTTATATGCTCATGAGGCTGTCAACATCTAGGATACATCAGACATTGTATAGTTATTATTTTAATATGCTACATAAGCTCAGTTGTTCAGGTAAGCTAAGTAAAAAAACTAGACTCCAGTTACATTGCCGTAATGATTTTACAGCACGTAACTTTAAAGTAGATTTTTCCTAATTTTGTCTCTCCTCAAACCGTTGGATACAATTCTGCCAAAAATGTCAGGTTTGGTGCATTTCATATCTGCTTTGTGGGTGATCACAAATTGCTGCTTTCATTCACAGCCGTATTTCAGACATGTGAAGTTGCAGTCAGAGGAATACCTACTTCTGTGCCTCAAACTTCACAGAGGGATCTGTGTTCCTTTATCTTAGGAGGTACTTGAATAGCAAGTACAAGGAAGATCTAAATTCTAACTTAGTAGACATGATCAAACAGAGAGATAAGTAAGCCACAGGTTAAGGGTTGCTTCTACCTATTAATTGATAATAGGAAATAGTATGTTTTTCCAGATATATTTACTATTTTGTGTTCTTGTACAGCTTCCATTACTGCACTTAAACCGCACGCATGAAAAAAGGGCAATATCAATATTCCTGCTTTACTGGAAAATTGAAGCATCCAGTCTTGCTCTAGCCCAAAGTCACATTGGAATCTAACAGCTGAGTAAATCTCCTGAAGAGTATTTTTGTAATTCCCAAATCTGCAATCACCATTTCATGGCCCCTGAATTATTCATTTCCCATTGGAAATAATTACCAGAGAGAACTTCTGCATTTCCAAGGCTGCTACCAGGTAGAATACAAGCATGTCACAATACAGTTTCTGTGAGGTCTGTGTAAGACTTTCTTTAAAACCTATTTCATGTGTTGTATTTATGTGTATGTTATGGATTGCCCGTTGTTGTTTCCATGTATTGTATATGATGTACATCCACAAAAAAGAAATAATGCATTCATATGCTGCATCAGAGAGATAAAGCATAACCAAACTTATTAAGAGATATCTTGGTGGGGAAATTACAGTACTTCAACAGCAGCAGCCCAAACAAGCACTTTTCCAAGGGAAATTACTTCTTCATCTCTGATATTAAAGCTGAAAGTCTGTGTTGGTAGCAGCAGATAAAACGTAGTTCTTGTATTGAGTAAACAACAATATTACTACACAAGTTACTAGTAAATGTTTATCTCATGTCAAGTAAAAAAGAGTGCGAAAATGCACACTTTTAAGTGGTTTTTATCTGCTGATTTTTTTTTCTTACACAAGTAAAGGTTCAAGTGAAATTATACAATTATTTATGCTTTATTTTCTAATTTACAGTTCATTAGGTTTGATTTTAGGAACTGTTTAAGGCATAGCAAAGTTATTAAATATATGTAACACCACTACATTCATTGTCCTCTATTTCTCAGCCTCCTAAGGCAAGTACAAGTGAGCAACTACTACATGGATAAGTATTTATGTGCATGTGGTGTGATGTAAAGAATCTCTGTGTTCCTGACAACTAGGTCTTGCACATCAGCACAATACACAGCATGGTAAGAACAAGAAGAGAGCAAATTCATGACTCTGTAGTACAAATATAAATATTTCAGAATTGAAAATTAATGCCATAGCTAAGAGTGGTCAGGAGAGATGCCATGGGCTTGCATATATGAAATTCAAAGGATACTTTCAAGACAAGAGAATAAAAACCTCTTCAGAAAGGAATATTCAAAGTGTGTCAGAGGTCTTTCTTGCTTTTCCTACTAAGGTTCGGGAACATTGTTTTGAGCAGTAAATTTGTTATGTGAGTGAAATTATTTTTGGTCAAATCATGGCATTCAGAAACATCATTTTGATGTATTTGTTACAAACAATATTTGAAAATCACAATTCTTCTGTGGAGCACTGGTTAGTAACCTGTGTGTTCCTACGCCCGAGTGAAATTACAAATTTAAGGAAGTGTGTACCTGTGTTCCAAAGAGGAGAAAAAAGAATTTATTTAACTCCTAGGGGAATGCTTACTCTCATTTACCACTTTAGAGCAGGACTAGAGGTGCTTGCTTTTTCTCAGTTTACTATTATCTACCAGAAATTGTAACAGCAGCAAACTATTCAAACCACTCTCCACTGTGTGCCTGATGACTCTGCTGACTTACTGAACTCTGAGTGCCTTTGGCTGAGCAGCTGGCAATAAAGCTGCTGCTGGTGGCTGGCCATTCCATCACTTTTTTACTGTCTCACTTAATAATTCAGTGGAATTTAGCAGTAAGGGATAAAATATGGTAATATTTGAAGAATATCAGGTTTACTTTTTGTTATGGGAATTGCAGTGCATGACCTGAGCTATGATCAATGCCCTGTGTGTGCTCATAGCCCAGAGCAGTGCAGACACTTTGCTTAACCTTTTCAAGTGTGTGCAGCACCATTTTGCAAAGACTGGGTGGGCCACCAGCACTGCTCTCACTGACACTGAGTGTCAGCTGATGATATCACACCTACATGTACTAGCTTTGTGATATATATGAAGCCTTTTACAGTAACAGACAATTAGAGTGTCAAATGCTAAAGCAATTAAAAATAAATGTAAGAGGTTGTGTAAATTCATGAGCAAACTTTTATTTCGTGACAGTCTGTGCAGGAGCTTGCATCATACCACATGTTCTGGATGCTGGCTTAGGAAACTTGAATTAATCAACATATTGTGAGGTTGGAAGGAAAGTGGGAGTGAAGCCAAAAGAATTTGGTTCCTTTAACCTAGAAAAATGAAGATCTGAGAGGGACTATAATTCCTGCCTACAAATATAGCCGATATGATAAATATTAGGGCATGAGAAGAGCTAAAGAACTATGTTGACATAAAACCAAATGGGTATAAACTGTCCAAAGATCAATTTAGGATTCAAAATAGAACTCTTCTAACCATTGAAAGCTGCTTTTCTAGAACAAGTTTTGTGGGTGTTAACAGCCTTAACACTTTTATAATAGAGCATGATCAATTTCAGGTAAAGATTTTAAGAAGTAGCTGCTTATAGATGTAAATATCCATACTTGGTGACTTGGGAAGTACGTTTATGGATGTGGCTTAACTTTAATTTTTATTTATTTTATTTATTTATTTTAGTTATTTATCTTTCTCTAGTTTCTGGGTTTGGTTTTGTTTTTCTTTCCAGAAGTCAAAGTAAACTGGGTAAAGAGATAAAAACATATGGAAAGCAAATCTTATATTTGTAAATTCTGTTTTAGAAGAGGCACAGCAGTAGATTTCCCTGTGTGTTTGCAGTTTACTGGAGATTATTTTTAAAACTTTTTCCTTACTTGATAAGTAAGGTTCCACCTTTGAAATAAACCAAGAATATCAATACTGTACCAAAATAAAAGTAAACAAAATATAAGATGTCATTCAATTATTAATAGCCTTGTACCAAATTAATACAGTATTCAACCATTTTCATATCTTGTATTTGATGAAGTTGATGGGCTTTTGTCTGTTAAAAATGCCAGTGAGATGGGATAAATGAAAAATATTCAAAGTGTTCAAAAGATAGGGATAAATTTGGTCCAAGACCTGAACTTTGTGTGTTCAGTTAATTTTTACATAGCAGCCCTTAAGAACTACTTCTCTCCAAAAGACCAATTTTTTGTGTTGGTAGGCATATTGTTTTGGTGATTTTGACCATTTTAATTTGCTATACAAAGAAATTTGTTTTCCAGCATAAATCTTCAAATGGGTGTTGATTTTTTTCTAATCACTGTTTTAATGCAAATATGTTGTTTTATACAGGGAAGAACCAAACTGTTACACATATTTAGCCCATAGTATAGAACAATTAGATCAAAATTCTCCTTCCATTTACACTTATGCAACCACACTGAATTAGTAACTCAGCAGATTAATATTTAAAGTGTTGTTGAAGGACTTCGTTGCATTAATCCCATTAATGTTAATTCCTAGGCACTGTGCTGAAAATGTACCTTTAAGTGTCTGTCAGACCAGCGATTCTTATAAAAACTTATAAGCCAATTTAATTTGGAAGTAGAAGTCTAACCCAGTGCAAATGCAGAGTTATTAAATATTCATTCTCTAAGAAATTAGTCTCAGGCTTTTCATCTAGAAAGTAATTGTTGCCAATGTATCTTCCATTGATCTAGGAATCTTGTCTATCTGTTATTTCAGGGGATTGTTAGTTTTTTACTACCTAAGCTTATGTTTGCTGTTGATTTGACTTACCTGTCATTCTCATCTGAGAATAACTTTCTTACGTAAGTACTTTTGAGTATGTAGAGAAAAATGAACCAAAAAAAAAGTTGTTTGTAAGCTGTTGAGTCATCTTAAGCTATATTAATAATACATCCTTGATTGATAATACATTAAGAAGCATTTCTTTTTTGTTTCCAAGTGAAACACACTTCTGAGAAATGGACAGTGTGTTAAAATATATCCTTTTTTTTACAATCTTTGGTAAGGTGTAATTAATATCCAATACTTGGATATTGGCTTCAAAATAGGCTTTCCTTCTTCCTTAAACCACTCCTGTTTCCACTCAAGGAGGCTCTGGAGGAGGATGTGGTGTTTCTCCCTACCACAGGCTGACACGCCTGGCAGAAGCGGCGTGACAAGGCTGTAAATAAACAGACTTCCTGGCACATTCAGGTCTTTTGTCAAAACTCCCTGTACTACAAGCATTTTGAATCTGTTTTTCTGGAGTTTCCCAATAAGATGGACCAGATTCTGCTAGACAAGTGTTAAAATACGTTTCCACTCTTGTTCTGGTTCACTTTTCTAAAGCAGTTTGCTTTCAAGTTTTCTAACATCTTCCACTTATCAAAATAACAAAAGCGTTCTTATTGTTCTTTTGATATTTTTCTTTTGGAATGGTATCAGGTGGTACAGGTGGAGCACCTCATGTCACAGCCTTACCTAAAAGGAGCCAGCTGAGCAGCTTTGCATACTCTTAATGTTCATACAAAAGTAGGTTTGGGGAACAATTTTAAAGGGAGAGGGAAACTAACTAATGTTTCAGAAAGGAGAAACCAGAAAACTCAGGTAACAGAAGGTCTGTCATTTTGCTTTCAGACTCAAGTAATGGAGACCTAGAGAAAGATAATGTTAAAAACAATTGAAAATTATTTCTGGAAAATCTATTTTAAGTATTGTATTTGTCGTTTTCATGATGTTAAAGACTTTGTTACAAAATTAAGATTTTTTTTAAAGTATTAAATTTTAATTATTAAATTATAAATATAAATATTAGTTAATAATTAATCATTAAAAGGCTTACAGAAACCTTTTGGCATTGTTTAGTAAGGCAACAGATCTTAATGTACAAGAAAAGCACAGAGTACATGACAGTTTTTTGATTATGTGAAAGGTCTCAAATCTCAAATGAGCAATTAAACTGCTACATTATAACAGAAATGTGATGTTTAAGAGCAAATATTCTTGGCTGAATTTAAATTCTAGGAAACAACAATTGCAGAAATATTATAGATTGAGTAACTGTAAATAAAGAGAAAATATCAGTGATGCAGAACAACCTTGCTAAGTTGACAAATTGAGAAAAGAAAAAGGTGGCAATTTCATTAGGGAAATACATCTGGAAAAGGAACATTAATCATATTTATAAAAACAAGGAATCCATTCCTCAAAAGTGCTTAGTCTGGAAAATATTCAATGGGTCATATTGAAAAATCAGTCTGAGACTGATCTTGGTGCAATTCTGTGGTACAGAGAGCTAAAAGGATCCTGTATAATCAAGTGTATATCACATAAAGACAGAGAAGGACCTTTACCCCCTTTTTTGGCAGTGTTCTGAGAGTTTCAGCAGTTTTTCTGCAGAATTTCTGCAGTTCTGAATTTAGTGCTTGAAGAAGTTGAGTACTGTGGAGGGTTCAGTAAAGAGTCCCATAAATCTCATCAGAAGGAATAATGGATGTGAAGATATAAAGGAAAATAGTTTCATGGAGTACAAAGACATGGCCAAGTCGTAGTTTAATTGTGAAAATCTCAATACATTACTTAATGAGTATAGCTACATGTTTGGGAGACAAAATTTTGATAGCAGTGGATTTTTGCTGGATCAGGCAGTGGCACTGAAGACAATAAAACACAGAATTTTAAAGAGTGAAGGAAGTCAAACATTATTTCACATATTAAGGTTTGTGATGGATTCTTCATCACAAGCATCCTCAGAATAAAAATGAATGTTTTCTTAGGGGACAAAATTGTGTTTGACTTGAAGCAGAGTTAGCGGAGCAAAGTTTTTTGGAAGGTATAGCAAGCCACATGTACATAGAGGTTCTTTCTATTTTCAAATATGTCAGTCAGCTAAACATAACAATTTCTGATTATTTCATGGGTTTTCTACAAAAAGGATATTTATAGCCCTATTTTGAAAGTTGATATACAATTTTTTAAATGCTTTTTCTTTTTTCTCTTTTTGAAGCAAATAGTGTTTTCTAATCTCACTTTACATTTAAACGTGGAGAGGTGAAATGACTCGCCTGAAAACGTACAGTTCTCTTTATTCCCAGGACAATTTCCTACAGCACCCTGTTTTCAAAGTATCACAAGTCATATTATTTCTGTAGGAAGTCATATTCCTCAGAGGAATCAGGCATTTATGCAGTTTTGGCCTGTGATTGAAGAGGAGTTATTTGTGTAGACACTGTATACTTATTTGAGATATAAGTTGAATAAAGACATGCTAATCCATGCACTGAGTGGCAGAAAATCACAGACAAGATTAACAACTGAAACCCTTGTTCTCCTTTTCTTTTCTTCACCATTAAAATAAAAAAACCCTAAAACATAAAGAGGTAAAACACATGAACCATTTCAAGAATTGAGTGTAATTGATGTCTTTCTAAATTGTCAAGCATTTATCCCTGCATACTCTTGAATGGTGTAGTAATTTAGCTCATGGCAGTAAATCTTCTGTGTAAAAGGAAAATTGCATTATCACTCTATCTTATTTTAGCAACGCTGTTAGACATAGTCACACTTATTTCTCATTTGATGAGTTCTGTGCTTGTCCTTTACCAGCCATTTTAATTTCTTCATGTTATAGCCAAAAAGCTGGCTTTATGTAGTACTGCTCACATAATCCACTAGCTTTCCATGGAATTCTGTCAGAAGATGCTGGCAATCTTTAACCATGCTTTTATCCTTTCACAAAGTAAACTCACAATTTGTGGAAACAGTATTTACCTGCCAAGGGCTCTTTATTGATCCCACTCAGTGCTTGCTACCTTTGGCTTTAGTGGCAATCATGCAGACTAAATCAGCACTCCTGAAGCAGTTCCTCCCTCTTTATGACCCCCAAAATACTACTTGCACAAAAGCAAAACCACTGCCTGTTAATAATTTTGCACTTTATATTTCTCACCTGACAGTCATAAGCTTATCATTTTTTTTTCCTGAATGTGCCTGGTTTCAAATAAATAGAAATTTAGTCTATCTAGAGATTCATTTCTAAATTCTCTGATTACTTATTTTAAAGTGGGCTTTAGCTGTGCCAACTTTAAATAATAATGTTTTAGAAGATGCTTAGAAATTTCCCACAGTAAATTTTGCTATCTTCTCAAATCTTGGACCATGCTTGTGTTGTCACAGAAGTTCCTATTTGCTTGTGGTTTTCCTCATCAGTTCTCTTTTTCATAATTGTTATTGGCACACAACACTATTTCTTCCCAACTAAATATCTAGCAAATAATGCCTGTGGGGTTGTTTTTCTTTTTTTCCTTCTGAGCCAGTCTCTGAATTTCTCCTTTTCTTTTTGTGAGGAATGTTGGAAAAGGCATACTGTTCTGCTTTGCACCCAAGAGTTCCTGGAAAGATACTTAGCTGCTAAGGAAGACAAAAACATTTCTGTGATAGATTGCTGACAAGGTTTTTTCCAGCCTGTATACACTTAGACTTTACAGAATATTATTTCATGATATATTTTGAAATATGCTTCTCTTTACCTCTGTTAATCTCTGTGAGTCTCAAAGAAACCACCTATGCATTCCTCTTGGCCAGGTTCTAGGACATTTAGCTGCTTGGATTCCTATTTCAGACAAGGTATTGTAATCATGATGCTAAACCATGTTCTTAACCAAGCTGTTTTAGAGGGTTTTGTAGCAGTTTATGTCGTTATTATCATTGTCAATAACAATATTATCTGAACAGTAAAAAAGGAGGATAGAGCAAAGTTTACAAACATGTAGGCCCTACAATGAAAAACTATATTTCACTTTGAAAATGACAGACATCCCTTAATCACTGTCCCTAGCTGATATTTAATTAAAGCGTATGTGCAATTTGAATTAAATGCTTAGTCAGTTTGAAGGTCGTGTCAAATTGAGGTTTTTTTGTAGATAAGGGACTAGTGAAATATGTTTTAAAGTGATTGTTACTGGTGTGAATGATTAGAGAAGATTGATGCACACTGAATCATTCATTCATATATATATATGTGTGTGTGTGTGTGTGTGTGTGTATGTTTGGACTCTTTCTGAGGTGTACCAAAAAAATATAGACCAAATAGTGCCTCATAGCACAAAAGGTCATTTTCTGTAACAGAAGGGCTTGGCATATAGGCAGCTTCCTGTCTACAACTTCTGTGTGAATGCCACTGTTAAAGCAAGTTAAATGTCTGTAGGGTGTCCAGCATAAAATCCCTGCATTCCAGTGTTACTTATAGCCTTCTATAAAGTCCTTAGTGTCTCTATGCCTTGCTTTTCACAAAAGCCATTCTTTCACTGAAACCACAAATCCTACTCAAGCTAGTGTTCATCAAAGAAACCAGACCTGGCCTCTATGGGGAGAGTTTTGTCCAGAGTAGAACAGTGCTCCCTCCCCACTCTTATTAGTTCTTAATCTTTTCCATTCCTCACAGGAAATCCAGATCATGCTTTAATAGGCTAAACATGTGAAACATTATCAGTGGAATTGCCACTAATTATGAAACGCTGTAGTCTATTAATTCTGAATTCTCTGGTTCCTGGGAGATCCTGGTTTGCTTCGTTCTCTCCTTGTCACAATGGGATTTTCAAAGCTATCTATGTGTGTAATTTGTGTGGGCACCATACCTTACTGTTGGCATTGTGTTATCTGGCATGTTAAGGCACCTCATAAACTCATCCAGAAGAGACTTTCACCTTTCTTCTGAGAAGATGAGAGCCATTTTCTTTAGAAAAGCTATTTAAGTCTGACCAGGAGGGCAGACTTGGAAATTCTAGACCTTATTCCATTGCATATTTAATTCTGAAGTATCTAGCTGGTAATGAAGAAAGATAGATATGGGAAAGAAATTAAAATGAAGCTTGCAGCTAGCTGCTTAAAATTATCAGAGTAAGTGAAAACTCTATGGCTGGTTTCCCAGATGCTATTGCTCATCAAGGCTTCAGGCCAGTGAAGAGGGAGCATTAGAGAATTTGGTTAAAAAAGTTAAATATGATGCATTACAAATCCCCTGTAATAAGCCTTTGCAGAACTGTTTCGTAGCAGTTCATTTGAGGTTGGATTGATATGTCATACCTTCCAAACATAATTCAGCTCCACTGAAACCAGTATCACTAAACAATGTGTTCAAATACATAAAAGAGTAGATCTGGACTTAACTTTAATATCAATTTATGTGCATTCAGCATTACCTAATTCCAAAGTACTGTTGTTAGGTTTACTTGTGTTAAAAAACTGTAGAATGCAGAGTCATTCAATCAAACAAGAGTCTGACATTTAATTTCCAGGTGTACCTGGAGTTTCTTTGAAGTCATGAATTGGCCAAAGTTTAGTAGAAAAGGTTTGCAAGCCTTCGGACACCCCTCGTTTTGACTGATATCCAATATAAAAAATAAATCAGATGAAGCTCTCTTTCCATTGAAGTTTCCTTGGAAACATTTTGTCAGTACTTCAGCACAGTAAATTCTCCTGTGTTTACAGGCAATTAAGGGTTTCTGAGTTTTCCTCTAGAATCTCAGGTTTTTGTTGCAGAAGTGAATTTGCTTGAGTAGACTAGAAGAGCAGAAGAAGCTTAGTCTGATCAGACAGGTTGGAAAGAAGATGGTTGTTGAATCCTAGAGGTTCATTGTCGCCCAGAGGGCTAGTGAAAATGAGAAAGGTTTCTGTGGTGATCTGAATGGGCTTTGGATCATTTTTATTTTGGTCATGTGATAAAGAAGAACACTGATTTCAGGGATGTTGGAGAAAGGTCTAAAACAGACAAATATTTCTTAGGTTTTTGGGTTCTTAGCAGATGGAAACGTAATGGGGTATTGCAAAGGCTTTTTCATATGCTCCACCCTTGACACCGGCCTCAGAAAAACAAATTACAGTTTCCCTTCTGCATTCAGCAGAAACAAGGATTTTAATGCGTGCATTCCATGATACTGCTGGCTCTTCATCTGTCCGAGGAGCTGGCGGTGGCAGCTCACACCATCATTAGTTCATCACTGCATAATGAGGCCGTGCTTGCGGATATGAAAGCTGCCAGTTCCCTCAATACGTGGGTCATGTGTCACACCAGGTGCGCAATTACTGATACACCTGCTCATTCCAAAGGTTGTCCTGATTCATTCACATGGAGTCACTAAGGAGTTTGTGATCCTGAGACAGCTACCACAAATGTAGAGTTTGTGTAGCACCACATACATTGTGTTTGCACTCTGAAGAGTGAACTCTGGAGCTGCTGTGCAGTTTTTATTGTGGTATTGAGTACTACTAAATATACTTTGTCGGCAACTAAACATTTTCTTTAGCAACACTAAAAATTCAATAGTTGGACCACATTATGAAAATAAGTGTTGGTGGGATGCCTTTTGTGTTATTGCTGCTGTTATAAACTTCTGCAACCATTTTCTTGGCCCTTTCATGAGGTTCTTCTAATAGGCATTTCTGATCCTGTTTCTTCCTATAAAGATTCACAGACATGAGAGTTATACAACTTATTGCAAGAAAAATAAATTCATAGTCGTACAGAATTCTTTTTTTATTCTGCATTGATTGAAGAATAATCAGGAAATACCTGCAGTGAGACTATTAAAATAATGAGACTGGGAAAGAGATGTTTGTATTCAATAGTACTCCCCACTTCCCCAGTACATTAGGCTGATCTGGCAAAGATTTAATTTCTAGGGCACATAGGTAAATAATCTTACTGTTGTGTGATGATATTCTGTGCAAAACCCCTTGTTTTTTCAGTGACTAACACAACATTAAACCTGTAGCAAGGCTTTATTAAATAATTCTGAATACAAATAATGAACATAAGGTATTTCACTCATCCTTGAACTGTGTTTCAATAATGAGTTAAGAACTAAAATCTAATAAAGACAATGGAATCTGAATAAGTTGGTTGTGGAACAATATAAACTTCATATGGAGTCACTCTTCTATTACAGAGTTGCACTTCACAAGGTTTTAATGCCCTTAACAGCAATTGCAATGGCAAATTCAGTTGAAGAGGCACCTGGCAAAATTAGATTATTTGAATGCATAAACTGAATTTGTGCAATTTTATGGGAAGAAGGAACTATTACAATTAAGCCAGTAGAGGGTTTACGTGTGCAATTAGCCACTGATTTCACATGCGCATTTCTTTTCACAATGTATTTGGGAATCAGCAGATTAGATCCTTTTGTATGAGGTAAATTGAGCATGCAAATATTATTTCTTTTGAAATGCAATAATAAATAGCTCATTTACTTGTGTAATGTTAATTGGTTATGTTAACCACATTCATGAATGCACATTTTATCTTTGCTACTTGTTCCTCTAATTCTTTATAGAACTGTACATCTGTAGAGCACATAGTCCTAAACAAAGGCTCGTGTCCTTTATATTGTGCCTTATAATAAAACAGTAAATAACTTTGGGTCAAGATTTAAAAATTACTTCATAATGCTGCAGCTCCAAGTCAGGTATGTAGTACAGAGAAAATTGTTTTCAAAAGCACCCAGCAGTTCCCACTGAGAAGGCTGAGAACCAATGAGTAGTAAGCATTTTTGACATTATATCCTCGTGTTCATATCAATTGAATTTAAGCTATGTTCGCCAGGAAAAAAAAAAACAAGAACTATGTTTTCTTCTGTGCAAAACCACTTTATTCCAAGAGATGGATTATTCCATCTCTTATAAGAGTGTTACAGCTGTGAGCTTGATTCTTTTCTACTTGAAGAAGTAACAAACTAGTGCAACAGATGGGGCAGGAGGAGGTGAAATAACTGTCACATACCTAGCACAGAAAAAGGAACAAAACTGATTAGTTCACCAGAAGCTGTTTCCTGTCCTGTCCTGCTTTTGCATATGCATGCTGAATCTGCTCTTAAATGAAGTTTTAATTGTACAAGTTCTACAGTAATTTTTATTGCTTCTTTTACAGATGTACATAATTTAGCTCAGTGCATGTACGTATGCTTTTCAAAATCTCGCAACAATTCTTCTGGTTGGTGAAATTAGATATTTTTCATGTAAATCTTGCATCAGAAAACCTGGAGGATAGAGATTTGAATCCATTAACAGAAAAGAAGAGTAATGACCATGAATCCCAGTAATTTCCTACATTAGTGAGCCAATGTGTTTCAACTCTGAACAAGAACTGTCTTCTGCAATAAAAGAAATTAGTCTATTTACAGTCAGTGGCTGGTTTCTTCAGTGAGCTGGCAGATATCAGGGTTGGAAAAATTTTCTTGGCTAATGAAAGATGAAGAATGCCTTCAGGAAACAGTGATTCCAGCTTTCATGATCCAGTGATGTGAAATTTTGTTATCTGTATTTGAAATTCTGGCTTTAAACGACTCTTCTGTTTTATTCTGAAAAATGAAGAGAATACTCAGTCATATTCAAATTTGAATCAAGCTCCGCAGGAAAATTGGCATTTGTTGATCTTATTTTCAACTAAGGCACCAAAACTCTGATTTTGTCCTGCTCCTTCCATTGATTTCTGGGACTGATCCATAGTAATGTGAGGAGCTTTTCTTGCAGCTTTTTTTTTTTTTGTCCTATATCTTTGCTAAGATGACAGGAAAATGTAATTTCTGTACTTGCTGTACTGCTGTACTGATTTTAGCTTCTTATCAAATTCATTAAGAAAGCACTGAAAAGGAGCTAAAGAAAAGGAATAAAAACCCTCATTTACTAGAGGTGACAGCGCTTCCACTATTTGTGACATAAATAAAATATGAAGCAAGAGACTGAGGTAAAAGAAACATAATTCTGTTCTCATATTGTGTTGCTACCTTTCACAAGTTGAGAAAACTTTCTTTTCAAAACCATGGTTGAGATAATTTTTGTTTTACCCTCTTGCACTCTGCTTTTAAGTAATTGCTCAGTTTTATTAATGTTATTCAGTACCAAATTTTTTTTATTTAGAAGAATAATGTTGAATTTGAGTAAAATCAAGCTCCCAAGAAAGTATTCTTTCATGAAGGATACTCCTTTCATGAAAGAACAATATACCTCTTTCAAAAAGGTAATTTCTTTTCAAGAACCTGAAATGTGGGTAATTTGTAAAGTATAGTTGCTCACAGCTTAGCCATAAACTAATTCAAAAGGAGGGCAAACAATAGGTATTTTATTTTAATTTAGTTTCTGTTTTACCTGTACATGGTCACTTGTGTGCTATATCATGAGGTAAAAATCAGAGGAGCAAAATGAGCAGGGTTCAGCTTGCTAAACCATATGGCAGAGGCAGCTTTGAGTCTTTGGAGTAAGAACAGCAATGCCAAAAGAAATGTAACAGAACTATTGAGTATTTAGATAAGATTTGTGAATTCCATTGTTTTGGTTTTTTTCCCATGCCTAAGAAAATCTTCAACTTTGATAGTAAATGACAAAAGGAAGAACAGTAATCAGATAGTGAACAGCCTGTAATTTGGAAAATTATATCTTTATCATTTTATTTATATGTATATCTACTTAACATATCCAATTACCAATCATCTCGCTTTTGGTACATTTGAGGAAATATGACTTAATTTGATAATTAAACAAAAAAGTAACAAAAAGTGTTAAGACTATTATTCACACGTGATTTATTTGATAAAGGAAGCTTTATTTTTATGTAGTGGGGGAAAAAAGTGTATAGTTTTCTAGCCTTGTATCCAAATGTATCTGCAGCTTTAGCAAAACTTACTGTTATCTGGATTATAACACTACCCTTGAATTTTTCTTGGAATAGAGAGAACCCAAAAGACATTATTTGCATTTCCTTAATAATTTTATTATATGGGGATAAAGAGAAAACCAAGCATCACAGTTTGAATACAGTATTGCAGTTTCCATTAATTATATAGACATTATTCCAACTGCCCCTCATCTTCCAACTGAGAAGTATAGAAGGTTCTCTTTCAATTATTAGAAGTATTAATAGTATTATAAGTAATAGTAATATTGTTTATGAATTGTACAGTTGACTCTAACATATTAATTGTGTATCTCGCTGGGCATGACCTCAGCTACAGGGTGAACTCTCACTCCAGAGCTGCTGGAATCATTTAGATTGAAAAATTCAGTAAAATGATAAGATGAGAAGCCCTTTGTATCCTCTAGTGATTTTTTTCTCTATGGAAAGGATCATTTTGTGTCTCATGAAGCAAACATTCTGATATTGTTCTGATCCTAAGTACTCTGTTTTATAGGAAACTCAAGGTAGCGGATCTCACTGCTTCTTTTCTCCCTCTCTGTTGAAGATGTCCTTCACAGAAATGCAAGGACTTTTAAAGTGATTTCCAGGCTTTCAATCCTCCTCTATCAGCTGCTTAGTGCCTCAAGCTAATCTAACTATGATATATGGTAAATATTTTCCCTTGCAGGAAAAGTGCTTAAAGTTATTTCTATGCATTGATTGAGCACATTAGGCTAATATTTATCCATTTGAAACCTGGAGGTTTAGCAGTACATCACTTAATAGCTATGCACTGATTATAAGAAGTAATTATACATAAGAATATCAAGGAATATTAAGTCCTTTGTGGAGGAACCATCATAGATATTTTAATGGTGATTAAATCGGGGGAAGCTGGAGTAGTTTGAAACACTGCTTATTAATTTCAGAAGGTGTGTGGCTCTCTGAGCATTACATATAAATAGGAGCACTAACATTTATGGATTTTATGACATTTTTGAGCCTTGGGAACGTGACCTTCAGGTTTCTTTCTGCAGCTAGATGCATTTGCTTGTTTCAGAGGCTTCTCTCTGTGCAAAGTTCACATTGTTTCAAACCTCCACCAGTATGGAGTCAGTTCTTAGCAATAATGCTTATCCCTTTTGTTTCTGCTTGCAGAAGTTCTCCAGCCAGTGTGATCTCCGAGTTCTTGAGACCTCCTCTTAATGTACATTTCCTTACTCTCTTCCTTCTAAACAATTACCATTACCCTTTGTCTTCAGTGTTGTAGATTGTTTTCTGTACAGGACTAGCTGGAGAGCTGTGCCATTCCAATTTCATCTCACCAAAAAAAAAGAAAACCAAACCAACAAAAATAAAAACAAACAAGTCCAAAAACCACCACCACCAAAAAAAACCTAAAGAATGGAGAAATGCAGACCTCCCTGGGAACTTTTGAAATAGGTTTTTTTCTGATGGGCATTTATTTAGATGAGCAGTTTTCTCAAATGAGCATGCATTTGTGACACATTCTATATTTGTTTGGGTTTTATTTTTTTAAGATCAGAGGGTCAAATTCTGATGTTCTTGATGGAATGAAAATTTGAGTTTTATACTGTGAGTTTACTTCAATCATAGATGAGAGGCAGTGCCTTCCAGTTTGGAGTCAAATATTAAACAAACCTTTTTAAATTTTCAAATTAACTTTAGCTCCTGCCATGACATTATATTGTGAAAGGACATAAAAACATACAGTATTTTTTTTCTGAAATATTGTCAAGTTTTTGCAATAGTGTGGAGTTAGTGTGATTTCACTGGCACCACTATGAAGACTTTAAATGCTATTCAGAAAATGAAGGCATAGACTGATCCCACTGACTTTTGAATCTGCTTAAACACTAACCTTAAAGTCTGACCTATTTTCCTTGCATGTGCTATTTGGCCAAGTGACTCCTTTTCTAATTCTATACCGTTGAGAGATTTGTACATGTACAATAAATGTATGCCCTTATGAAATGGAGGACGTTTGTTATTTATTATGTACAGTGATGTCAGACAATAACTGATTGTTTTTGCAATTTTATCTTGTTAGCCTTAGATGTAGATGGAATGTTTACTTGCAATTACCATCTTTAGATAGTGTATGATAGAGTGATCTATAGTCCCACAATTGATTTTAATACTATTTAGAGGCTAGACAGGCCTCATGTTATTGTTTAAAGTGCAGGTCAGCTTTCCAAAATCATTCTGAGAATGCTCTAGTATGATTCAGTGTCCATAACTATAAAATACAATGTATGCATATAAAATTTTGGTCTTGATGTTATCAGGCTTTTTTTTTTTGTACTGAAAGAGTCTTTTATGCTGAAAAATGAATTGTTGTTAGCTGTCTTACACCCGTGCCTCTCCTAAAATTGCTAAAGCATGTGCCACCATCTTCTGCCAGCATCATTGTCTTAGAGGCAGGGATGCTTAGCCCAGAGTGTGAGGTGTGATTTACTGTCACTGGCACAGCTCACATGAAACAGAGATTAGAGTCTCACCTTTCTCTGGTCCCTTAGGCCAGCTGAATAGGCTGCAGTGTTGGAATTTCCCATTTCTGCCAAAATGGGGTTCTGTAGTGACAATGTGCTTGAAGACCAACTAAGTTTCATACCAAGCAGTCCTCTGCAACCGTGGTGTAAGGGGACTGGGAAGGAAAGATAGGGAAGAAAATGATGTGGAAAATCTGGAAGGCTCTGTAATTTATGGATTACCATAATTTAAAATGTAAATCTAAATTGATTATTTAAATACATTTATCTCAGTATTTTTCATTAATGCTACAAGTTATTGCCTAAAATAATTCAACTGTAACTTCCAGGTTTTTCATCAAAGATTTTATCAAACTTACCCTCAGTTTTGTCTGACCTTTTCTGTTGAACACATTCTCCTTTCCGTGTTGTAAAACAGGGAATGTAACAATAACTGCATCTCCTTGGATAAGGAGGATGCAAAATAACCTTGTTCAGTATCAGAGACTTCTCACCTGTTGGTTCTTCTTGATTAATTAATAACATTTGTGAAGACAAGGGAAATGAATGTGCAGATGTCTGTTTTATCTCTTGGATTAAAAATGAGACAGAAGATGCTGACTGAATTTAAGAGAATCTGGAAGCATATCCTGTGATATACTTGCAGTATACTTCATTATTTTCCCCTGAAATAATTATTAGGTTTAGAAATAATGTATAAAGCCTGAAAACTCCATGACTACATCATAGAACACAGGGCTGTTCAAGTGCTGTGGACATGCAGTCCTCCCGCGGTGCATGCCAGGCTCTCCAAGAGCCACCATCAATGATTCAGGAAAGGATCAGGAAATATATAACTATTTGCATTTCTTAACAGATGAAGTGTTGAGCCCTCATGAACTCCAAACTCCTTTGGAAAAGTTGTCTAACCTGGTGTGGTCCACTTTGTCCCTGTCTTCCTCTATTAAGTCCCAAGTTGCATGTATTGCAGGAAAAGGGGTTGGAGGTAGTCCTAAGTACTGATTCTCAGAGATTCATAAACAGTTAAAGACCTTCAGCTAAGAGCTTTCTTAATTACAGGTAGATTGGGGATTTATAAAACAAGGCAACCAATGCCCTAAAATCAAAACTGCCATAATAACTTTTATAACTCAATAAAATAGAAATCAATGAAAATAAGAAGAAATCCATGACTAGAATCATTAAATGAGCAATTTATGTAGAAAATAATGTTTTTCTGGAAAATGATTTATATGCTTATGATAATATGCATATTTAGAATCAATACTGGTCAGTGTTTAAATTATAAATATCACATAAAATCTTAGAATATTGAAAACTTCTGAGCACAAGAATGTAATGCATTGCTGGATATAAAAATACAACCAATCATTTATGATGATTGAACAGTATCTGTTTCTCTTGCAGAAATACTGGAAATATGCTTCTGCATATTTGTATTTGAGAGAAGAGTGGAGGATCTGTCATTTTTCTCTAGAAATATAATCTGTGAGTTTGTGTTTGGCTGAAGGAATTTGCTAATGAAAAGCTCTGTGAAAGTTTTTGATTAGAATTCCTTGGGAAGTTTACCTAGAGATCCACTTCTCTTCAGCTCTTTCACATGTTAATTCCACTGAACTATTAACTGAAAATATCTTCCGTTTTCTGTCTGCAGTCATGACAGCTTCAAATGTACCTTTTTCAGGTGATAGCTAATGTCTCATCATTCCTCAGCAACATAACTTCTGCCTTCCATGCCTGGTGATAGTGACTCTGTAGTGTCAAGTTTCCTAAATTATCATGTATTGCAATAGACTGAGCCCTGTATTTCTGATTTAGTATGGAATATCTGCATATTTTACAAATGTGTGGATCTGCAGCTTTTGGCAGTAGAGCTTCGATGCAGACATGAAATTTCAGAATAATTTGCTTATTTAGCTGAATTGTGGTTCAGGTTAATTCTGCTATCTTTAGAAGCATGCATTTCATTTCAATCTGCTGTAAGATGAAGGTTGCTTTTTTCATTACCTTGCTTAATAGTCATGCTTAATTACTTGATTTTACCTTTTTTTCCCCACGTCTTCATGTTTGCCATTATTTAACAAATGTTATTTTGAACAAATTTTTATTCAGAGTTTCTCAATATTTGTGAAAAATACAACCATAGTCAGAGGAAAAGAACTTCTTATCTTTATTTATTCTTGCATAAGTTCATTACTTTTTCTGCCTTGGTCTTTGACAAAGTAGTAACTTTATAATTCTGAAGGTCTTTCAACACTTAGTGTTCACTTTAGTCTGCAAATCCTAAGCCAAAGTTATGGGAAAAGTCAGTGGTTTTTGTGGTCAGTGTGAAGATTTGTAAAACACTTTTCAACAGGAACAAAATGAAAATGTATCTGAAAACAGTTTTAATTACACTTGTCATGTTACTGCAAGAAAGCTGTCACCAGCCAGAGGCTTGAAAATGCTGTCGTCTGACACTGACATGACGTGCTCCTACTGTAAGAGACTGTAAACAAATTCCCAACCTCTATAACACTGATTTCGCAGTCAAGACGAAAAGTTTAATCTTTAATATTTAAACAATATGCTAAATATTTAAAGAGTAGAATATTTTATTTTTCTGGATTCATCAAACAGTATTAAATCAGGATAGACACTTCTTAAAGTAGCTTATCTCTTGCAGTTGTGTAGCTGGTGTCACAAATTATATTACTTTTCAGGTAGATGAATGCCATCAGAGGGTGACTCGGAAATCCCTGCAATAATTACTTTTATTTTGAAATACCTTTCTCAATTTGTTCATGCTATGAGTGATGATTTTGATTTTGCAACTTTCATTTTCTAGAAATTAGGGTCTGTTTTTCTTTTAATGAGTGAAGCCAGTACTTGCAGATGTTATAGAATGTACAGAAACACATAAACATTTGTCATGCTGAAGTTTAATCACCCCTCTGCAGTATTACAGATTCATTAGTCATAACTCTGAAGCCAGGGATTCAGTGAAAACTAAGCAGGGAGCTAAGTCCACTGATCTATATGAAAATACATGGCCATTTATGGTATTCTGGCTTTTCTCTCAGTCTGAACTGAAGCTGTGGTGTCTCCTATAAACTCCTTACTCTGCATGCTGTCCTGATTATAATCTGCCATTAATGTACAGCTGCAGCAAATGGGATAACTAAAGGAAATGCCCTGCTTTATGAGAGGCTGTTTCTGCATCCATCACAATTTTTGTGAAAATAGTCTTCCTTTCCACATCCAGATGTGCTCTCTCCCCTTCCCTGTTGAAACATAAACTGAGACAACTGCTGTTCTTCAAAAGCAGGCACCAGAGGCACTGTGAGCTACTGTTTCCAAGCAGAAAATACTTTGTAGAGAAAAAAGGAATTCATACTGGGATGCCTTTAAAACTGCGGTTCAGGCAGTGAGGCCGAGGCTTTTGTTTCCTCATTACTAATGGCAGTGGAAACACCTTAGTTCCATTGCTTTTTTTTCTCTTACATGCCCTATGACCCTTTTGCAACATCTAATATGAGCAGTACTTGAACATATAAAGGTTCTTTCATGCATTCCCACTTAAATGTTCTTATTTCTTTAAGTCTCTTCCAGTTTATCTCCTTGTTCTGCCTACACTTGGAAAGTATCAGGTTTTCCTTCCCCTGCAGTATAAAGGCAATTTTTTTTCTGAATTTTGACACCTTAGAGTCCCCTTATGACAATAGGAATATTCATTAGGTACTGTATCTGTAGCAATTCTAAGAAAAGTCAGCCTCCAAATGAAGGGTGACAAACACAAGATAAAAAGCCTAAAATTGCCTTAGTGCAAAAGTTTACCTTGATGAATGGTTTTGAAGACAGAACAACCCAGCCAGCCAGTTGTGTCAGAGCTTGTGTTACTGTAAGTTTAGGGAACAGTAAGTGATTCTCATTTCCAGAGTGCTCTGATGTCTAGTGAGGACCTTTAATTTGTCTGGTTGCTTCTAGCTAGCTCACTTTTGAACCATCTGAATGAAGATTCTGTATATGCCATGTATGGCCTCCTGCTCAGGAAAAGGATTTGGTTTTCACCATTAGCTGTGAAAGATTGGTGTTTTGGGGGGGCTATGAAGTCTGTTTCATTCTGTACAGTTGTAGCTTAGATTGCTAAGGAAAGGGGTTATGTGACAAAAAAAAAAAAAAAAAAAACCACAGCTTTACATAGTGTTTTTCAGGTTTTCATTTAATTCAGACAGTAGCTTAGAGAAATTAAATGCTGAGGGAGAAAAAAACACAGGAAAATTTTAGTGTCTGATCTCCTTGCAGGTTTCCAATGATGGTTTCTGGATGGATTTCTAGAACACTGTGGCTATAAATTATTGGAAATTATGAAATATTATTTCTGTACTACAAAATATTAAAGGGATTCCCTGAAGTAATATGTTGCAAAGAAAATAAATCAAATTATTTGCATACAGCAAGTAGTAACTTGGGATTCATGTCATAGTAGTCTTCCAAATCTGTAGAATGTCCAAAGACAGTTGGTTGATCTCTGCTTTTTTCTTGCAGTTTTTCCCTGTCACATCCTTCCTGGGTCATTGCAGTGAAGTCAGCTTGGTCAGCTATTTCTTTCTCTCCCAGAATTACACATTGTCTTGAGTGTATTGCATGTTTATGGGACTGGTTCATAAATTCTCTGTTTTTCTAGCAGTTTTTGTGGAGAATTTATTTAGATGTAATTTTCCAGAAATAATGTAAAAGTGTCGTGTATCAAATTCTTGATCATTCTGAAATGGTGAGTGGGAGTTTTACCATTACGCTATGTGGGAAGGGAGTTGGAGCAAAATTAATGAAAAAAATTCTTTCTATAAGCAGAAGGAACTATTTCCCAATGCAGGCTAAAGCAGCATAGAACACATTTGTTGTTGTTTTCAGCATAGAAATTTGCTGAATAACTGAGATTTGTCTTCCATTTTCCTGTAGGTGTATTTCTAATGCCTGGTTGACCTGTGATTGACTTCTAATACTGCTCCTCAGGGTATCTTTGCTTGAGTTGATTCTTGAAAACGAGTTGCAGGTCTTTCAGCTTTAGGCTTGATCCTGTTTGCAGTGTATTGCTGGAGTGTTAAGGTTCCAAGCAGCCTGCAAAGACTTAAATTAAACAGTCAAAAGCTTCAAATAGTGAAACCACTAGAAAGAATGTCTGTAGTTGATGTCATCCACTACTGCAATATAAATTTCCATCCTATTTTTCCACCTATAAGCTGTGTCACTGAGTCTGTAGGTACTATCTTGGCTCTTTGTTTCATTGCTAGCCAGCATCCAAATATGTATGCTTCCGAGCACCCAATATGTAGGCAATTGATAAAAAGGAAAAAACCAAGATGTACAAATTTCGTTTTTATAGTAGCACACAAAGGAATAAGAAAAAGAATCCAAATATATTCCAAATCTTGGGATGAAAAAGAGGAGGAATAATAGGTGAGTAAAAAAATGTGTGACATATAAAGGCACGTCTATGGGGACAGACTCAAGCTGTTCATATTAATAACCTGTATTTGTCGTTTTACTTGTTAAATCAGTAACAGAGTGTTGTGATGTTTTCAGTAAGTGCTGTGTGACAGAGTAGGAATATAAGTTTTGTAATTATACATGGCCAGAATGTGGCATAATGCCTGCATCAACATGTGGTTGAGATATTGTTAAAAATGGTGGTATGCCTATTTAGAACATTCAGCAAGTTTGTCATTTTTCAACAGAAAAATACAACAAATTTAAAAAATAAATTGCCCATTTAGTGATCTGAATCACAAAAATAAGCATTAGTTGTGAATTGCTAAAGTCTGAGTGTTGTTTGTATTTGAAGCCTAATATTCCTGTCATTTAACCCAGCTGAAAATTTACTGTCTGTCTGGCAAATTGCAAAGCCTAAGTATTAGGAATCAGATATTTAAGTGATAGTTTTTTATGTTTTCAGATTATGTGTTGATTTAATTTGTAGTTGAGGAAGCCGAAGACATCCAATAAATCACGGCAAAGACCTCAAATGTTTCTCTGCTTCGATATCTGAATTAGTGAATATTCATTTTTAAATTGCTTTTCATATGCTAATTTCTAAATTTTGCATTGATTCTCCAGGTCTACTGTGAACTGTGATTTGTTTAAGGGCTCCTGGTTTTTAGTCCCTTTTCATCCCATGCATCATATTTCAGCATGAGCTATAGTTGTAGCACATATTTCCCCAGACCTCTAGTGAATGAGATTTTTTTTTCTGAATATCAGAAATCTCTTACTGACCTGTAGACAGTTCCTTCTCTCTAATGCTTTCCCTTATTTGCAGTAGTCATACATTTCATTGCTATTTATGGAATTCTTTGATAAATAAGCAAGCACAAATTAATTTTGGCTTTGATCATTTCCTCAAACAGAGCAGTAGATACATATAGATAATTATACCATTTCCTAATCAATAGAAGAAAGAGAAATTGTTCCTGCAGGTTTGGTGCCTAATTTTTTATGTGGAAAAATTACCACATTGTGTGTACAGTGAGTGTTTACAGCACAGCACCACACTACGTGTACCAACCCTTTTACTTTTGTAGCAAATGTCGAGTCAGATATGGCTCTTTACTCCTGCTGTCTTCTCAGCAGTGAGGTCATCGCTTTTTCCATCGTCGTTTAAGCTGTGTAAATTGTGCAGTGATTTTGCAGTACATTTACCCTGACTCGGTGCACATAAACCTGCATGGCACAGGAACTGAACTGTTCTGAACTCCACTAAAATCAGTAGAAATATTCTGACTAACTTCCGTGGAGTATAGAAGATTAATCATAATATTCATTGCACTTTATAAGGGAAAAGAAAAAGGGGGAGAGAAAAAAGCACTTAATAAGTCAAATGTTACATTTTGGCTATTTAATCTTCTTTATTTACTTCCAGTTTTATTTTTGAGTTTCTAAGGGCATCAAGATTTTTCCCCTAATGCTTTTGGTATTTCTTTGTTTTCCAAAGCTGCTTAGATTTCCCATCATTGGATAACATACAGCAATAAAAAAATTTTTAGAGTTGGTTTGGTTTGGTTTGGTTTGGTTTGGTTTGGTTTGGTTTGGTTTGGTTTGGTTTGGTTTGGTTTGGGTTGGTTTGGGTTGGTTTGGTTTTTTCCAGCAGGAAAGGAAGTAAACCTAAACATGTCTTTTAGGCTCTGATGATTTTTGTTTCTCCAAGATGCAATTGACTCAGAGGGGTGCAACACCTCACCTTTGCATACGAGTCTGATGATATCCAAAATTTTGAAATTGTGTTTGTCTTTGTAACATGGGTGCATGCTGAAGCATGTTCACAGTACTAATCACAGAATTACCTTATCTTTGATCAGAGAGGAGTATCTCTTTCTTTGGCAGGTATTGGAACAGCTAGTTATTGACTGTCTGCTACGGCCATGCAATTTATCCAGCACTTTGAATTTCATTGTCAGTTCATAGAGATCTACCCTTACACGTTAGCATTTTCTGTAACTTGAAAATGGAAAGGGAAAGAAGATCCATTGTTTCTGTTGTTTCCTGACCTTCTCTAAGATATCACAAATTTTAGTAATTACAATTAAACAGAAAATAGAGGACTGTGTTCCACTTCCCTTGGACAGTGCTACTGTTGGTTCCTTGGGAAATGGAGTCAACAGATGTGAAATAGTTTGCATTATCTTCCCAGCACAGGAACATAAGAGTATTGGTACATATGATCACATCCCTGTGATTTCATTCCTTCATCTTTCAGGCCTCAAAGAGATAGCCTGTGTCTTATAAGACAAAAAGGAACAGGATTTAAAGGAGACAAAATGTGGGAGAGGAAATTTAGGAAGGAATGTGATACATACAAGCATAGACAACTTGGGTGAAAAATGTAAAACCAAAGAAAATAATTCATCCTATGCTTAATTCTGTTTCTCTTGAAGTTACCAAATGTAGTAGCATGAAATTTAGTAATGACATCCTACTTATACCTATAACTATTCCTTGATAATACAGTTAGTGTGACTATGACATTTTCTTGCACAGGCCCACCTATGCTGAATTTTATTCTGTATCCAGTCTGAATTTAAGTCTGTCTTTAACAGCATAAAAACTAAACCAAATTTACTACATAAGTATTTTCATTTGCATTCATCATGTATAAAATCACCTTGACTTTTCTTTGTTTGTTTGTTTTAGAGTAACAGTTAAAAATGGAACTGTGTATATGCAGATTTAATTTGAGGACATAATGAATGTTGGTTGTTATACTGAGATATAAGTAAATCCCTATAATAATACTCAGACTTAATCATAGAATACTCAACATATTTGATCAATAATGATGAATTAATTAATGAGAAGATTTGATCCATATAGCTTTTCAAGAATAGTGGCATAATGCTTTTCTTATCCCTGTTTGTGTTGATTTCTCTACAGTCACTCCCTCTTGTGTAAGAATGTCTTCTGTGGTCTCTCAGCAACTAGCAATACCATCATTATCAAGAAGGCATGGTTTATATTCCAGGGTTCTGACTGATAATGTTGTCAAAGATAATGCCCAGCAGTTGAAATTTAATTTGTTTCCTTGAACCTATGTTCTTTTTCTGCATCTGCTACATAAGACAAAAGGGAAAGAGCAGAGGAGGTCTGAGATCAAATTCATGCTGTGTGCTTACTTCCCACAGAGAGATTTTGAACAGCTTGGTATCATATGACTGTATGCTCATTATCAGGAGACAAATTAACCATGTTTAAAACAGGACTTTTATGAAGCAAATAGAATAGGAAATACAGGGGAATTCACTAGAAATGGCAAACAAAATCTGGAGAGGCAGAATGTGGAAGCCAGTGAAGCAATTTAGCTCTGAAATGTCTTTGTAATGGGCTTCTGTCATACAAAAACATCTATGCCAAATCTGTGTCAGGACACCAGTGAATGTCTCAATATATCAGAATTTGTAATAACCCTCACGCTATCATGATATTAAAAATCTATATTTCTAGGATTTTTTTCAAGTTCCACTTTTTCCTCTGCTCCCCTTCCCCATAAGTGGGGGAAATCATCTCAGGGTATGGGTGGTGAGAGGAAAAGTTTTGAGAGAAATATGAATGTCTCATAGAAAAGGAAATATTCATGGAAATCAGGCAAAAAGAGGGAAAAAAAATTAGTTATTCCAGCAAGTAATTAAACTGCCAGCTACACACTTGATACTTGTTAATTGGTAGTGCTGACATATGCTATTCCTTTGCGTGTATCCACCCACTCGTTGTGTCCTTGAATTCTTCTCTCGTTTGTGCTCAGTTTTGGTCTTGTTTTCAAATAGAGCTTCATTTTGATATGCCATTTCATGAACCGTCTGAAAAGCTCATAGGGATCATTGAATCCTCCCTGGAATAACGGGGAAAAATAACACTGTAGATAAATGTTTGGAATTTGTTATTGGTGATACACATATCATTCATTCTGACAATTATACTCTGAAATAATCTGTTTTGTTTCTCACCTCTTGCCTTGTATTTGTCCTCATCTATTGCTGAAGGGATGGCAAGAACAGAGGAGACAACCAACACCAGAGCAGCTGTTATCCTGAATATTCAGGGAGGTAATGGAATTGTGTAGCTGGGCTCCTGATTAGGAGGACCCTGTGTCTGCATTTGCTGTCTGGACAAAGAGCACCAGAAAACTGCCTTTGCCTAAACTTTTCCTTGTGAACATTTTTCTTACTTATATTTTTAGTCCCGGGTCAGCTAATCCACTAAGGTTATTTAATGCTACCTGGTCCCTGCGGCATCAATTCAGTAAACTTTAAAAGCTGCTTAGCTGGTCTGAGAACAAAGATCTAGGTGTTTATTCAGACTTCTTGAGTTTACTAAATGGCATTGGAAATCTCTCTACAAGAGGCTTTTGAGAGAAAGCCATTAATTCTCCAACTTGTAGGAGCAAAGCATCAAGAAAATAGCCTCTCTCACAAGAAAAATGTTTCAGAATACTTTCAGATTTCACTAAGGCTCCAGTTTGAAAATGGAAAGGGGATGGATCATAAAATTTAGTAAAAGCCTTTTGTAAAAGCAGATGATACAAGAGAAAGTTCTTATAAGTTCTACCTACTCCACCTCTCTTCCTGTTAAGGTTTTTCTGCATCCAAAAATTTTAGTGACCTGATATTTATAAAACCTAAGAGTAATTCAGAGAAAAACGTGTGTTTTGGTGGTTTTTTTGGAGGTTTTTTAGATGTAGTATCACAAAACAGACTATTTTGAGAAATCAGTATTCATGTTTTTCAGTGCCTTATGTAATAATAATTTTTAAAGTTATTTTCCTCCTCCATCTTTAGCTTTTTTTTTTCTAGTCTTCATTTCTGGAAATATTCTTCCACAGCCATATAGTGGATATGTACAAAGGATATCCTGGCTCTGTGGAGCCAGCTGCCTTTATTTTCCAATAAAACTAAGGATAGCAAGTTTTCCAGTGAATGATGCTGAGCACCAGAATTAGGCCTATGCTTTGAACTAGACTCTGGAGAATTGAATCTTTCACCATCAGCCACAGAGAAAAACTTAAAAGACTAATCTTCCATATGTAAAGTTATTAACATATTAAATCAAAACATGTTTGATGACACCCTCCTTCACATTCAATTAAATAGTAAGACGAGCAAATTGTAGGCTTGTGGTTGGGAGGACAGCTCGAGGCATTGGATGATAGACTCAGATGGCAAACTCTCCATGTTTCCATCACCCAGCTGCAAGGGATACTTTCAGCTACAGAAGTGATTAAAGGGTCCCTCTTACCGGTGTCTTGTACGTTGTCAATAAGTCAGCAAGCCACTGATTTTATGGCACAGTGACAAACAGATATTTTTTGATTGCAGAAACAACTTGACTTGGAACTGAACCCCACTTCTACTTGCCATCTCTCTTTATATCTCCACTTAGTGTAGAGGAGATTTTCTTTTAGAACAGGATTGATTTCTGTTAGGCTACCTGCCAGATAGTAATGCTTGAGATTTGGCATCTTCATTCTTCAGCTGTTCCATAAAGTACAGTGCTTATAATTTAGTAACTCTAAATTTCCTGTTAGCATTTTTATAAATGGTAGCATAAATGTTCTGGTGGTATTTTGGAGGATGTTCCCAGGGTTTTTAGACATATGTTGCCAAGCAGACTGTCAGTGGACAGTGTAGACTTTCTTCTGATCAGCATCTGAGACAGAAGAAATTATATGTCCTTTATTGTCTGTTGAGCAATTACAGATGCTTTCAAATGGGAAATAGTCTCTGTTCCAGTCCATATTTCTCTTAACAACTGCAATTGCTTTGGAAAGGGATTGTCTCACACAATACCACAAGCTTAATTTTACATTGTATAACTCAATGAGAAATCTCTCTATACCTACGCCTTCTAGAATTTTACCAAATATACCTAGAAAATAAGAGTAGTTATCCTCCTTTTGTAATGTCATAGAATTCTTCTATTCACCAAAGCTGTAAAAACTATTGCAGAAAAAATATTTGCAATAAAAACACTTGACATTCTACTTTCCCTTTTATTTTCAAGGTAGATATTTTTTTCTTGATTTGCCACTTTTTGGATCTTTTTACAGAAACATATTCTACTGATTGTCAAAAACTATCATTCAATTTCCAATCTAAATTTATTCATACCCAGCTTATAAAATATTTATTTTTTTTATTTTTTTGCTTCCAGGCATTTACCTGTATGATGGTTTATCACGTCCTACACAAATTGCCAAACTTTCGAACTACTTGCCTGGACTCTGTGTTGATAATCATAGAATATTTTAGATTGGAAAAGATGTCTAAGATCACCGAGTCCAATTGTTAACCCAACATTGCCAAGGCCACCACTAAACCTCCAGGCATGGTGACTTAACCACTTCTCTGAGCAGCCTGTTCCAATGCCTGAGAACCCTTTCGGTGAAGAAATTTTTTCTAATATCCAATCTAGACATCTACTGGCACAACGTGAGTTCATTTTCTCTTGTCATTGCTTGTTTCCTGGCAGAAGGGACCAATCCCCATCTCACTACAACCTCCTTTCTGGTCATTGAAGACAGTGATATAGAAGCACTTGGGTCATTTCTCCTTGATCCCAGTCAAATTACTGGTCTTAGTCCGTGGAGTCCTGGTGCACATCTAGTTACAGAGATTTCTTTCCAGTTCACATGTGGCACAGCTTTCAGGATAGTGTTTTTCTTAGGAGTCTAAGACTTGTTCTGTTAAACCGTTTCAGTGAGGCAATGAAAGAAGCATTCATGAGAGATATGAAAAATAACAGAATGGGAAACATGATAACTGTAATGCAAAATGGCAAGGGAGAAAGAACAGCAGAGCACACAGTATGAGAGCATGTAAGTAGGTGAGGAAGATTCATGCTTGCTGCTCTGCACCATTGCCTGTAAACATCACTCACTAGCACAGTGCAGTAAATTAGATTACACCCTTTTCTGGTTTTAGAATTATTCAATTATAAATTGTACAATACTAAATATTATCCTACTTGCAAATAATATAACTTTTTATTGTCTCATATGACATATTTGTTGTTCCAGTGTGAAGGTTGATATTGAAATAACTTTTCTCTTTCCTTGGCAACTGCAGCTGCTGTCTGATCAAACCACCAAGTGCACACTTGAAAGCAGGATGAGCAACTTGTGTTTAATATTTGAACCTCATTGTTAACAACAATGGCCTGCTGCTAAAGAGGAGGCCAAGATTCTGATAAATCTGGATTATAGGGACAAACGTTTTTAATTAACTGTGAGTTAGTTTGGAAACTTGTAAAGGAAACACATTAGCAATTTGCATTCAAAAGGTATCAGATAGGACAACCTGTTTGATAAGAATATCAATAATGAAAGTGTCTGTTCTTTGGGTGTTTTCGAGGAAAGAATTACAAATCAAATCTTATTAGTGCTCTTCATCTTGTTTGCATCTGTTTTATTAGCAAGTACATAAAGAAATAGGCATGGTGATAACAGGGTAATACATTATAGTTCCATAACCCAATTAAGCTGCAATGATTACATGGAAATGAATCTGTAAAGGATTCAGATTATATCATCGCAATGTTGTTTACATTTGATTTTTAATCTCTCTTGTTCACTGTATGCCATTAAGATTTTTGACATAGTAAGATGCCTTGGTTTTGTTTGTTTCTAGTTCTATTGGCAAAGCAATGGATTTTTCTGTGTGTGTCAGCTGCTCCTACCGCTATTTGCTCACTACTGGAGGAGTGTAAATGAGTCATGTAAACAAAAATAATACTAAATTACCTTTTATGTCACTAGACTTACCCAGTGTCACAAAGAAAATAAAAAACTTCCATGTAGTACTAGGTCACAAATGTTGATTGTTGTTTGGAAGCATCTAACCCTGCAGTTTCCAAAACTGAAAGACATTCTGGAAAGTTATGAGTTTGTATTAAAGTTTTGAAACTACAGTTAAAGGTGTAAATTCAATGCTAGGAAAGAGCTCATTATTTAAGGAAATGTGTAACAACCTAAACCAGGAATGTATGAGTAGTATAAATTGTGTTATTTGGTTTAGAGATACCACCTTTGCTGCACTAGTGATCTGCTTTAATGGTATCTAGAGTTTCAGGGGAAAATGTTATCTTTTTATAGTGTGATATGAAAATTTTAATGTCTAATATATTCTGTGAGAGACTGTAGTATGTTTTACTACTTTGATCTTTTCAGTGTTCAGTATTTTGATTGGCTGGACATTTTGCTTCTTCCCCACAGGTTTCTGAGACTGTAAACAGGGGAAAAATTAGAGTAGCCAGTCAGTCAAATTATGGAATATTGAAAAGGTCAAAGCCATACAGGACTGTACTTAACTTATAGAATATATGAAGCATTAAAATTCTGATAGCTTGTTCTTCTGCCATGGGTTGCAACAAGAGAGAATAATGCCGTACGTTGAAACTGTACCTATGATGGTAATTATAATGAAAAAGGAAAATGGTGCAACCATAGCCTACTGTCATTCTGACAGCCTTTTAAATTTTAATATAAAGACTTCTTTTAAAAGTGTTCTGCGTGTAGAGCTAGAATTATATTTATTTGTAAGTTTATTGAAACTGAGGTCTTACACAAGTTCAAACTGTAACTTCATTTATAATCTGAGACTGATTGTAAAAACAAAGGGACGGGACAAAAGCAGAAATGCCTTGTCTTTAATTTCTAATGCTTTGCATGATGTAACGATCACAGAGATGCGATCATCATAGAAATGAAAAACAGTCAAAATGTCTGATCTGATAATTTAGTGTCACAGCATGGGGACTGTGACACATCCTTTTGGGTTCCCTGATTTCAGAGTAGAAATGGCACTGAGAAAAGGAGCCGGGGCAGTGGAGTGCCCAAAAAGGAAAATCACTTTAATAAGAACTGAAATGGGGACAATGCCCAGAAACCAAACACAGTATGAAGGCAGAACTCCAAAGACCAGAAATGAGCAAGGAGTGGCAATATATAGACTTGGGGGTGGATGGTCCTTGAAACATTACCAAATATGGAACACAGACAACCAATAGGGGAGCAGAATTTGGGTTCATTAACATAATAACTGCAAAGGCTTCTGGGAGGCTACTTCTAGCTCACCCTAAGTTAACAAACATCTCCCAGGGCTTGACATGAAGACCTGGTGTGTCAGGGGTGAGACTTGGGTGGCCCTGTGCCCCTGCTGGGCTGGTGCCCACAATTTGGTATAGTAACTTTAGGAAGAACTGGTGTTCCAGGGGAAGGTAGAATCTGTCCAAAACTTGCACATACTAGCTTTTTCAATGCAGATATTATTTTCCAAAGTATTGACAGGGGAAATGAGGGGTAGAAAATCTTTATTTGAGAGTTAAATTTAAAACTGTAATTCCATTGTTCTTTTCTTAGCAGAAAAAACTGTTTTCTTATTTGAAAACTAGCTAGTAGTTTTTAAAATCCACCTACACTACTTTTTTTCTTCTAGTTTCTTTCTAAGTGTGAATTGTATGACTCCCTAATGTCTCTGTGTGGGCCTGAGCTGCAATGGAAACATCAGGATACATAGTTAAAGTCTGACAATCATGTTTAGTAATTTAAAACTACTTTTTAAACTTTTAGAAACTTGCAAAGTCAATTGTCATTGTACCCAGCAAGGAAGATACTAATTGGCTTCCCAGTTATTATCTCAGACTTGAATTTTACTTCCACATTCTTTCCTAAGACAGGTCATGACAGGTGGGAAAAGTAAGGGGGGATGGGAAGTGTACGAGATGAGGGAAAGTAGAAGAGCTAAAAGGATTTCCAGCTTTATCAGGTAGTCTTTTCTACCAGTTCATTTGCCTTATAATGACATTTACTATTTGCAAAGTAGCCAAAGTTGATGTTTCACAACCTCTATAGTGCTTTCTTTTATTATAGTGCAAATGCTTCTGGGTTAAGTAGAACAATGATCTATCTGGATATATTTTTATGCTGTAGTATTTCTTGGTAAAGTATTTTATGACTGAAAAGAAGCAACTGCCATGTCCTGGTTCACATCTTGTTAATTAGGATACAGATAGATTTTCCACAGTATTTGCATCTCTACATTTGTGTCAAATGTTTATGTTGGGTGGCTAAATCTGTGAGTTATGTGAATGTTAGGAACAAAATCTTCTGTTCATTAAGAGTTTATACACCAGCAGGGCCATGGGTAGGAGAATCACCTATTAGGCTCTGTATTTGTGAGATCTTTTTGTGTAGCTTGATGTTTTGGAAATATATAGTAGCATTATCTTTAGCTAGGAACTAGGGATGTATAGGGAGGTGTGCCTAGTGTTTCTCCAGCTAAACTGCTAACTCATATCTCTTAAACACATAAATAAATAGAAATATAAATGTTTTTAGCAATGAACATTAGTTCCTATTCCTTCTTAAAGTAAGCATTGTTACTGTGGGAATAAAAATTTGGTACAACAGCAGAATTTTCTCTCCATCTGGGGGTTTGTGAAAACTTAATGCCTCCTGGTAACAGTTCAACATGCCCTCATGTATTTCTGTTTTCGTAACTCTCTTTTAGCATTACCTTTCTAAAGGAATTTTAATAACATCACTCTATCCAGGTGCGTTTGCTGCCTTCTTTCTCTCCTAGAAAATTAACATGGCAATTATTGGAGCTGTATTGTTGATGCACATCTAACAGACTGGCCTTGTCAGGTGTCCGATGGGTAAAACTGTAAAAAGATTATGAGTATGAAAACCCTAAAGAATTCACAGCCTTACACACAGAGTTGGAAACTATAGTCTGGAAGAACTTCTAGAGGCCTCATCCACCCACCTGCCCAAAGGCAAGTCAGTCATGTCATGACATGCATCAAAGGTTTGTTCTCAAAAAAATTCCACTGACACAAAATTCACCTTTTCTCCAGTGTTCACCTGTCCTTTACAGGCATCCTGGAACACATGACCTGAACCTGTTTGGCTGTGATTCATTTGCATTGTCCTCTACTGGCTGTGCTCATGGAGAACACTCTTTCTCACCTCCATTTCTTTATCCATGTTCATAAACCCTTATCTTCCTTTTCTTCAATACTTTTTTTTAAGACTAAAATAAAATCAAATAAAAATCTGATTAGCAAATAAATATTTGTTACTTCCCCAGTCTACTGTTCTGGACTGCATTATGCAAAACTAAACATAGTCCATCTGAATCAATCTTATTCTGGCTAAGTAGACTGAGATAATTACTTTGCATTCTCTGTGCATGACATTTTTCTTCGCATTAACTTATTCCATAATATTTTTTTTCTGGGTCCAAATTGATATCAGATATTGTAGAATTGATCTTCACAAATACAGAACATCTACTCTGCCATGACTAAAATTACGAGGCACTGTGGATATTCAAATACTCTGAATATCGGTTATTTAAGTTTTCAAATAAAGTTTAAAAATTCAGGCCAGAGAAAATCTCGAGGAACTCTGCTGACTTCTAATGCAGATGGAGGATTAGGCAGCATGAAAGCAAATGAAATTCAGCATGCCAAATAGGAGGTTGTACACACTGGAAGCAGGCTGAAGATTGTAACATTTTCCATGTTGGCCAGGACAGTTCTATTCAGATCCGAAAAAAATGGCCTGGCTGTCTCCCACTATCATGTAATCCTTGGCCTTCCCCAGCACTGACAGAGAGCAGTGAAGTAGGAAGTACTTTGTGGGTAGAAGTTTGACAAGCAGCAGGGCTCTGAACAGTGTGTTTCTGTTTAATATTACTCTTAATGGAAAACAAATATAGACATTTTAAATGTGGATGTAGCTGTGGTAGGGAAAATCTACTTGCTATTTGGTCATTCTAGCTTTATTAGTTTCTTCCTCTTCTATTTTTTATATCATCAGGTGCATGTGGGTTTTTTAACTCAAATTTAGAAATATTCTCAGCAGTCTTTTAGAAATCACAGACAAGAAGCTAATTTAACAACTTTCGTTTACAATAATATAGAGATATGAAAAATGCCAGTTTACTGTACTCAAGTGTTATTTTCAACTGAAAGAACAAATTTTACCATGGACAGATGACCAAATATGTTGGCTGGATGAGTCAGCTATATTAAAACTAGAAAAGTGTATAATACCTGCAAAAGATCTCCACCAGTTTTAATTCTCTGTAAGCCTTACAACAGAAGGCAACAGATTTTTAGTAGTGAAAAAATATACAGATTGAGTGTATTCTGTATGTCAGAGGGGGAAAGGCAGAAAAAAAGTAGTGTAGGATACATGTGTAAACAAACCAAGAAGGAGAATTTGTGGTATTCAGAAAACACAAGTAATTCCCAAACTGGTAAACTAAGATGGCATACCAAATTATATTTATGTAATTATTTGAAACAGAAACCAATACAATTCTTAACAAGATATATCTGTCTGGGAGAGAATTGCTATCAGGGGGGCAATATCATCCTCTAATCCACCCACAATGATGGTTCTGTTCCAGGACCTCTGTACAGACATAGATAGGATTTTAATGCTAAACTGAAATGTGCTGTTTACCAACATGCCTCAGTGTTGCTGTTTGTAGCAGAAAATGTCATTGGAACTCCACAGTGTTGGCTTTGGGGCTGATGGGTTCAGTGGATTTTGTCAAAGTTGTGCATACAGTCTCAGCAGATTTATGCTAAGCTCATCATGTGTCAGTTGCTTGTTACATAAATGTAATGAAGTATTTTTTCCGTAAAATTAGTCAGAATTATTTGTGTAGTCTGTTTGCTGCATGTTATTGTGGAGAGCATAACAGCCAGTTTTATTTCTTATGATGCCAAAAGCATTAGATAAAACAGACTATCAAAATTTCCAGTAGGACAAATCAAGTATTGTTGGCATTAAAATCCAGGGTGTTGCTTTGTCTCTTCGGGACTGTGTCCCATCAGACACATTAAAAGTACTGTAAACTGGAATTCTCGGTTCCTAATTTTATGCAGACTGATTGGGTACTACATATTGTAACATTTTCCATGTTGGCCAGAGCACCTCTCTTCTGATTTGAAAAAAAGGTCTGGCTGTCTCCCACTGTCTTGTAATCCTTGGCCTTCCCCAACACTGACAGAGAGGGATGAAGCAGGGAGCACTTTCTGGGTAGCAATTTAACTGGGCATGGTCTCCTTTTATATGGTCTGAGATTTGGTTCATATCTTATGGCTTTTAATGAGATTGGTTTGTTCCTAGCAAAGAGTGTATTTAGACAGTCTCTATGGAGGTGAAGATGAGTCTGTCTCAGTATTTACCCTTTCGGCCAAAAAAATAATTGTCAAAGATATCATATTAGCATGCAGATCCTGTTACTCTATTTTACTTTTACAGATTTTTCAGGATTCTTTGTTTAAATATGTATATAGAGCTAAGTTTGTGATTTTTTGTTATTTGTTTATTATTGCTATACTCATAATGGTAAACCAGTGACTGCAAGCAGTAAGCATCAACATTTTAATTGGCCCTAAAAAGAGGAGAAATCTAGTAAAATTCAAGGATTTTTTTTCCTTAAAAAGTAAAGGGAAAAAAAATGACCTAAGTTTAAAAATTGCGTTGAAGAAAGGTATCAGTCTGAAGAAACACATTTGGAGATTTTTTCTATTTCAACTGATTCAAGAGACAGAAAGAGACTGTCTCAAAAATTAACACCTGAGAGTTTCAATGTGAGTAACTTCATATAAACAGCCTGTGTTGCCTGCCATGAGGACAGTCAGTGCTGTGATCAGAAAGACAAGCACTATGAACTATACTTTATGAAACTAAAGACTTAAAAATAACCAAAAGTTCTTCTCGGACTAAAGGCTGGACAAGTTACACCATGGAGGAGGAAGGTGGAGAGCAAAGACAGCGTATACACTTGAAACTGATGTCATCTCTCCTTTCCTTGAAAACTCCTGTTTTGTTGTTTTGGTTTTTTTTTTTGTTGGTGTATAGGCCTGATCTCTGCCTAGGAATTAATTATCCCTTCCATTTCTATTCCTCTGCCTTCCACAAAATGACTTAGGTTCCATTTCACCAGATTACATATCATTTAAGCAACATTTTATAAATTGACAGCTACGACTGTCAATTATAAAGTAAAGTGATGTCAAATATTACACAAAGTAAAGTGATGTCAAATATTACACAAAAAATCTCATTTTCTCCATGCATATTTTAAGGCTGCTGAAACAAAAACATCTGGCAGTTTTTAAACTGGAATACTGGTGCATAAAATCAGTTAATTTCTGTATCACAACATCTTCACTGCACCAATAGCCACAGCATTAACAGCCTGGATAGTGAAGCGATTTAGGAACTATTTTAACGTGTCTGTGCATAATACAGTAAAGTTCACTGTATTTTGATGCAGTAAATTTTATTTGAAGTTGAAAATCAGACACAATTGCAGCTTTCTCAAATTTGTTTGCTGTCTGAGAACAAGAGAGGTGTGTTGTTATTGACTGGAATTTTGGCTGGCATTTTCCAGTTCTTGGGCATGAATCAAAGACATGGGATCCTACCAGTGTGCTAAAGTCAGTGGTTATTTAGGAGTCTAAATAAGAGGCAGGCATCTTCAGGCTGCACTGATCCATGTGATTCTTCTGTTTAGGCATCATTGATATCTAAACAGGCTCTTTACCCTGTTTATTCTCATTTAAGAATTCCAGACCTACTCAGGTGAAAAAAAAGTTTAGGTTTTGTGACCATGAACTGGACAGTGTTGCAGTATCAACGGATGAAGCAGCTCAGTTTTGTGTCCTTTCCTTGCTCTGGTCAAGGATGTGCTCAAGCCCTGCTGCAAGTTTCTTCCTGGTGTGACACATCCATTATTTTTTTGCCTGAGAGAAATGTTAGCATGTTTATTACAGAGTGTTTTCTCAGGAAGATGAACAGTAATTGAGATGTAACTATGAGGGTTGAAGCAAGTTTTTAAAATGTTTCTTGAAAATATTTTCATTACTTTATTCTGCCAATTTAACAGGTGAAGCTATAAGTCAGATCAGTTGAGAGAGAAATGTTATCTTACAGAAAACAACAAGATTTAGAAAAGGATTTAAATCTGAAAATCAAACTCAGGACTAATCCTAGTGCTGTGATCCATATAAATGATTGGGAGTGGTAATAGAAAATCCCTTCTATATTGTGCTGATGTCAGCTAAATATATGTGCAAGCTAAGTTGTAAAAACTGCCTGCCTGCCAACTATAATAGTTAATAGCATAGATTTTCTCATGCTAAGACATTCTGTTCGTTCTGTATCAATGAATGTATTCAATATACCTGATTTTCTAAACTAGAAGAGAATCAATGACTGAAAAAATTTATTTGACTGGTTTGCTTACCAGATAGATCCATATTAATACAAGACATCCTGAGAATAACAACAAACACACTTACAAAAATCTCAGCTTCAGTTTCATCTATGATGTGTCCTGATTATCCTGAGTTGTGCTATTTGATACTTTCATTCATCATTTCATTCTTGTTCCGTTTGACAAAATTATACATTTCGGAAGTCTTGCAATTGAAGTCTAATTTGTTATCTCAGCATATGACAAAGAAGCTTTCGGAATAAGACATGTTTAGGATATTATTTTCTCTCACCAAGATCAGCTTGATCTTTGAAGTCCATGAAGGTGAACTGGATGGTATTTCACATTATTGTACAGTGCTTTGTAAATCCAAAACGTTATGACAAAGAAAACTAGTGCTTTTCTTCACATTTTACCTGTGAGGGAAACTGATGTGTGGAGAACTCAAGAAATTTGTTCATGACCAGGGTCAGCAGCAGCAATAGGAGCCATAATCCAAAGGGAGAGCTTGCTTGTTAGTCCTTATCTGCTTTTGTGGCTTGGAGAGCACTGGTGACCTGGCCTTTGGGCTGCTGAAGGTTTCCTTATGGCTGCAACTAGAACCCAGAGATTTTTGTGAGTTTTGTTGCCCATTCTGCTAAATACACTTTTTTGTCCTGCTGCTATATTTGCTATTTCCTGGCACTTTTTTTGTCCAGGTCTCATGCATTTGATCACAGGAACATAATATGTCTCCCCTGCTTCTGAATATTTTTTTTTCTCACGCTATTGCTGTAGCAAAAGCAATTCCAGTGGAATTTCTTCAACTATATAGAAAATTCCTTTCATTTGTTTATTCAATACTTACCAGGTGTATAGGGTTTGCCTAGAAATTTTCTCATCACTCCCACGACATTAAGCTATTTTATGATTTACCTTCATCCAATAACTTGATTTTTCTTTCTTTTCCTTCAGCAAATGGCTGGGCTGAAAATAAACATTTCAAGAGTGTGCAAGAGTGTGATTGCTGCCAGTGTTCCTTACAGAATAGGTTGTTCTAGTAATTCACAATGTGGTTGTGTGATACGCAAATGTACTGTGAGTACTGTACTGTACTACTGCCATCAGCTGTAGTAACCACTTCTTTGCATTCAGAAAGTGTTTGTGCAACATGCTCAAGCAGTTGTTGATATTGCTGGTCTTTATATCTAAGTCACAAAGGATGAGCATTAGACCACAGGCTTCACTATAAGAGAAAAAACCTTCCATCAGAATATGATGTCTACCAAAACAGAAGCACAATCTCAATTCTCTACCATTCCTTTCCTTTCAATGTAAATAGATTTTATTGAGTGAAGTGGATAAGGAGCTAGCCAAGCTAATAAAAGTCCTTCAAGAATATTGATTTGAACTTATGTGTCTTTAAGAAAACTTGCAAGTAAATTTTCATCATTAAAGTATAAAAGACATTTATTGACTATTTTAATAATATTAGCCTATATCTAGTGTAGACCTGCAATTGAAAAACCTTTTGTGGACATCAGGAAGAATCTGATAATATTTGATGTAAAGTAGAAGTGGTTTTTATTTGTGTACTGGACTGCTCTTGGAAGCACATTCATTGAGTGAATGACCTGGAGTGAACTGGTATTGAAAGGAAGCTGAGTGAACTGGAACTGGAAGAAAGTTCACAGAGCTTAAGCAATAATAAATATGGTTGTAGTTGTTGGGTATGGTTTTCAGACATATTTCTAAATGTTAGAAGTAGTCTCCTTTTGGTCCTGCTGTGATGTGTTCAAAGGTAGCCATGGAAAGTAGTTCTCTCTGGTATTCTACTCTCTGCTGTGGTTCCTGGCTTGTTGTGGTTCAGACACGACAAACTTCCTTTGTATTGAGAAGAAAGTACCACGTGCCACTGCCTTTCAGTTTCCTCCATTTTAAATTTTTTGTTGTTTTGTTGAGGAGGGTGGGATGATGGAAACAGAGAGCAGCGATGCTATTAAATTGATAGGAGAAAAATATTCTTGCCTATGAACACTAAAGCAGTTAGAAGTGCATAATTATAGGACACCCAAAAAGGAGATTTGACTTTGTGAATATCCAGGTTAAATAGTTCTCTCAGAAAAGGTGATTAATAGGTGCTAGGATGCCATCTCATATAACTTAGGAGAAACCTTTCTGATCATTTGTTCATTATCAAAGAATTCTTTTTCTCCTTTAAAAAGCATAAGATTCTCTCTTTTTTTTCTTTTTTTTCCTTCCGTCTGACTTTCAGCTACTTAATCTTTTTATTATCACCACAGTGCAGTCTGTCTGGTGCAGATTGCAACATTGACTGCCAGAGGGCTCTAAGGCACAGACTGCCCATAAACTGCTTCTTCCCGAGTTCTGCCATGTGACAGAAGATGGTAAAGCTTCAGGATTCACTCTCAGATTTGACCAATCTGGCAGAACTGTCAGCCTTAAAAGTGATCATTGTTATGCATTTAACACCAACAGGGTCAATCAATCAAAATTTACTCCACTAATAAATTTCATAAACTTAATGTTAGAGATCCAGAACAGCACAAAACCCCCTGCCTTAGCTCATTTTCTATGTTAATTCTAAGAACAAAGAGAATCTCTGATTTTAAAAATGCATAACTATTATAATTTAAAACCTGACCTTTATATAAAGTCTTCTGCCTGCACATCTAGAATTTCCTCTAAAGAGCAAATTTTGATTTGTTCTTGTTGTTAGGCATACGTACCCCCATTTCCTTTTCCAAGGGTTTAAAAAACTAACTTTTTTATACTACCATAAGCCAAATAGTTTGGGTTAATAGAAGTTTTAGCTGAAGCAACAATTTTAAAAAATAAAAAAAAATAAAAAAACCAAACAAACAAACAAACAAACAAAAAAAAAAAAAAAAAAAACCCATGGTATACCTTCTATTGAGATATGAAAGTAAAATATGCAGAACAGGCCAAATTTCCAGTTAATTCCTATCATTCATCCTGATGTCTTTTTTTTCATTTCCCATCCAAGCAGGGAGGAATATTTTTAAGGAGTGTGGTTTTTTACCATCTGATATGTCTAAGCTCTTGCACACATTGTTTTTGTGGTGGATCAACTGAGTCGAGGTAAAGGGAGGAGAAAATACTTTTTGTGCATCCTAATATTTCAAATCGGACAGTTGACCAAACAAAACTTCATGTTTGGGCAGGAGGAGTTCTGAAACATTTTTCACTTGTAAGATATTTCTCATGCTTTAAACTTCTCATTTCATTGTGGGATGCTGGAGGGCATAGCTCTTTAAATTCCTTTGTTACAATTGCTGCTAAGACTTTTTCTTTTATCAAGATAATCAAGATGAAGCTAAAAAAATAATCTAATATGGTTAGCAGAAATCAGAGACATTACATCTATCTTTATATCTAATTCTTAGTTTGCATCTTATTAAACCTCTTGTAAGTGAATTTAGTGTAGGCTCAAATAATGTCATTAGGGATAGGAGACTTGCCCATGGTTAGACACATTATTGTTACCAAAATACCGGTATTGGGAACTAAGGTTCTTTCCAAAAAAATTCAAATGCTCTTGAAAATTGTACACTTTGACTCTATCTCTGCTATCTCTATAGAGGCTTTTATTCCTTAGCATTATTCATTTTTCATTTGCCATGACTTTGTGGAAGAACAGGCACGTCAAGGCACTTTGACTCTTGCTTGCTCCAAATATTCCACAACTACATCCCAATCCAAGTCTAAAACAGAAGGAGTTTTAGATAGTATTGCACATGATTAACCTGAATGGCTCTGATCTCACACCAGCTGAATGGACCGAGAGCCTATTTCCAGAGCATTAAAATACACTTTTCCAACCTGCCTTTTGGGACTGATTTTTATTAAGCCACAGGTTGGTATTTTAGATAGGTCTAGAATTTTTTAACAGACCTGTTTAATTGCTGCTTTTGTTTTGACCATTTTTCAGACACCAAGAGACCAAAGGGGAATCCTTAGAGCTTTTATCTAATACTATATTTCTTCAGAACAACAGTTGAATAAGAGTATCAACATGAACTGTAATAAAACTAAATATCTAGTACTGAATTTTAATTTTCTCATGCAACCATCAAAAACTGTATTCCTAGAAAATATCATCTTAAAGGAAATGTTAACCAAACGCCCAAAATTCATGGAGAGGTAGATACATATTAACTGACTGAAATCCTTATAATGGTGTGGACTAGCTCTTCTCCGGCTCAGAATGGCTTTGAGTGACCTCCTGTAAAGCCATTATTTTATGTTAATAAATTACCAGAAGGACCATTTAACAGTAATTTATTAAATTGATATTAAATAAGGATGAACTTAATTTACCGTTATGAATTAAAGCAGAGCTCAAGGCCACAGAGTCTTGACAAACAGGGGAAAGGATGATGGATGCCGGCAGATAGAATCTATTTTTAACTGGTTATTTTTCTGGTTTTGAGTTATGAGTGTTTTCTTCCTAAGCATATTTTAGGAGAGCAGGATGATGATTTTTTTCCTTTTTAATACTTTCTCTTTTTATTTTCTCCATTTTTTTTTTCAGTCCCATTTCCTTATTTTGATAGTCAAAATATCACCCACTGTATTTTTAAATTGATGTTGCAGAAACAAAGAACTTGAAAAGATTTAAATGAAAAGTTTTACTAAATAATGCCTTCTGGGTTTTGTTGTAACCTGATGAATGAAAAATGCACCTAAATGTCAAAATTCCAGTGCCACGCATTAGTGACTAGACAGAAGTTGCAAGTGCTTTCTGAAGAGGAGTCAACAATCAGAGTACAGTGAAAACACCATTTTTGGCATGGGAGGAGCTCCTCATATATCACCCGTTTTTGCGGGATTTCCTTTGCATTTTGTACTTCAGTTATGCCATAGATACCTGCAGGGGACTTCAGACAGAATAAGACTCCTATAGACATTTGACTCACATCCAGCAAAAGTGTCATGTTTCAGAAACTCCATGGAAAGGCAAGACCCACAAAATCTCTGTAGCAGGGGGCTCACTTGGGGGACTTGGAAGGGGGGAGTGGGTTATTCTTGTTGATGTTTATATCCTTATGGAACGCTTGAGTTTTTTTGGGTTTTTTTTTTGCATGGCAACCAAATTTTTGCCCAGGGCTGATTTCCTTGTTAGTAAAAGCCAAAGATTCTGGTCAGATTTCTTCACTGAGCTGGGTAAGTTTTAAAGCTCAGCTTTATGGTAATTAGTCTTAGTACAGTTCCTTTATGAACTTTCATCTGTAACATATAAATGTATCACATTTCTCAGCAGAGCTGATAGAGATGTCTCAATAATATATATTCTTTTTACATACAGAAAAATTTCTATATGATTTGCATTACTCTTGCTTTAATTTTGGTGGTTTTGGACATGGTGAATTGTTAACATGTTGCAATAGATTGTGGCAAGCGAATAATTTAATTTTCTGAGCAGTCAGAAATGGAAAGGAGGAGGAAGCAGCTGTAGCTTCAATGCCAAAAGAAATGGCATTGAAGAGGGCATTGGCACAGGTCCTTGAAGTGAATGCAGCTTGTAGCACTGTTTAGCTAGTTTATACAACTCCTCTGCAATACTACTGGCGATCATGCTAGTCAGTTTGTCTTTCTGACACTGTTTGTTCCCGTGTTGTTGCTCTTTTGTTGTGTTCTAGAGTTTGTTTGGATGGGTTTTTTTCTGTGAATTAGATTGCAAGACCCACAGTACACAGACTATATTTTTATTCAGTGTTTGTCCAGCATGAATCACTTGATCTGTACTTAGATGTTATGCTGATGGTAGTAGTAATAATAGCAATAGCAATAATACCATAAATAATTGTTAGCAGTGGTCATGGATAATTTGCACAAGAGCCATATATTACATGGTAGCTTTGATTTTTGCTTCAGGACATAATGTAACACTACAAACTATGCTGAAAGAGTCCATTGTAAGGATTTGAAATTAAATATAAAGGATTATGCCTTGTAACTAATGTAGACATCTGAATTAAAGTTTGAAATTTAAATTACAAATTACCAGATAGACATTCAAATGTCAGACTAGTGTATGATTATTTGTGTAGACCTTTGTGATCTCTTCATCTCTGCAGTTTTCTCTGGGGAAGGTACCTAATATGCAAGTTTGGAAGCTCTTGTTTAAATCCTTGTGAGGTGTTGGTTGTTGGTGTGTTGGAAAGAACATTATGGAACCATCACACTCAGTCTGGCACCGTTGAAGTCCACACGAGGGTAAAGAATTGGGTGAACATGAAATCTGACTGGCCATTTTGCTTTAGAAGAGATGGCACTTTAAATCAGATGTGAAGTGGATCTGCACTGGTAGAGTAACTTGGCATTGCTTCCACTTGAACTATTCCTAGCTGCTACATAGGTAGAGGGCTCAGGCTTCTGTGCTGTCATTTCTTTACCCATCATGAGAACCACACTGGTAAAACAAGCATAACTAAACAATGATTGGGGAATAGAAAAACATTATTGAATTTATTTTATTTCAGTGAACTGCAGAGCATATTAAATTTCTTAGATGCATGAAAATATTAGGATCTTTATTGCTCAATTAATTTATGCTTTTTTCATGCTAACTCTGCTTTAAAGAGTACCAAAAGGCTAAAAACATAGGACTGAAAATGGCTCAAAATACACAAAATTTGCAAGATATGTTTTTGCTTTAAAATATGCTTAACACTTGAGTAAGTAAACAAAGCCAGTTTGTTTGCTGTGGTTGAGACATTAAAAACATTAAGCAAGCCCTTCATCTAGGAAATTAATATCTATTCCTGGAAATTATAACAGAGATGCCTGCATCAGCATTTCAAACATGTTAAAACCTTCAATATTTATACTGATTTAAGGAAAAATCTATTTACTGCTGGCACTTATTTTATCATCCTACTCTCTACTACTCCCACACCCATGTTCAGTGTTATAAACTGAAGTGATTAATTCTCAAGGGAGGGGCAGATTTAATTTCCTGGATTGTCTTTTTGGCTCTCGTTGCCATTCACTTTTGTTTCTCTCCAAATATTCATTGATTTCTTTTCTCTGCTAACGGACAATAGGTTTAACTGTTCAAAACTAATTGATAAAATAGTGCTTGCAATAATGAATAGAAAACAGCAGCAGCTATTAGTTACCTCAACCTAGATGCCCTGCAGTATTCACACTATTAAAAAAAAAAAAAANAAAAAAAAAGCGCACCCTTATTCTGTAGCCTTGCTGCTTATAAAGGATTTTCAAGTTTTAGCAAGTAGACCGGTCAAGCACCAGTAAATAAGTATTAAACCACAGTAAATTGCTTTTTTTATAAAAACACATCAACAAAGTAACAAAATAATTACTAAGCATGACCTCCCCAATCCACTTTGAAATTTGTGGGTAACTTTTAATTTCAAAGGTGTGATCTTAGTCATTTATTGGATTTCCTAAGATGAAGTTTGAATCATATTACAGCTTTTGTATGAATCCATATGTTCTACATCATATGTGAAAGGACTGCATGGTTAGTTAGCTTATGATTAAGATATTTCTCATTTGAATATTTCATCCAGAATATACAGGGAGGCTTTTGTTGGTTTGGGTTTTTTTTCCAATAATCGTTTTTCTTGTGCACTGGGAATACTGAAAATGTTCTGCCTTTGTTCTGCATGGCTCATGATATTTTATGCTATGCTTTGTGGTCTGTCTGCCAAAAGTCAGTATAATCCTGGGACTTGGGTGTTAAATTTTACAGTTCTTATAATGTATTTTTTAAACCATCATCTCTTTTTACTTTTTGTGTGTTTGGGTGTGGCAGGGATGGTTACTTGTGTACTGTGAGGAAAACATCAACAAATGCTGTGCTTTGCAGATGATGCATTTAAGTAAGCTGCTTCACTCATATTTAAGTTCACTCACTGGCTTTAGAAGCACACCAAGCAAAGTTTCTTTAATGCAGAGAAAGAAAGTATAATCGAGTTTCTCTGAGTGTTTTTCTGTGTGCATACCCACACTGCATTCGCAAGTGTTACTAAAGCCATGTGCTAAGCCTCTTGTCTTTGTGTGTCCCTCTGTAGTTTCTGAAGGAGTGAGGAATGCTGTTTCCTCTCTCTTTCTTCCAGTGTTCTGCTGAGTGGAAATAATCCTTCTGTGCTTGCCTAAAGCAGAGTGCCCTCAGTATTTTGTTATTATTGAAACCTGCTTATTGCTTCCTTGAGGATGTATTTTTGTTCCTCATAGACCAATACAACCATTAAAATGGTCTATCTTTGGCAGTACTACAGATGAAGTTCTAATTCTGCCTTTTTCCTGTGTATCATGACCCCATTTTATTCAGACTGTCCTCTGAGTTTTTATCTTGATGAAAACTCCTTTTCTCTCACACTATGCTCCTGTGCTCCATTGCACCTCTTCCCAGTGTAGCAACACTACAAAGGGAGTTCTCGACTATCTGTTCAGTAGGCTCAAAGCCCTCAGATTCCTTTTTTCCAGGAAAGCTCACTTTAATTACCAGTAGGAGCTGCAGTTTCTCATATAGTGGCATATGATACTATAAGTCATTCCTGTAGCTTTTAAATAGATAAGCTTCCTCTTTGACTATTCCCCTTGAATAAGTTTCTGCATAACACATTGTCTTGAACCTCCACCATTATTCAGTCTCTAATTTTTTTCTCAGCTGTTACTGCAGGGCTTGAGTTCCAGCATGCATAATTTGACACAACACAGTCTTAGGGAAAGACAGGCAGGAGAAAAATGGCTAGATGAGAGGGAGGAAGGTCCTGCATTCCAGGATAAGATCCTACATTTCTTGTAGCCCCTCCACTCTGGCAGCTGCTGCATCCAGAAGAGAAGAGCAAGGAAACTAAGACTTCACATGTTTTTTCCTTGGGGGTTGGGGGACATATGGCATGGACAGGTTTCTGTGGCTGTGCTGCAATTTTTGCTTATAGTCAGCTGACTGTTATTCCATAAAGTCCTTGCCCTTACTGTCTTCTAGGGGGGCTCTACTGCAGGAATTTAGAAAAGTACTCTGAATTTTTTTAACAGTTGTAATTGCAGCTCTTTTCCAAAATCCTTAAATAGTAGTGTTTTTTAGAAGACTTTTCTAGTAATAAATGCAAGGGATTCCAGAAGGTATGTTGTTTGATCCCAGTTTTCAGTAGGAGAGCAAAGACTTTCTCATTACTTGCAAGACAAGACACTTCATTCACATGGATATTTTTGACCACTCCAGGGACCTTAGCTATTTACAACCACACAGAAAGAGGAGATTTAGCTAACAATATTCCATTTGTGTCAGATGCCAGTATTCTGGTGTAACATTTTCCTTGCAATTGACACATCAACAGTCTGCAAAAATTCACAAAATGTTTCAATTGCTGCTGCTCACTAGAATGGATTCAGGAGCAATGGAGGCCTTAATGAGACACACCTGAAGTCATGTCAGAGTGGCACAGAGAATTGTTCCCTTCTTTTATAAAATCCCTGTGTATCTCAAGCTAGTAACCTCTGGTGAGCAGACTGGCATGTTTTTAAACCAAATTAGGTTATATATAGTGTGAAACAGATCAAAGGTTTTGTGATTTTTTTGGCATTGCCACTGTCTGAGCCTTCTTCCCTTCTCCAGTGGACACTCTGATAAGCGTCAGTCCTCCTTGCATCTCCAAAATTAAAAAATTGGTGAGAGCTCATTTCTCAGGGGAAAGGGCTCCACAGCAAATATTTCCATTTGCACAAAAGAACAGAGGTTGGAGAGCATCCATAGGTACTGAAAATTTAACTCATTTTATTAGAAAATTAGCGAGCTGAAGATGACCTCAATTAATTATTCTATTGCTCCAGAATGGGGATGGGATTGCACCTTTTGACCAGGAAAATGTTATCAAATAGTTGCACTGGATTATGTGTAATACTGGAAAGAGAAACAGATTGTTAACAAATTAGTCTTCCTTTAGGTCTTAGCAACCAGTATCTTCACAAAGACTTTGACTGTTAAAAGAAAGCTGTGATTATCCTATCTGACTGATGCAGAACAGCTTTTTTCCTCAAACGATGAGATCTGCCAAGCTCATTCTGAATATCTCAGGTTTGCCAAGCTGAAGTGTGAACTACCAGTTGGTTCACTGTCACTGCTTGACATTTACAGAAGCAAAACTGGACTTGATTGTAGCCTCTCCTTAGTAGCTCAGCAGTAGAAGGAGCTTTTTCCCTGTGTTTTCAGTTTCTGTTGAATCCTTTAATTCCAGCTAGAGTTAAAGTCTTGCCTCACTTGGATGGGCATATGATTGTACAGGTGTGGCTCATGTGTACCAGACTTTGAATATGGTTTTTGAAAGCACCATGTTTTTTCAACAGGCATCTCTTAGTGAAAAAAGTTGGATCCATCAGTCCATACCTTGTTTGATACAAACCACAGTAATTATTGTAACAAATATTCACAGTTCCACATGCTACTCAAAGATACTAAATAGCATCTGCAGAAGAATATAATTTTGTTTTCTTACTTTGTGTGGGATGATAATTTTATTTGATACCTAAGAACCCCTTTGACTGGAGCAAGAGCTCAAAGATTATATGCTGTGAGCGAGTTCAGTGTGCCTAAAGATATTTTAGTCAAGACTTTATACTACATTTTGCAGAACAGAAAATCTGTAAGGCGATAGGCAATATTACCTGCCTCAAATAATAATACTGTTAGATTCCTTTAACTATACTTTTGTTATGCATTTTGTCTTTGGACTTGCTGCACGGGTCATGAGGTTCAACTCTTTGTCCATCACCACTCAAAGACGAAAATTGCAAAAGTGAATTTCAGTTATTTGCTGATGCTAGATCATTAGTAAAATGTTAAAAATATGGGTTAAATCATTTTAACAAGAAGCTTTTTGATCTGGGTCTACTATAAAACTACTGTCTTTCTGATTCAAGAATCATTCGAGACACAACAAAATCCTGTTCCAGCATCAAATTTCCTCTTGGGTGTCCAGGATGGATTCTTGATTTTGTGTTGGAAGAGGTGATTTACATATTTCCTTCACTTCTTCTCCTTTCTGAAACACTTCATAATGGCAACGCAGAACTGAATAGCCAAACTATTGATGACCCCAACTACAAGCCAACGAAGCGACATTTTCAAGACAATTTGTGGCCCTTGTTCTATTGACAAAATCCCTGGAAATTGTTTTCTAGAAAATCTTGATTGTTCACTGGACCTAAAGAATTTTTATTTTTACTGGTTTCATCAAGTTTCATTGACATGCTGTTTGTCTTCTGCATCCTGAAATTAAACTTTCACCCATTTTTTAAAATTTTCTACTGGTAGTTTTTGAGATCTTTTATTAGACTTATTTTACCTCTCAGGAGCTGTATTATTCAATGAAGTCTTGATCTTATACTGTTTTCTATAACAAAAAATCCAGTTAATCTAATAATGATATGTTCCTTTTAAGGTGGAAGAATCTTATTTCACAAACATATTGATTGCCAGAAAATCTTCCTAAGAGTGGATATATATTCCCCATATGTCTGCTCAGACAGTACTGTTTACTGTGGTTGTTAGACATGTCTTCTCATTTTCTGTCTGCTAAAGGGTTCCTCATCTTCCATGTAAGTTTTTTTGACAAATGTATCTGTTGTCCAATATTACTGATTGTGAATTGTCAATTTTCTCATGTCAGTTGGCTTACCTGTTCTATCACAGGGACTTGCAGATAAATAAATGCCTAAAGAGGTAACACAAATTGCATCTTGAAGTCTGACAAAATTATCTCCAGAAATTGCAATTAATTTCTTCCATTTATCCTTGGAGACGAAGGCTTTCTTAAAGTCTCTGAGGTTATATCTTTCTCTTCAACTTCTGTTCTGATAGAGTACACGTTTCCATGACCCCTCTCCTATGTCTATCTGTATCCTAGAGAGTGCTGACAAGGAGCATTGTCAGGGGAGCCCATTAAGAGTGCCGGGTGAGCTGTGAGATCTCTTGCAGACATCTGGTTTGGCTAATCGTAGTAGCTATTCAGCATACAGGCTTTTCCCTCAAGTCAAATAATTGTGTTTACATTCACAGACTGTCCACAGCTTCTTTCTCTTTGCTGCTGGACTGAACCTTGCCATTCCCATCTCAATTAGTGTAAAAACACTGCTAAGTCTGAGTTTTGCCACACAATTAAAAACTCTCACAGCAGCAGTGATGTAAGTGCCACATTACACAGAACATGGACTGTGGTTTTTTGTCATCTGGCATTGCATCCTAATTGGGCTTAATTCTCAGGTTCTGCATGACAGCATAGCCTTTTTGCACTGGGCAACAGCATCACAGGGATGTCTCCAGCTAGAAGGGTGCTCCATGAAATGGTATCAGGTGATCAACCTCTATGCCCCATGCCTGAGCTACATAGAAAAGTGCTCAGCACTCAGATGTTTTAGCCCAAATTTCACACTGAACTGAGGGTCAGTTCTTCATGGTTTGAAGAGTTTTGTCAAAAACAGCCTGATATAGTTTATAAGAACTTAATGACTGTATGCCTCTCTTAATAGCTGAATTTTTTCCACTAAAATAAATTTTCCTTGAGCTCCTGAAGTATCCTTGATATTTAAACAGACTATAATAATTTTTCATAAGAGAGTATATTGTTCTCTGTTTAAAAATACAAATATCCATTAAAAGAAAAACATACAGCTGTGTCCTTACACAAGAAATTATTGCCTTTGACACAGATAATAAGTGTTGTGCAATCTTACTTTGCCACACACACAAATATCATATTCCAATAGGGGGGCTTTACAAAAATATGAATTATTGATCATTAAGTACAATTGTCATTGAACATTTGTCTCCTCCTTTTGAACTCAGGGATGAGAAATCTGGATAATTGTGACTGCTGTTTAATCACAAGAAAGCTGCTCCATTGCTAAAAGCTCAGGGGGGTTTAAAAGATTTAAAATTAAGATCCTTAAAAGCGTGGTGCACATTCAATATTAATCCATGTAGATGTTGGAATCTGTATTTTTTTATTCAACACCTGAAAAGTGATATCGTTAGACAGGCCAACACTTGCTGTCTCTTTTCAAACTGATATCGTCGAATTGACATTAATAATCACAACTGGTTTTTCAGCATTGCTGAGTGTAAAATTACTTCCTGCATCATCTACATATATCTCTATGGCCATTCCAATATATTCCTTCATAATCATATGCAATTAGAATGTCCCATAATGGCTTTCAGGCTTTTATATCAAATTTTGTAAGTTGCTTTTTTTGTTGAATGTTTTTGAGAAGCAGAAAATGTGCTGATGCTGCTAAAGTCCAAGTTGTTTGAAGTACAAAGTTTTATCTTCCTTTGTTAACCTTCCATTGCCAAAAATTTAAGAAGCTGAATTAGTAGTGCATTAATTTGGTAAACAGAAAGCTTGCCTAGAGAATATCCTTGGGTCATATTTTCTAGGTAGGGTTGGTTTTTTTTTTCATTTTTCTAATCAATGTTTTCAGAATATGTTGCATTTTGTAATCAGTTGTGGGTTTTTATCCTACTTTTATTTCTTCCCCCCATTCCCTGATGTATGGCTTATGCTGATACCTATGGCAGTACAAAATTAGCTTTCAGAAACTAAATAGGTTGCACCATTTTCAGTTGTATTAGCAAACTTCTGTGATTTCTTCACAATAACAAAGAAGTGATGCAGTCTGATGTATGCAGCATCTATTCTTGCCACTTATTTTTTATTTGTCATGAATTCCACCTATACAGAATGTGTAATAAGTTGCCCTGAGGATATTTAAACTAATCTTCATGAGACAAATGTGTTCTCAGCACTTACTGGTGGCATGTGAAGTTCATCTCAGCCCTTGGAGTTAGCACATATTTATGCTGTATTCTTTTCTGTCTTAAAAATTGCAACTCAATTTTCTTATGTACTTTAAGTTTTAAACACTGATACAAGTCTTGTTTTTATGCCAGGATTATGCTGAATTTTGCCTTGTGGAAGTTTTTTAGCAAAATATGGTGTTAGCAATAGCCAATGGCAATAGTCACTGCAATACTAGTTGGTTATTTAAGGGGAAGGATAGCTCACTTTTTTTATTTCTCTGATCAGGATTTTGGAAAAGGCTTAGTTTTTAGTTATTTCTTCATTAAATTCCTTAGAACTATGGAGAATTCAACAATTTATTTCATATTTGTAAAATGAGCGCAATAATCTTTCTAATAATATACTTCATTCTGTAGTAATTTTGAAAACATGAATCCAAACATTTAAAAATTCATAAACTATTTTCTTTTCAGGATATTCTGCTAGGATAGTAAAAATCCTATTCCATGGGATTCCATGTAGATTTCTGGGATTTAGGGCTTTTCTACCTTTGTTGCCCAGTTGGCCTCCTGGTGGCTGAGGCACTAGACAATCAGTGTTCACATACTGGATGTATGGCAGGGTAAGCTGCAGACTGCAGTGGAGATACCTGCATGTCTCTTCCCTGACTCACTGAATATCCTGTAGGACTTACAAGTTCCGATTTGATGCCACACCTAACCAGGCTGTGAGCTGTTCTGGTGAGTTATCTTTGACTCACAGCCAAATTCTCACCCAGTGAGGCTAGCTGAGAGATGCTGAGCAAATGAACAAGCTGAAGTTCTCTCTGAATGAGGGGAGACAGTTCTTTCCTTTTATTTTTTTTTTTTTTTACTTTTTCCTATTCACATATACTCCTTTTCAAATGCCTCTATCAGTTCGACAACTTTTTCTATTTTTTCTGTTCTAGTCCTTTTTTTCCTTTTTTTTTTTTTTCTATAACTGTGGCAAGTGTGCTGTATGATTATAGAGATTGCAGCAATCTTAAGTAGAAAGGGAAGCTTTCTTTTTCCTCTCCCATTCAGTGTCATAGGACAGGCCTAATACAGAGAGGATTTTAGTTTGCTCTGCATTATTGTTTGCTGTGTCCTATGTGGACCACTGCTGGAGGCAGGTAGGGCACTGGGGGGGCAGTTCCTCAGTTTGCATGGGGCCAGATCTTCATGTTGCAGTTAAAAACTCATTGTGCCTCTATTATACACAGTTGTTTACAGAGAAACAAGGGAATAGCAGGGACCCAGCACAAGAATAATAATAAAACAGGAAGCAAAGTAAAGATTGCAAACCCAAAGGAAATTACCTAGAAGAAAAATCTGTAAAATCAGTACAGCTGTATCAACTGACAGTAGTTCAAAAGTAGTTCAGTGTCTACATTAGTGTAACTAAACAAAATCCACATTAATTTACATTGAACTTTCTTTAAACTGAGCCCAAAGCAAAGTTTGTGCAAGAATGATGTACAGCTAGCTCTAACTTCTTGAAAGTTAGACATATCAGATATTTGTGTAGCTGGGACAGGAAAGGTGTCTGGTCACAGGTAACATAACTGTGGAAGCTGGTTTTGGGAGTGCTCTTCATTGATAATTTCCTTCAAGTCTTTAGAGGTCTCCCTTGGAGTCAAGATCTCAAGTGAGAGCTGCCACTCCTGCTATTCAAAACCCACACCTTACACCCCTAGTCGGGCATTACACCATCCAATGCTGCCTCTTCTGAGAGCTGGTTCTCTCCTTGTTAACAAAATGTAATACATGGGGCAGTAGTCAATTCCTGATCACTAGTCGTCCAAAATGCCCATTTTCAAACTTTTCCTGATTTTAACACCATAACAAACAAGGTTGAGTTTTTTCCAAAAAGGTTTTTTCAAAATAAATTTATTAAGGTTTTGCTCAGAGATGGTATATTGGAAACAACCCAAATTAACTACTTTTGTTGACTAATGTAATTGTACCTTTCCTTAGGCAATTATGATTAAGAGAACATATAAATTAGTGATGCTTCCAGTTTGAGGAACAGCATCTCCTTTAGGTAACACTTAACTGTTATTTCTATCCATTTACTTGTGACATTCTTTCAGTCTTCCCTTTCCTATACATAGTGCATGAGAAGCATATTTAAAGTATACCTGTGTTTTGACACTAATGAATAGTGCCCAATGGTATATGTATTTTGTAGGAGCTAAAGCCGCAGAAAGGAATAACGGTTTTAGGGAGAGGTACATGTACAGGCTATAAATGTCTGAGTCACAAGTGCTCTATTGCTACTTGAAATCATACCTTTAAATTTCTATCACAAATTTCAAAATCAACATTACAACTTAATCACACTGTTATAAGATTCTTTATTTATTTACTGTATGTAAAGGTTAGTACCTTTAAAATAACTGTTTTGAAATGCAAGGGTTTTTCAAAAGGTGCTGTTTTGTACCAAGCCTGTGAATCTGTACATCTGCTACCAGAGGAAGGATTGCATTTGGTTGAGACCTCAGTCAGGAAAAGCAGTCATTGACAACTGCGCCTGTCATTTCAAACTTCCTTACCCTCAAAGGTGAAAAATGGATGTTTCTAGAGGTCTTCAAGGTATAGAGCATTAGGAAATAGTTCTCAAAAATATTTTATCCACTCTTAGAGGGTGAATTATTTGAGCAAGCGTGTTGGACTTCTCTATGTTTTACTTCAGATAAGTAGAAAATGGAAACATCTGTGTGTTTGCTTCATAAATTGAGTGGAGAAAAACCTAAAACAAGGTTTGAAGGTAGAGCAGTATGATTCAAGCAGTCAGATTTCTTTTTCCGCAATCAGAATTCATTAGTTACTAATTAAGTGGATTACCAGGTCATTTCTTTGTCTTCAGAAAGTATTGCCTCACTTTTTTGACTATGCAAAGACCAGTCGTATGTTACTTATTTTTTTATTCACACTTTTTTTCCCTTTCTTACCGTAAGAGGGATAAAACAACGACACAGTCTTCCTGAATGTTCTTGCCCTTGACAGTTTAATCAGAGAAAATGTATTTCAGCCATTTGACATTTATTTATGGTAATGAAATTGATTCCGATTATGTAACTTCCCAAAGCTCTTGGAGGTAATGTGCTTTCAGCTTTTATATGTAGTAAATTTAAGAGGACAACTGGGGGAAGTAATATCTGCGAGATAAAAAGAATGTCATGGATCTACTGGCAGAAGTATAACTACAAAATTGAAATGATCAAGCAGGAAAACATGCCACAAAGTTGCAAGTTTGTAAAACTCGTTCATACTGTTATTCAATAAGTCTCATTTATTGTAGAATCAAACCATTTCAAATCCTTGGTTATGCTCTATTAACTCTTATGAGAGGTCTCATACTCCACCAGTTGCTATTTCTTTCAGATAAAATGCTTGTGTAAGATGAGAAAGCATGTTCAGTAAAGGCTGTTAATTCTGTGAGTAATCTAATCTAAAATCATGGAGAAAGATCATAAATAAAAACTAATGTTTAAAGAGTTCAGTGAACTGATTAAATATCCCTGTGCTTTGAAACTTTGTTTGTTTGTTTAATTTTACTTGTGCATGTCGAACATTACTGGAACTTTTCTGATACAAATCTGCACAGTCAAAAGTACTGAGATGCATCCCAGGTTTTCAGAATTTCCAGCAGCTGTCAGGTACCACTGTGAGTGGTAGCATTACTGTTAACAGCCTGACAGGCCAGCATCAGGATTGCTGTCTGACATTCAAATGCCTAAATACTTGCACAGTTGCATAGTTCTGCTCTGTTTTGAACTTTGTCCTTTTGACATGATATCCTCAGCTCTTCTGCTTTATATTCTTTCTTGCTAGGTGACTAGGGACACTTCGGACAAAACCTGTTCATAAAACACCTGCCAAAAGCAGTGACAGCTCTAACTTTTATGAAATTCCTTCAACAGTCCTTCAGCAAAGTAACCTCTTCTCTTTTTCAGCTTCCTTATCTGGGTCCAACTGCTCATTCAGTGCTCAGCCATGGCTTTCCAGCACACTCAGTCAGGGGATTAGCATTCTCTTGTATGGTGCATTGTGGCCTGTAACAAAATGCCTGTGGCATTTTTTTAATGCAAAAACTCCACTTCGTTCCAATACTGTCACTAGTCATGTTTATTGTCATGTTTATTTTTGTCCTGTGCAATAGCCAGGGAAAACTGGAACCTATCATGATGGCCCCTGCAGAGGAGAGTAGCAAACAGGGGCTCCACATTCTGACCTGAACAGATCCAAACTGAGGCAAGAAAGGAAGTCAGGACACATAAGAGCACTAACAGTGAATGGAAGGATGTATTTGAATCCAGGTGGATTAAAAGGGAAAGACAAAGCTACGTGAGGAGTCTGAAAGAAAAGTGAATGATGGCACAAGAGGACTCTAACACTGTAAGACCAACAGTTACAAAAGCATTCCAGGGGACAAGGAATGAAGCAGCCTAATATCTGCCAGTACCTGGGAAATAATGCAAACCTTAGTATTAGGACAGGGGAATAGACTTTAGGAGTGCAGTGAATACATAAACTTGAATTTTCGTTCATCTTTTTATTTGTTATTTCTGAATTTTTATTTTAATTACATTGAAAACAATTTTAAAAGAAATTCATTAACTCTACTCCCCCCTAGATTTTTATCTTTATCTTCCTTTAATTTTCCTCCTTATAAGCACATCCAAGAATTAAGGGAATTTCACATGTGATGTAGAGAGAGCCCTTTACTCACAGTACCTCTACATGTTACTAACCTGGGAGAACTGGAAATTTCAGAAGAGATTTTGCTTCTGCATTTCACGTTTGGGAGATATTTGCAGGCAGACTGGAATTTTGATTGCTGATGCATATTGAATCTGATGACATTTTAAAATTTCTTGTCATTGTTTGTCTTATCAATATTACACACCGCATCTGAAGCTTTGTGGTTTGAGAATCTTGAATAACTAAGTAGTCTTTGAACATATGTGGGGGTTTTTTATTATTATTTTAAATCGAGGAGGAATGTGTAAGGTAAATATTCCCTACAGCTGGATTGAACTAAGATTGCCCTGCTTTTTCTTTCCAGTGGGTGAATCTTATAGCAGCACATCTCAGTATTATATGAGCCATTATGAATGTCTGGGAACACTGTGTCTCAGTCATTTATCATTATGCAATTATTTGACTTCCTCATTGACAGGGGAAGGTGCAGGAAGGACAGAAATGCTTTTATTTTGCCAACTATTTATTTGAAGTATATTTCAGCTGATGTCGTAGGACCTTCCTTTATCACTTCATGAACACACATCAGCTGCAAGATCCTAAATGTGCTTTGCACAATGGAAACCTCTTTGCTGAGAATTCTTTGCCCCAGTACAGATGTGCTTGTTACTTCAATGTGTGGCATTCTAATCAGCTCTTTTCAGTCTCTGTTAAAAGTCCATAATGCTAATTTGTTTGATTAATTTTGAAAGAGCCCAGCCAGATTATCCCATTAAGTTAATGCTACTGATTTTTAACAGATGTTTAAAATAGGAAATGCTACCAAGGGGAATAGTGCAAGAATTGCAATAGTCTTTTAGAAGCTGAATTTTAGTTACAATAGGCTAAATGATTTTAAGGCTTAATTCTATTCGTACTCTAATAAAGAGCTATGAACTGTGGATTTAGCTAAAATGATAATAGTTTGTTTTTAAGTAATGTCTACAGGGTCCCATTTGTTTTGTAGTGTGAGCTATTCAAGTCTCTCAGCACTTTCAAAGGAAAGTCTGAGACACCTAGATCACTTGCTGCAAATGTCACTCCAATAATGGCTGAGGAGCTCTCTTTAAAATGCTACAAGTGAAAACATTTCAAGGGCTGTCACATGGATAGTTGTTGATACCTCCTGGAGGGAAATTGTGGGAATGGCATCAAAACCAGCAGATCAATTCAGCAGCATTTCATATTCGGTAGCATTATAATTTTTTTCTGATTGTGACGTAGGGTTTAAATCCACCCAGACTTTGCATCCATACAGGATTAGGGTATTGTTCTTTAAAGGAGAGATGAGGATTTGAGAGAGTTGGGAGATAGTAAAAGTAATCAAAGAGAAAGTAATTTACACCACACTGCTTAGGGTGATCAAATACAGACATACTATAAGGAACATTTTAGTAAAATTCATGTGCACAAGCTATTTTTCATGATGTAAGGAGTAAAAAAGAGTGATAGGAATATTGTCCTGTTATTTTCTATTCTTTTAATCCTCCTTCACTTTACTGTTTGAAACATTAAAATAGTGCAGAGTTTTAAGTTTCTGTTCCCATTAAGCTGAAAAGATACAGTGCAGCAATTGAATAGTGGAGAGTGGAGTTGAAATCAAAGAAGTTTTCCCTCAGTCTGTGTAGACATTTATAATACAGAAAGTCAATTCACTTCTTAACATACTGGCATTTCATGGCAGACACAGGAACACAGTCTGTATATTTACTGACTCTTCTGGTTGTACAAACAAATACTTTCTGTAGTTTTGTATCTCCTGTTTTTAATTATAATGTTACTTGCGTGAGTTTAAGTGTTCATCTTATTATTTCACTAAATGCAATTGATACAAATAATTGGCTGCTGTGGCAAGACTTATGCCATAAGAACATAATTGTAATTCCGAGTATTTAATAATAGGCAGGAACAGATGAGCCCTTTAAAAGCATGTTCTGTTTTTGTGTGACTGCTCACAAAGCTATTACAGTTAATAAAAGAGAAAAAATATACATTGTATCTTGCATCAAAGTACTTGTTTGTAAAATAAATTTTATTTAAAATATTTTATTTTCACTACTTTGTTGAGCCACTAGACCCTTTCATAAAGGATTAGAAACTCAGGCCTGTTAATGGATAATGTTGCTGGTCTAAAGGCCTCTAACTTTAAACCTGTTGTCTTTATGCAAGAGGATTGCCTTACTCCTTTAAAATAATAAATTGTTTGGCCAGCTTAAGTTCTAGCATTTGGCTACAGAAGAGATTGAGGAAGAAAATCAGGATATCCTTGGAGAAAATCGTAGAGAACTTTCCTTGCCAGATATGTGTCTGCTGGCCCCAGAAAAAACGGAAGTCCAGAATAGCTTTTGAACTAACCAGCTGACAAATTGATCCAATAGTTAGAAGCATAAAGATTCTACATGACAAAACCTTACAGATTTTGTCTGGACATGTCGTGTGCATCTGAAAGTTAATGAGCTGATTGTATTTCTTTTTATACTGTGTTTCCCAACTCATATTGCCCAGGCACAATCAAGTTTACTTCTTCCTCTGCTTTCATGACTTTAGACCTCATCTATATTAATGACAAGATTGTGTAAAGATAGAGAGGCATTGTTAAACTGAATCTGCAGGATTTGTGGGGTTTTTTTCCAATGGTCTTCTCACTGTGAGCTTGAAAGTCATGGTACTGTGAAGGTGCATCTATTCCTCTGAATTGGTAATACAGCTCCCATGCTTCTACATGCACATAGACTGATTTCTTTTAATAGAAATCAAAGGTTCATGCCAGCAGCCTGATGAGAACATTCTCTGTTTCTGAAGGCAAATATGCAAGTTACCAGATTAGGTGTTGCTTACAATTGCCAGAATCTCACCTGAGGGTAGGTCTGGGTTTTGCTGAGATAAGATGTGCAAAGCTAAGATTTGCACTGATACCTTGAGTTCTGCCAAAAGTGAGACCTGTACTTAAAACTCTGTAGAACAGAAATGAAGAGCCTATAACACATAGAGAAAAAAAATTAAATTAGAGTTCAATGATGCAACTTGAACCAAAAAGTAAGTGACCTCTTCACTCTGTCATCCTACCTCTGTCTCTGTATCTCCTTGTTTCTCAGGGATGGAAGGGGATTAGCTGGAGCAGACTGGTGTAAATTTTTTGTTCTGATACAATAAATGGTGTGTGTACCTCTTGAAGGACAAAATATATCTAATTTCAGTCCTGAATTCTAGGTAGTGTTTCAGGACTGCTGCACAGATGGGATTTATCAACAGTCCAGTGGCAACATGACTATTGTTTATGGGCCCTTGTGAGGAGTGAGTGAAGGTTATGTGGCCACATTAATTCTAGGGGCAAAGTCAAGTGATAGTTGTTAAAATTACTTTCTCCTTTCTCCTTCTTAGGAGATACGTTTTCTTTTCCACCACATAGAGAAAGGAAACGTTAGTCACATTCACCTCCCGTTGAAACACTTATTTATTGAAAACAATGATAGCCCTGCTTAATGTGGAAAAATAGATCATTTTTCCATTTGCAATAACCCATTTGCTGCTGTAGATCCCAGGAGTTCCTTGGCTCTTCCTTCTTTCCTAGTACTAATATTTTGTTTAGCAAAAGAATGTCAGGTTACTGCTTTGCTTTCTTGCAGGTGCTCCCTTGTCACCTATTTGTATTAGACTATTGCAGCCTGTTTAATCATCAATTCTCTTCCCTTTCAAGAAATTCAGTCCATTTAAGCAACAATGAGCTTTTGCTCTCATAAGACGTTCATCAGAGTGACATAATGATAGATAATGTCGTGTACAGTTCATAATTGTACATAAAACATAAAATCTACCTAATATATTAAATAATACTTTGTTATGATTGAGATAAAAAATCAAACATAGGAAGTCCAAATTATCTGTAAATTGGTAATCTGCAGCAAATATTATATGTAAATCATGTCCTTTCCTTAGGCTTGTTGCTGTTTTGTAAATTACTTCTAAGTAACAATTCATAAACAAATGTATTTAACTTCACCTTTTGTGTAACAGCACAACAGTTTCCTTAATATATGAGTAAGCTGTGGAATTTTGCAGCAACAGAGGTACAAGATACATGGGAAGACAAAAAAAAAGAAAAGGTTTTTTAACCCTGGAGTGGTTAAAGAGTGAGACAGACAAATAGGAACAGCCTGCATGTTCTTCTCTAGTCCTTTTCTTTCTTTCTTTTTAGCTCTACTACTTTTACTTGCTTTTACTTCTGCCCTTATGACACTATCTGCTTCCAGATTTGTTAATCGTTTGTCTGATTCCCTGATTATCTAAGATTTGTTTGGGTCTTGTGAAAGGCTAGTGAGAACAGGTCTTTCTTTTTTTCTTAATACCAGCAGAATAATGTTGGGATGGGATCCTTTCTCTCTGTTATTTTTCTGACAGGCTGGAACTTAATTTCTTCTAAATGAATACTTTCCTTTGTCATTGTTTGAACAGATCTGAAAGGATGTATTGCAGATATTTGTCTATAACTTCTCACATCTGGATTTATAGACACACTAATCTCCTTATAAAATGCTGGATTTTACAGGTGCACTTTTCTCTGACATTCACATTCTCATTTTCAGTTGTCTGGCTTCTTCACCTTTACCAGAGCCCAGTTCTTCCCCATTTCCTCCAAGAGCTCTTTTGAATTGAACAAGGGAGGAGCTATATAGGTTAATTCATTATTACTTGCAAGACCTTTTGGTTTACCTGCTAAAGGGTCAGTTGCAAATCAAAGCCCCTCTGTCCAAGTATCTTCGAACAGAATAAGGAGGAAAAGGTTTTAATGGGGTAAAGGGAAGGATGGTTGTACCAGCTGTAGGCTGGCAGGAACCCAGAGGAGGGCTCCACTCCACACCTCTTCTCTCTGGGTTTTCAAGCTCCTTTAGGACAGAAAATGGCAAGCCAATTTCTTGCTGCCCCATACCTGTAGTAAACTTACAAGTGCACACATCAGCTGTGGACAAGGATGAGGACGTTAGATATCTGCTGTTCTGACTCAAAACTAGAGCCAGTGTCTGCAGCATAGAAGGTGCCAGAAGACATGAAGTAGTCTCTTAATCATACTTTGATGTTTCTTGCTGAAAACATCTAGTGGAGATAAATATGGCTTGATACAAGATTCTAGCCGCTGTGAATTGCTCAATTCATCTCAGTGTTCTCCTCTCTTTGAGTTCTTTTGACCCTGCAGTATGGCCAAGTGTGCCTATTATTTAGTGTGAAATCTTTTACATTACCTCTATTTATTTATTTATTGCTAGCCTCCTGAATAGTACCAAAGCAAAATCTGTGTTATCCTTGAGCTGGAGATCTCTGACTCAAATGAGCCAGATCTTAAAGCTAGCTTGACCCTTTACACCCTGAGAGGCAGAAAACACAATGGTATGAGATAGGATCTTCAGAGTAACTCCAACTTGAAGAGCATCTTTTATACAATTAGCAAATCTCATTAGCTGGAGAAGAGTCATTAATTCTTTGCAGTTTCTTTCAGGTTCACTTCTACAAAACTGTTATAATTTCTAGGTTCATTTCATATAACTCTCTTTCTAGTCACAGAAAGCACAAAGGACATTTTCTTAATTCTCCTAAACTCTACAGAAAACTGAAGTCACTGGGGTCTTCCTCACTGTCTTTTCTTCTTATTTTCCACTTTTATTCTTTTTTTTTACATACTGAGTCAAACCAAAATTCTTGTCTCTGGTGATGTTCTCCTATGCAACTGGGCACATTTTTCCTTTAAGAAACAGTAAAAGAAAGACTGTGACAAAATCATATCGGGATGTGAGAGCAAGCCTATAACAGTGCCTCTTCCTCCTCTAAAGCTTCCCATCTGTGGCTGGAAGAAGGTTCTCCAGCCATCTGCATCCTAGGACACTCTGACTAGAGAACCAGCCTACTGTCATTTCACTTTGTCTCTGCCATCGTTATGGCTAGCAAAATGAAATTAGAGTTGCACTGAATATGGAAGCTGGGGTTTTGTGCTTTGCTTTTTAGTTGTTTTTTTGTAGCCTTCTGACCTTTTCTGAAGAAAGGCACTCCAGAACTGTTAGCTGGCCTGGAAGCTAGTAACTGAAAATCTGAGTGTGAGCACAGATATAGGGGTCTTTTTTAAGAGTTGGGTCTCTGAACCAAAAATACAGTATCATCATGGAGTAATAGATGAAAATTGTACACAGCTTGATACTTCCCATGGCAGATTTTTTCTGAGGCAATTGCTTGGGCATCAAACTGAGGGGTTTTTTTTTAGTTTAGTGTCAAATTTAAATATGTTACTTTGAAAGTCAGTGGTTTCCCCCTTTCTTTTTGCTATGTCTTGCTATGGTAAAGGACCAATATCTCTTGATAAAGGGCAGAGTTGTAAATGATAAGATAGTGTCCAAAGATGACAGCCTTCATTCATTGTAATATGTGTAAAGGAATACTGTTATTGTCATAAGTGCTGCTGTCATGTTCAGTTCCTGCTCTTGGAGAAATTTCTGTTCCTTTCAGAGCAACAGACTGATTCAGAGAGTCAGTTTCGTATTGTGAAAATGGGTATGAACTGTAACACTCTGTGTTTCTCTCCAGTTTTTTCCTTGGGTCATTAAGAGTTGAAAAGCTTGTTATTGGACTCGTCCTCAAGTGTGCTTTCAGTACCCACTCACTGGATAGATGATGGGCTGCCAGTTTCCTGAACCCTGTTGGAGATTACGAAATCTGCTCCTTTGACTGAATGGTACAGGGAACATTCTGGGCTTGTAATGATGAAATGTTGTGAATATTCGTGGAATATGGTTGTATGGTTAAGCTACCTTTTCCCCAGTGTAAGAGCAGAGGAAGTAAGTAATTGCCTGCCTGACAGCTTCCAATCTGGATGTTCCTTGTCAGCTTTTCCTGTGGAAACTTATTGCCCCTACCCTAAAATTAAATCTGCGTGAGGCACATTACTGCAGTTTCCAAAAGGAGTGGAATATACTCATATATGTGGAATTTTATATGTGGAATTTCCACATACTCAGTGGCCAAAATGAAATAAGAATGTTTAAGAAATCTGCTGCCCCTTCATGCTGTGGCTTACTGGGATTTATCCTCTTTGTCTAGATAAGCCTGCACAGACATTAACATTCTGACAATTAAGAGGAGAGAACTAAATTTATCTGTTGTTTAATGGAGAAGAGTCCCTGTGCTAAAGCCTGCTTCTAGTTATAACTATTTTTGATTTTTATGCTGCAGGTTTCAGACCCTAGAGCAATAAAATGTTACTCTTTATTTCCCTCAGGAAATAAAGTATCCCACCCACAGCCAAGAAGCAGTAACGTAAGTGGCACATAAATTTGTGTGGTGGCTGGATTTCCTAATGGGCTTGGTTCCACTGACTACACACATCAGGTCATTAGAATGCTTTCTGTAACCCATGGTGCCCTGAATCATTTCCAGATAATGCGAGGAACACAAAGCTGTATGTCTTATCACTAATGATATGTACCCAGTGATGTCCCTGAGTCCATTTCCAGGTCACCTGTCATGCTATTTTTGCATGAGGTCTAGTGAAAACAGTATAGTATTTTGCTTTCCTGATTGAAGAAAAAGAGCTGGCATATAGCATACTGATGTATAAATAAGGTTATCTCATTCTACTCTAAAGTGCTACTGATTATTGCTACTATTATTAGTCCTCTGTGCCTCTTCTGGAATCCCTCTTTTTTCTTTTTTCACCATGGTGTCCTCAGCATTGTTCCTTGGGATCTGTTAGCTAGCAGTGTTACTCAAAGTACCCACTCCAGAAAAATTTAAATATCTTATTGAGGTCAGATTCATGATTCAGCTCTATCTGAAGATGATTGAAAGAAAAAAAGAAAATGGTACAAAAAATCATGTGTAACAACATAGAATTGCTTTTTTAAAATAATGCATCACTGATTATGTGACTCCACCATTAACAAGAAAAGAGAGCTCAGAACTGGATATAGACACAGAATTATAGTGGGAGTGTCAATTTTTCTGGACTGGTTTATTTGTCATGTTTGATGCCTGTTAACAAACATCTTATGAACGTTTTAAGTAAATAAATGTATGGAACCAAGGAAAACAAATGGAATTTCTGTATTACCTACTTATATATACTGCTAAGTGCTTTAAAATTAAAAGCATTAGCCAAAATATTGGAAAAACAATATTGTTTCAGTTACTTTTTAGATCGCTTTAAATTTTCTTTCTGTTGTAGTCTTTTAAGACTCCTTTTTATAAATTGCCTTTAGCCCTTTTTATTAGCTTTGGCTGTAGCTATTGGCTCTGTTAATGGATTTTATTTGTTTCTGCTTGTGTCCCAAAACCAAATTACTGTAACTAATGTACCACTGTAACTTTTCATAACTGTCTGTTCCTGAAAGGAAAAAGCAAGTTCATCAAGTCAAAATCTTAACATTTTTATGTCCTATTAAATAACAACACAAAGAAAATTGTGCTGGTGTCTACAGGACTCAGCATTAAACCTATGAAATTTAATGTACTGTAGCAGATTGAGATTTGACACAATTTCCCTCTGTGGAAATTGTCTTCACTGTCATAATACCCATACTAAGCAGCAGAACCGGGATACAGCACAACAGGAATGAGCCCCATTTGGAGCATATGTTACTATTCCAGCAAGTCAAGTTTAGTAGCAGGTTTTTAAAATAGTCTGGGTTGTGCCTAGAAAACTTTAGGACTGTCTATGTTGTTACGGAATTTATGCAATTGCTTCATGTTTAACAAGATGTCTCATGTATTTTTCATTCATGAAGCTCTTTGGCTTTCCACATAAATAGACTTCTGGAAGTATCAGGGAAATAATGAATGGTTGTTCCATCAGCTTTGTGTGAAAATGCAGGTGTTACAGTAATTGATGGAGAAGGAAAATGGCTTTCCAGCTCATGCAACAGTGAAAAAATATGATTGAACACAAGAGCATTGCAGAAATTAGAGTAAACACAGCAAACATTCAATTAAAATTCTATTTTCTCCAACCAAATCAACCAAATCGATATGTTCCATGCCAATTTTTTTTTTCTCAGTGAGTGTTTTTCTCTAGCTCTGATTATGCTGGACAATAACACTGAGAAGAATTAACCCAAAGTCATCTACAATAATCTAAATCCCTGACAGAGTTTATATTGTTTTAGGCTCTACAGTATATAACATTGTTTCCCATTAATTTTTAAGAGATGCTTTTAAGAAATGCATTCTTACATATCACTGCAGTACAGACTGCAACACAGGAGAAGCCAGAAGGCTTCTATAACATGCAAACAAGGCAGAAAGTGCTGCAGATTTGAGGATAGTAAAAAGTAAACACAGTCCATGAATGGTGAATGATGATATTGCTTATATATGAAGGCTGCTGTGAAAACTTGCTCAACTACTTATGTATAGATGGAATTGTTTTGTATTTTATCTTTCTTGCATTTTGTCTTCCTTTACCTTTTGTCTATTTTCAGGCCTTCCAAAGCACGGCAAGTAAGTTTGGAGGCAGTGGCTCCTTATGGGGCCCACTTTCTTTGTGAAAACACATTAAAGAGAGCTTTACTCTTAAAATTTAAATCCTGAAAATTTTAGATTTAAATCCTAAACTTTAAAAAGAGAGGAAAAAAACAGTATAGTTTAAAGTTTGAATTGTATTCATTAAAGGAAAAAAAATCACATCTTAATGGTCTAAAGTTGTGCCTTTGCTCGGTGGTTTTCAGAATAATTTATGTAAATAATTTTGCACCGTATTTTGTTACTTAAACTCTAATTTTGAACTTATGCGAAATATCATTATTTTTCAATTGTTTCTTCTGTAAGCAAGTCTTCAGAGATGCTTGTGTATGTGCATGTATTTTATTTGTATGTCATATTTTACAGATGATATATTAGCAGTAGTGACAAATTATCCCATATAGATTGTCTGGCAGAGTCAGGGGTCAGGACCATCACTGGCATAAAGATGATTTTTGTCCAGTTTGGATGTTAGTAAAATAGACTGCTTACCATCAGATTATCCTGAGACTGGTAAAATGTAGTTCACACTTGCTAATTTTGTGAGATTCAACTCGTGTTAAGCACACTAAAATTAATGCAGAGAGCCACCGCCAAACTCTAGGGGAGAGGAGGAATTCTCTGTTTATAAAGCCAGAGAAGCATTTCTGTAAAGTCAGGTCTTGCTACTAATTTTTTAGCCCTTTCATACAGTTTTCTTGACGTGGCACAACACAATGACCAATAACTATTAAAATAACAATTTTGTTAAAAGGGTTTTTTAAAACATGTCCTTTCACATACAGTAGTGTCTAAATGAGAGATGTTTCAAAATACATTGTGTGCTTTATTTCCTCAGTTAAAATGAACATGTTTGCATATTCTTTCCTTCTGCATGTCTAGCTTCATTTAGTACACAGTGACCTATTTAATTCAATATTCTATTGAAATACTCTGTGGATACATGGACTCTACTCATATCTTATCAAAATCTTTGATGTAATAACATCCTGGCCTACAAATACCTTGTTAGAATATCATCACTACAATTTCACAGGAGTTTTAAGACTTTTCAGTCTGACAGATTAGCTCATAACAAAGCAGTGTATTTTATCATCTTTCAGTCAGTTAAAACAGTATTTCTATTGTTTGAAGAGTAAACTATGCATATTTCTGTCATACCAACCAACTAGATTTCCAATCAGCAGGGTGTGGCTATTTTTCCAGTCCTAAGTCCTATAATAAGTCCTAATTTTCTCTGTTTCATAATACTGTAATACAAAAACCTTTTATATAATCAACTGCATAATTTTATCAGTGTTTTTCAGAAAAATCTGTCTGTAAAATCCAATCTGAAGGCTAAAACACTGACGCTGAGAAGGTTGGATAATTGTTCTTTTTTATTCCTCAGTGTCATGAAAAGCAAAAATTACTTCATTGCACCAATAATTTCAAACACCCCAATTTTTAGCTTAAAGAGTATCTGCCTTCCTGAGGCTGTAGGTCTTGAGGTAACTTTGTTCTTAGATGGTGTTTCTTAGTCTATTTAAACAGGCAAACAGTGACCCAGCTGGACAACAGCCCTCAGGTCCTCTAGAGAACCTTTACTACCTACTTACAATTAACACATTAATGTTACAGTTTTAATTTGGAAGATAGATTAGCCCATGGTGCAGGAAGTTTGAAAGGGACTGATTTTTTAATCATTAAAACATACAAGGTGGAGATTGGACTTTTATGTTACATTTGATATTAATTTCATAACACTGTGTTCTTCCATGTGATGAAGTATGCTTTCATCTCTAAGGATAAAGACAGACTGTCAGTTTTACCCTGATAAATTGAGTTCTCTAGTTAACTATTTCAGCAAATGATTTTATATTTTATTTGTTTTGTTTTGATTTCAGAAGTCCATCAGATTATAAACATGATTTTTATTTGGGCTCCCTATCTGCTTCCCCGGTCTGTTCAATGTCAGTTCAAATGGTTTAAATTGTGAATATCCAAGTAAATTTTGGGAATAAAAGATGGACAAAGGAGGGAAGTGTTCACTGTTTGTTAACTTGGCAATTTTGAGTCACCCTAAGGATGAATGGGATCTTTAAGCAATCAGTTTTAGGTCATGCAGCACTTGTGTCAGTGCCAGGTGAATGCTCCTCAGAGCCACCTTTCATGGACTTCTGCTATCTTTTAGCCCTTTTACATAGCTGGGTCACAATAGTTTCACTGCTATGAATCCTCTCTGCCCATCAGCTTCTGAATCACATTGTTGGGACTATAGCCTCACAAATCAGTATTCTGATTTAACAGATTTATAGATTTTGACTTTAGGATGCATAATTAAGTCGTTTAGTCTGACATTCTATGTGTCATAGACCATTGCATTTTGCACGTTTTCATGTGCGTTCCTCCTGAAATCCCATAATCTGGCAAAGCATAACTATTTGGTGAAATCGAAACTTTCAGAAAGACACCGGATTGGTATTGGGAAATCACAAAGGAACTGCCAGTTTTCTTTCTAGTTAGTTCTAGGAGGTTAATCAGCCATCTTCTTACAAGCAAAGTGGTGCTTTGTTGCTTCATCCTTATTTGGATTTGACTGGCCTCGGCTTCCAGCAATAGTTCTCATTAAGTGTCTCTCACAAGATTACAGTATCATGCACCATCCAGGGATTTTTTGTCTTGGTTTGTTTGAGTTTTTTCTGATGACAATACTTATCCTTTGAAATCAAGTCATCTCTCAATCTTCTTTTCCAGTAAGAGTAACAGATTAAGCTCTTCATTTCATCACTGTAAGATTTTCTTCAGGCCTCAATCACTCTTGTAGATCTTTTATCCCCCCTGTTCAGTTTCTTAACATGCCTTTAAGACTTGGGACACGACACAGACACGGATTTTCACTGTTAGTTTTGGAGCTGTTGTATACAAAGCTGAAATGGCTGCATTTTTCCAGGATCACTATGTTAATTTCTGCAAATTTAAATACCCATAATAGGGCATTTTTTGCAGCTAAGAGATCATGGTTACCTTTTCTATAACATATGGCTTTGGATCCAGATGCTCTTTCATTGTTTGAAAAAAAACACGATCTTTTGAGATCCTTGTTATGGGGTGACCCACAGAGTTTATTATGATTCACTGAGGACCCTCACTGAAACAAGCACCTCGCAGAGGACCCACACAGCTGTAGTTTTTTATCATCTCTTGTTTTCCTGCCCATACTGAGACCAGTGGCATAACAGAACGATACACTCGAAAGGAAAGGATCTTTAGGGATTTAATGATAGTGCCAAGAGAATGTCAGAGTGGATCTGCATCATTTTGTATTGGAAAAGAAGGGATGCTTACAGTTCTAGGTCCAAGCCAGCTGTCACAATCTGTGTTGTATTGACCAGTAAATCCACCAATATTAGGTCACTACTAATATTCAGGACCCATGAGACCATCTACTCAAAATGTAATTTTTTTCTATTGGGTGGAAAGAGAAATAAATTTTCACATTTTCTTACTTGTTATTTCAGCAAATATACTGCCCCTAATGCTTCAAGGTGACCTTAAAATTCCTAAGTCTTTGTTTTTTTTCACTTCGTGGTATATTTTCGTGTCTAAAGCTGTATCTAAGATGTATTCTCATAAAATGCTTCTTAGGAGTGTTGTTTCTTTAACAGAAATCTTATAGTTAAGCCACTGGGATGATGTATCTAGAGTTGACCCGATTAAATGTTTATAGGATTAGGCCAGAGATCAGATATGCCATAACATAGCACAAGGTAAATTACATTGTCTCAGTTTACAAGGATTTACAGCACTTTGTGAGGTTTCTGTATTTTGCAGCTACACTACTCCCTCTTTGACTGAAGAAGTTTAATAAATAAAAATGATAAAATAATAAAGATGATATAAAGTGACATCAAAAACTGGTAGGGAATTAAAAAGCACAGCAGTCCTTGCTGTGGGGAAAATTTTCCAAACCATATGAAGAAGAAGGGACTGAGATGACTGCAGAAGTTTACAGGGAAGTTGACAAAAGGATAAAAAATCCTATTTCTGATGAATTTCATGTTCTGTGACCATGTTGGGAAAGATTCTTTCCTGCATAAGGTTGTGAGGTTTGGGACAAGTAGGAGTAAGGAACTTAACCACCTAAGTTATACTAATGGAATGGAGCACCAGCTTTCATTTGCTAGCTTGTCCATTGGAGTTAGGGATCAAGAGATTTATGTTACACAGATATATTGCAAAATGGTTTAGTCCCTTGCTGCTTGTCACTATAATTTGACTGACATTTTATTACAATTTATTACATTTTCTGTGAAGTAATGTAGAAAGATGCAAGCCTAAAGAGTTATATTTGATGGAAGAAAAAAATGAATATTATAGACCAGAAAATATATTAAAGTTTATTAATTTGCAGTGAAAACTAAAGGAAAAATATGGAATTAAAAATTCTGTGTAATCCTTATTTTCACAATGGTAATATAAAATCATCACAAAACATAAAGATATATTAGTCATCTATGTATTTTGTGTATGATGTATGATCTTTGTGTAATTGTTTTGTTCAAGAACTAGTAAATGACAGTATATTTTGTGTAACTATTTATGTTTAGGTTTTTAAACTTTAAACTATCTTTTACATGTACTGAGATTTGAGAGGAGAGCCCTGTTTATTTGTATCAAGTTATCACTTGGTAGATTAATAAAGTGAGAATTTCAGGTATTAGTATTAGTTTAATAAACAAGGTCAGAGAATAAGGAAAATTGGGAGAAGATTATAAATCTGCCAACCTAATCCAGACAAAAGCTAGCTATGTCAATTCAGATGGATTTGGACACCTCTTTAAAATTCAGAAAATTCAGAATAATTAAAAATAAAATTCAGAACAAATTCTTTGCAGAAAAAAAAAAAAACCCACACGCACACAAGGAAAAAAAAAAAAAAAACCACCATAGGTAATTTCTTAGATGAGTGCCACAGCACTTTATATTTTGGGTTCTTCCCGGAAGAATTATCATAGCCTTCCCTGCAGATTTTTTTTTCCCCTGCTTATTACTGAAAAATTGATTCCTCACTATTTCAGCTCAAACAGCAGGAATCAAATTTCTGTCATTTCATTTTTCTGTGTTCCTGAAATTTGAATTGTACCACTTATTTCCTTGCATATATATAACAGTTATGCACCAGAGAATGCAGAATAGCAGCCACAAGATCAGAGTGCATTTTGTAGGGGTTCATTAAAACCTGTTAATATTCAGTGGGGATTAATAGGATAGCAGTTCTTGTCCATGATGTCTTTTCACCAGTCAAGAGTCTAGGCTTGATAGAAGAGACTCTAAAATCCCTTGTTACTGCTGAAGGAGCAGGTCCGTTTGGCACTGGAATAAACCCTCTCCCCAGGCGGGTCATAAAAAATCATGGGATCATACAGAGGGGTGCCAGATCAAAGCAGAAGTCTCTTCAGTTCCACATCCCACTTGATTGTGAGTGGCACTTTCCTTTTTGTCCTTTTATCCCAGCACTTTCCTGCAGAGATTTTTACTCGGCTCTGGTTTCTTGCTGACACAGGCGGTCTGGCTCACTCATTGTTTCAGTACTTTCCACCATCAGTCACAGCTGTGCAGGGTGAGTAGAGACGCTGCTGGGCAGAATGCAACACTGCAGCCATCCCAATGCATGCACAGGCTGCAGAGTGATGAATATTCAGCACTTCTGCCTCCCACATTGAAACACAGACATCTCCTTGTCCATAGTCCCATTTCCACGTTACCTTCATCCGGAAAATAAACACCCCTTGCTCCAGGAGGACAGGGGAAGAAAAAAAGAGAGCACAAGTGAGCATATTGAATTAAAGCCTTTTTTCCTTTCCTCTATTTTATTATCTAGGTTGAGGGCAATATCTAGCTCTTTCTTGCACTGGAATCATTCCTCCAAACTCAACTTTTAAATATCTTTAATTTCACTTAGTGAAGGTAAGACATGAGTGCTGCTTTAATGTTCTAGATGGTCTTGCGGATTAAAGTTAGATTTATACATTTGCATAATAAAAGTAATGTTGTTGAAAGAAAGCAGTTTGAGTATGTGAGAGGTAATTGCATTGTATGCCTTGCCTTGGGCAACCCCTATTGGATTGAACTCAGCACCAGCCATTATACTGCTGGAGCATTTTGTATTTTTATGTAGCAGTGCAATAGAATTTAAATCTTATGCACAGTTAGTTCTGTATTGATGTATAGTTTGTAGGTAGGGTTAAGTTACAAAACTGAGTGTAAGCCTCTAATGCAGCTTTTCCTTTGGTGGAAGGGAAGGAAGAGTAAAAAAAATCAAGTTGGTGGAGGGAGTGAAATTTCTAGAAGCCCAGCAATGTTAATACAATTCTGCTACTCTCTGCCCGGTAGCCTGAACTGCCAATCTTCTGCAGTACTCCCCAGTACAATAGTTCATGCCCAAGAAGCTCAACATGAGTATTGACAAATTGTGTAACTGCTTTAGTGACACCTCTTAAATTTGAGTTTCTCCCCTACCACTTGCCTTTACACACTACAATATTTGAGAAAAGAGATGAAGCTGAGGTATTTACGAGTTGAATGTATAAAATAGAAGGCTCTCTTTGCTGCAGTGATGTCTCTGAATATTTTGAAATATTCCTTCACAAGCTGACATGACAATGAAATGGCCCTATCAAGTGTGGCACAATATTTTACACAGTATTCAGATTTAAGGACGCATAGTCCATTTCTTTCTTCAATCTAATGAGTTTTAAGTAAAACAAATACCTTCTAAGAAGGTGGCTATCCTTACAGCAGCCAAAGAATTTATAATACACTCACTCTCTCAAATAAATCTTTCACTCTCTGCAGGAGTGGGGCAGAGTCAGAATGCTAATGTGTGTCTTAAGTCTCATGATTCAATTTTTTAAAGTTGTCCTCACGACTCCAATGAGCCTTCTCTTTGCCAACTGCCCTGCTGACATGAGACCTACCACATCACTCGTGGCTTCTAATGATGAGCCCAAAAATTGCATACAGACAGAACTTGCCTGAACATTCCTAATCTTGCACCTTTTATGCTTTTTAAATACTACCATTGAAATTAGTTGTTATTGTTCTGACCTTATGATCTTCATACTGCACACCTCTACCTCTGATTCACCTTATTTCTTGATACAGTAGGTCTTTTCACTGCTTCTTGCTAATTACACTTTCCTCAAACATTCTTTAAGTGGTGCTTTTTATTTTCAAATATACTAAATCTGGAGTGAAGAATACTCTGAGATTAGAATTTAAATGCACATGAAAATTCCTTTTGAAATGCAGGATTTAAAAGAATGTGTTTGGGATGAGAAGTTGATTTTCCCAGCAGGGGAGAGTCAACTTTTCATTCTAGTTTTGGTTTATTGCATTGCTTAAATTAAATCTGACCTCTGTTACTCTCCTGCTGCCTTTCTTTATCTGTGATGACTTTTATAGCAACTCTTCACCTTGGTGCTTAATTTTATTTCTCCTGTGACACCAAAGTTTAAGGGTATGCTTAGACGGAGTGATGTGTTCAGTAGTAAAAACATCTCAAGTCATTCATATCCCTCTCTCCCTTCACATCAGCCCCTCTTACCCTTGCACCTTTTCTTACTGCCTCTTCAGTTGTGTTGGCACTGTTCTGTATGAGTTCATGAAGTAAAGCAAGTAACTATTTCACTTAAGCAAAGCATGGAAATATATCTGAACTGAATGTTTCCATAATCAGGTTTACAAGTGGTTGGGTTGGCATGGCTGAGGATAATGGACTGGAGAAACCCACTCCTTTAGCCTTGCTGCTGCCATTGCTTCATGCAGTCAGTCCTTAGAGAAATCTAGACTACAATATTGTGCACACCAATTGTATTGGTCCCCTTCAGGACCAATATTTAATGAATTTCTCTTCTGGGATACATTTGTACAAGGAGATTTAATCAGCATGATCACTGGAAGTATTTGATACCACTTCACTGAAAAGCTAGTAGGAGACCACTTGCCTTGACTGCTCATGTGAGTTTTCTGGATAGAAGAATGCTTAAAGCCTGAGGTGCTGTCTTGGGAGAGCTCATCAGTTTATGAAAAAAATCCCTGTTTACTTCGAACAGAGAATAAGATGTGTTTTGGCTTGTTTTGTTTTCATGGTGCCCAGTGCTTTTTGGGGTCATTCATCCTAAAATATTCCTTTCTAAGCATATTTCTTTACTCAAGGCTGTAGTTCTAGGAATTTTCCTGTTCTCAGAGGTGTATTCCATAGACTTACCTTGCTGTTCCTTTCTCACATCACACTTACATGCATTACTTTTTGACAGCCGAGCCCGTTCCAGGTATGCCTGAAGTATTTGCCTCTGGATCCCAGGTCCCAGCTCTAGCCATCTCCAGAAGTGGAACAAAGCAGTATTTTGGGGGCTGCATTGAGATGTAAACCAGAGGAATTAGCTGGGCTGACTCTAACAGGGTTATGATGACAGATTTGCAATGTTCTTTTTAATATGGACAATTGTCTTGTGTAATTCATAATCTGTGGTCACTGCCAGGAAAAGATGTTCTGTGGGATGGTGTTTTTTGCTTTTCCCAGTTGTCTGTTCCACACCCAAGCCTTCCCAGAACAGTAAACAGGAAAGCTCCTCCCCTGACACCTGCCGCTGTAGTTGCCTTTGCTTTGCACAGCCCTCTGTGCTTTCTTTGGGAGGGACACCAGTACTCTGTCAGTAGCTCCTTCAGAAATGAACCATCTTTTTCTTGCTCATTTCCAAAAAAAAAGAGTAGATATTTCTACAATCTATTAACTATATTGTGAGGATAACATAAAGAGGAGAAAGGGAGGGGAAAAATTTCTCAGATCTTTTTAGACCATTAAGGATATGATGAAACTCAATTGTCCTTCAAATTTTGGATGATCTTTTAAAAACTGTCATTTAGAAAAATGGCCAGAAGGAAGGGAATTTAATTTCATTTTATTGTATATTTTGACAAGATAATGATGAACTTAATGGGACCCAGTTTTAATTAGGTCCTCCAAACCCTAATTGCATTATAGATTCATTATTAATTATTGTCTTCATTAAACTGAAATTTTCCAGTGGCAACTTTGAGGAATACAGGTTTTGAAGTGCTATTAACATTTAAAATGATAAAAGAAAACAGAGATTATTTGAAATGGCCATTGGAATACTTAACATTTTGTGCTGATAGTATCATTGGGAGTGAAAACAATGCAGGTGTAGTGTGCTGTGGTAAGCAATCTGTCTCCAGGTGTAGACTGTATTCACTTTTAGAACAGGTAATTATATTTGGGAAATATTAGCAAAACTGTTTTAACTTTCCAATCTGAGGTCTTTCTGAGGTTTCTGTGCTGGATTATAGTATTTTCCAGTATTGTACAAAACAGAAATTTAATGTGTATAATAACATGAATTCATAACCTATCTACAGGGTGGAGTAGGGGAAAAGGGAGAGGAACTACTGTGGAAAGAGGCAACATCTTCAAAGATGTCATTTCTGGGTTTTAACCTCATGGTCTAACCTGTGAGAGTTAAAGCTGAGAATTACTGTTTTTCTATGGGTAGCTGAAAGAATTCAAGATCATAATACATCGTGAGAACATTCCCCCCAAAAATAGCTTAAAAAACAGTCAAGTACCATTTGATTTTTTTACAAATTTCCAATCAAAATTTGGAAAATACATTGACATTTGGAACTATTTTGGTAGCTTTCCAACATTTGATTAGGGAGCTTTGAAATGACAAATAAATGATCTATGGAAACTTCAGCTGAGTATGTGGATAGTTTCACTGAAGTGAAGGGGTTTTTCACACGTGGGCATGTCGATTGGTACTTGACATGAAAACGTAAGGTAATGCAGATCTTTTGATAATTGGTAAGCATAGCTTTCTCTGTGAGATTGTAAGGATAATATTTCTATTTTGAATATTGAAATTTTGAATTTTGAAATACTCAGTTTCCAGATTTTTACAGTTTTAGTATAATAATGGTGATGTATTTAACTTTCAATGGTAATTACACAGTTATGCATCTAATGACATTTCATAACACTATAGTTATATAGTTATATAGTTATATAGTTATATAGTTATAATAGAAGCAGTTAAGGTATGAATTTAGGAAACTTGCTTCTCAGACAGAGTCAAATCTGTTGCTTTTCTGCTGCAGGCTAAGCTCAGTCTTTGAAGATAAATAGAATTTTACTTTCTTTTTTCGATTTTTCCTTTCTATGTTTGTGAATTATCTAATTCACAACTAAGACCCTTTTTTTTTTTTGAATTTTTGGAGAACTGCTTTTACCAACTCAGCTCTTTGTATGGCTTATAAGCAGTATTGTGGAAGTATTTTTTATTTCAAGTTTGAAGATCTTTTATGGTTTACATGATACATATTTTATCCAATTGTACAACAATAATTTTACAATGGAACTTTGAATGCAATTCCTTACACTAGCAGTTTATTTTTTTTCATTGTGTATCTAAAATACTTATTTTTAAAAGGACTGGTTCTGCAAGGTCCTTTACTAGTAAGTGCACTCTCCTGAATTATGGAGATGATCTCTATTCTTCCAAAATCAAGCACTGCAAACTCAAAAACTTTAGCAGTAAATTTATTTTTAAACCAAAGCATGAGAAGCACAGGTAAGGCATCTAGAAACAACCTTTTATGCAGTCTCTTGGTTTCATAGTGCAGTGGCCATTCCATTTAAAATTTTAGAATAATCCTTGAAAATGTACGGCTCTGGCAGTGTCATAAACAATTACGTTGCTAATTCCATTGCCCCTCCACAAAAAAATAAATCCAGGAACAAAGCAACAGGCTTGAGTAAGAGATCAGGTTTTTATAGGCAGTATAGGTCATGTAAAGGTTGTGTCATTGTGAATGCACACACGTAGAACAGAATTTAACATTATTTTTAAAATACACAACTTTAAACAGGTTCATATGCTGCCCCTGACTTCTGCTTTTCAGAAAATGTATATGAGTTCACCTGCTGGGAAAATGAGTATTTCTAACATGACGTTGCTTACTGTGTTTGGAAAGTGGGCAGAGCTGCCGTTTTGCTAACAAATACATCAGCGCATCCATCAAGCATCCACACGATCGCTGAACATTAAACATTTCTGCAGCACCCTTGGCTAGCAGTACATCACTGCTTTTCAGATATGCATGTTCTGTGCCTTCCATTTCCCTCACTGTAACTCCTTGTGTTACCATTTACCCTTTTGAATCTTCCCTTATTTTTAGAGAGGGAATGAGAGCTGGACTCCTCGAGTGTGTCTAATGATAATCTTCCGTGCCCTCAGGGCAGAGTTAAGGAGCTCTGTGTTGGAGCTGCCACAGCCCTCCACGAGTGCTGAAATACTCAGTGAAGTATACAAATTTACCCGGCCCTTATACTGGTAATTATGTGTGGTTTATACATTTAAACATTCTGGAACAGAATAGAAAGCTCTAAAATAAAAAAATACAAGTTTAACTTTTCTCTGTTTTAGGAAATTAGCAGTCATTTAAACTGCTTCTGAGACTTGATACTGCTACATATCTGCTGTCCAGTGGAAATGAAGCCCTTATTAAATCTAAACTTATCAACTTTTTCTCTATAATAAAAATGTTTCACTATAGGCAACCTAATGTTAACAATTTGTAAGGGAAGATAATAAGTCCTAACTAAATTTAAGTAATGATTTCCAAAGTAGAGCCATAAATCCACTGCAGTTGAAGTTCATAAGGTCTCTAAGGAAAGGGAACTTATGGCCACTGAAATGAATAATCCACAAACTGCCAGTAATTCATCCTGTTATTAAGACTGGTAATTTCTTTGATAGAAGCCTTTTAGTCATTAAAACAGTTGAATGGTAAGCTAATACAGCAGTTCATACACAAGACATTTTAGCATATCATATGATTTTACTTCTCCTTCCTCCGGCTCTCACAGTTATTGTAAATCTTTTGCTTTTTAATCCTCAAGACATAACATAAATCAAAACCTATATTCCAGAAATTTTCACCCCAGAAAATAAGGTTGTACAGAATTTCACTAATAGGATCTGGCAGATAGCAAAATATATTTCTACTCTTTGCTAGGACTGATTTTTTTTTAAAGAATTTACCTTTTGCCATAAGCACCCCATCTGTATTGTCTTTTCAAAAGACCTAACTCTGCTTCCATTTCTGGACAATGAGAGCTTTAACTTTGCTTTCACTGAATTAAATAGTGAGTTAATACTAACTCCAACTGAGGAGGTAACTGATCATTTTCTAGTCCGGCTCCATTCTTTTGTCCTGACAGTAGAGATCAGTAAGGGAACATTCAGGACCTTTTCATGTGTGGTGTCGGGCAGAAGTAGGAAGTTTTTTTTCCCAGATTTGGCCTTGGTATCTGAAGCAGTGAATTGAAAGTGAAAAGGTGAGGAGCCAGGCACATGAAGGCTGCCTATGTCTATGCTGGGGAGTCTTCAAACCTCCAGTCCAGGGCATCTGCACACAGAAAGCCTTTAGGAAATGGTTCCTAACACGTTATTGCTCTCAAACTATTCTCAGGTACTATTGTAGCACAATCCTGGGGTCAGAAACACACCAGGACCCATTCTGATAATTTATATAAATTACCATCATATTTTTTAAGGGTGGAAAAGTAGCCGGTGTGTCACCTATCTGTAGGAGAACCACCTTTCTACAGGAGGACTTGCACCATTTTCACAGACGAAAAGCAGTTCTTATTACTGGATCTCCTAGAATTTGTCCTAAATTTCCAGGGGTTTTGTCTGACTTTTGTTGGCCCAGCAAAATTGTCTGTAATAGTAGTCTTGATAATATTGATATAGCATCAGCAGATTATTAGACCTGCTGAAGTTCCCTTGGGTGGACTTGTCCTCAGGCTGATTTGTCCTTTGTCGAGGCATAATTTCTGACAAAAGCAATTAAATGTTTGTGTCCAGATTTGCACTTTTCCTTTAGTAAAGCTGAGGTCTTGACTTGTTTGACAGTTTTTAGCAAACAATGCGAAGACCATTCAGGCAATTTCAAGCCCAAATTGCTCACAATGCTGTCTCTTTTCTACAGAGACTGATTCATCTGGTTTAGATTATCTGATGTCTTTGAAGGGCTGAATGAGTCCCACTGCTTTTCAGGTGTGCACCTTCCAACTGGATCAGCTCTGTGCAGACCTGATCTGCACTCCAGGGAATTGTCATAACCAGTGGGAGGTAATCCTCACAGGATTGCAACTCCTGTTTCCTCCACTTCTGATCTTTTGGGATCTCATAGTTTGTTGGATCTTATTTTGTGCATTTGGCATCATGGCATTTATTCTGAATAGCTATGCCATTATGACATAGGACAAGGGCAATTTAAGTCATGATGAGTCCAGCAGGTATTTGTTTTTAAAACCATAAAGTCACTTCTAAGTTCCAGACAGAATTTGTTCTTAAAATTATTTCCAACCTCCTTTTAATCCCTCTATTAGACCTGGACTCTTCCATAGACTTTCTCCAACTTGGCACAGGCTGAAAAACTGATCACAATCTGATCAGCAGAAATTTGTTTTCAATCTTAAAACTTCCTCTATTTTCTTAAAAATTCTGAAGGAATGACACTGAATATCACTGAGCCAGTGTGTAGCTGAAAAGACTACTCTAGGACCAGCTTCATAGTCTCTTAAGATGTTTCAGATCTTTCACACTTGTCTATATCATGAACTTTTCCACATATGGGTTTGAAGGGGCTTGGGGACCATATTCAGGCATGTGTTAAAATATTGAAAATAGTTTTGGTTTGGGGAGAAGGTTTCAGTGCCCTGTATATTTTGCTTATGTAGCTATTGATGAACATAAAATTATTCCAGTATTCGTCACAGGAATAATCTTGACTGAGATGATTAAACAGTATTGAAATAAATTCTGCTTTGCTTCACACGTTTCTTGCTCAAGAAGTAATCTTTTAGGTATTGTTGATGAGGGAACAAAAGAAAGGCAAGCTTTCAAAATTATTTTAACTGCCTAGCTCAAAACTTTGCAAAAACACAGCATCTCTGTAGAAATTTCAAGCTTCCTCTGAGGATTGTGACAGGATTATGCCATATACAGTCAATAGTTTGCCTCATCACTTCCAAGGCCTTCATGCCCAGCTCAGCAAGGCCTTGATGTTACAAAGTCCTTTGAATTTTACCTAAAGGGAACTAAAGCCCTTTCACACTCCAGTCTTGCTTTTTGTTTCATTTGACATTACTCAATAGGTTTTGCTATGTCTAAATTAGAACAGTGTCTAATAGCTGTCTGATTGCATTCATCATTGCTACAACTTGACAGGTCTGCAGCATGAAGGTCACATCAAATCCCAGTTCACATAAGGCAAAGTCCTGATTTATTTCTGTCCAGAGCTCTTGTGAAGCAACCACAGCCCCCTGGACTTCTCTACACATAAATGTTGTGGATTATTGATTAGAATCAGACTTCTGGATCTAAGGGCTAGGATTTACTGAGTTGAAGACTTGGGGTACTCACCTTGCTGTATATTGATTGGAGGGGGGGCGGGGGCGGTATTTCTTCTTTGGGGGCAAATATTCAGTCTTCTTTTTGCTCTGTTTTCATTCCACAAATTTATTTTAAATCCATTATAAGTTTATCATTACTGATTGACTTTAGGTCAGTGATATGCCCTTCCAAAAATATTTCCTTTAAAATATTTATTAGTGTATTACCTTATGGTGATACAAATGTGATTTTGTTAAAAACTCCTATATGATACCTATGAAAGGGAATTTGGACATACAAATCTTTGCACATCCTTTTCTGCAGAGACTGCAGAAGTGGTTTCCTCAGTGATAGCTAAACCTGTATGTTTTGTATAGATAAGAGATTCAGAAACACTATGCGGCTCAAATTTGTATTTGGTGATCTCCATTTACCCTTTTCTATAGCAGCAGCATCTTTATCTTTTTAAATGTTGACATGGTGTCACGAAGCACATCCAGGCCCCCATCAAAGTGAGGAATTGAGGTGACATCATGTAGTCAGCTAAGATTTCCCTCCCTGGCTGATGGCACAGAGCTATTGGACTGCCGTCAGAGACTCTAGGGAGGGATGAGTAGAAAAGGGGTGTCTGTTTAAGGCACGCTGAGCAGTCTCTTAATTCCAAAATATATTTAAAGCACTGTGCCTGGCAAGAATGAAAATACCCCATAGGCTGTTGTGAATCACACCATAAGATAAATTAGCCTCTGTATGGCTGTAGAGTTAGGAGTGGAAGGGGCAAGGACTGTGCCTCTTAATACCTCTCTTCATTCCCAGTCCTCCTGAGTGGAGCTGTACATTGTGTGATGCACAAATTGTAATATATGTCACTGTTAGAAAAATTGCATGTGAAATATGGAGAAATGAAAAACACTGAACACAGACCCTGCAGCTATCACCGTCAGTTGGATTTCACAGAGGATCTTGAGTGATAGGTCAGCCAAAATTCTTCTTAGGGGCAAGGATCTTGTCAACATCAAGTGTACTGTCAGCCCAGCCATTTAAGTTTATTATTTATCATAAGTCAAAGACTTGAAGATGTTTTTTCTCTGGTTTTACTTAGGAAAACCTATTCTCCCTGAGTTCTCAAAGGACACTGCAGCAAGTCGTGAGTTTGCTTCATCCACTTCTTTAGTTACTCCGAGATGAGGTTTGGGAAGCTGTGTTCATGGAACACCACTCCATGCTTGGGAGAACTAATGTTCCTGTCAAAACCACCTACACTTACCTCTGGATCATATCTGTCTTTATCTGATCTTTGACACATCTCCAAAAGCATTAATGGGAATAGCCCCAGAACTGCCATCTCTTCATGTGTGCTTACAGACCCTCCAACCCTTTTGATGTTCCCAAGATCATTATACATATTGAACAGCTCATGTCCTTGCAGGCCAACATGGGCAAGGACAGAGCTCATTTGTATGTGCTCTAGCAATGTTTCAATGGTCTCATGCTTCAGAGAAGCAACACATGGGCTGTGTGTCTATCATGTGCAGCAAGGGGCTGTTTTTGTCACTTTCATGCTTGTCACCAGCTCTTGGTTAATTTTTTGTCCGTTGCTAGTTCTTTCCACATATCTGTTCCTACTAGGGAGTATAACACTCTACCAGCAAGGTGACAGTGTTTTCTCCCTGTAGAGGGCCCATTTACGCCCTGGAGATGTGCACTCATCTCTTCTGTCTTTGGGTGCCTCCCCACACACTGTAGTCATGTCACTCCCAGTGAGGTCTCCCTGATTACAGCTGTGCCTCAGCACAGCCCCCTTGCTCTGCATCCTTCCTTGTGTCAGTGGGATGCTGTTACCCACAGCTGCCTCAGTGCAACCCATCCGCTCTCTGGCCTTGTTTCTCAGCAAAATATCAGCCACAGTCCCACAAATGTCTTCCCGAGCCTGGGTCAAGGTGTCACGATCAGCGTGCTAATAGGTCTGGCCCTGAGAGTTTGCAGGGCAAAGAAAACCTGACATGAAAAATAGCTCTGCTGCTAGAGTTTGTCTTCAGTGTTCCCTATTTTTTTTTTCTGTAAGCTTCAATCCCTTCAATCCCTCCTCATCCTGTGCAACTACCATCAAATTTCCTGCTGAAACTATCCCCATTTGGTCTTCTCTGTTCACTAGCTATAAATGATTATTTTGGCTGCTGGGGTTATGATCTAGCCTCCTGTCCAGCAAAGCCCAACTTCCTTCAAAAGTGAGAGAGTTCATTTCTGAGCACTGAACTCAGTTTTATCATAATGATCACAGGAGAATATTACACACCAAATATACTGCAGATTGCATGCTAACAATGAAGCAATTTATTAAAAAAAAAAAGTCTAAAATAGAGCTCTAGGTCCTAAAGTTTGCTATAAAAATAGTTGTATTTTTAAAGCAGAATAATTATGTAAGAGCTGGTACTTAAATGGCATCCTCTGGCTTTTTGTATAACCTTCAGGGCAAGTAATGGGGGGACTCTAATTTTTACACAAAGCCAGGTAAATAAGCCAGGTTAATTAAAGAAAAGGAAAAAGAACTAGACTGTACCTAGCGCACAGAAATTGCTAATTTAAACTGTTTTGTTCTTATAGGCACTTATCTTGAGGATAAGACTTCAGTCTCTTGAGTAACATGTACGTTAATGTATTCCACAAAAGACTTTGTGGGAGGCAACCTTGTATTTTTTGTTCTTATATAATGCATACATTAATGTTGACTGAGCCATATTTAATTACCACAAAGACTTCAAGAGAAAAGTCAGAAAATACGGAACTGATGTTTTGTCATGCAGCTGTGGCTGTTCTTTCTCCACAAATTCATAAAGTGAGGATTCAGAGCCAGATGTTTTAACTTTCAATTGTCTTTGCCTTCAGTTGAGGTTCCCAAGGTAATCGCTTGGCAGCACTGACTTATTGTCAAACACAGCTTTGAGTCAGCTAAAGATTGTTGGTATATTTATTCCACAAGTTCAAGACATGGCTTTATGGTTTTCTGTTTGTAAAGAGCAGTTGGAGAATTATCTTTGGCAGGATAATATTTTTTTTTATGTACAATCACCATGTGAGTTCAAACTCACAGCTTATGATGCCCCGAGACAAAGTTAAAATCCCAGTTTTGCATTGGTAATTATGTCCACAGCACAAAAGAATGGACAGCTTTCTCATTCTGCTCTGGGCCTCTCCCTTGGGGAATCTGCCATGCCTTCTGTATCACATGTTCTGTCACACCAAGCATCCTCTTGAAGACGTACAAATGACTGTATCATCTGTTTAATGGGACATGTTCACCCACTATTTAGCACAGTGGGGTTATTAATAGAAGGGAAGCTTTCAGATCAGCTGTAATATAAATAAAATCAATGTATCACCTTTGCTCAGCTAGATGTAGCATAATTTACATAACCAGGATTTATAATCGAAAAAGAGCTGATCTTCAGAAGAGAACAGATGAAATAAAAACCCCACAAACCAAACCTGCAGAGGGATCTGCAGGTGAAAAACTAAGCTACAAATGGAGAATTTATTTTCCAATTATTATGGATCAAATGTGTCAGGGTTTGAAGTCCTTCTTTCTCCTAGCACAGAGAAGAAAACTGAGGGCACCACACAATTTTTTTTGTCTTATCCTCAGGAATTTTTTGCATGAGTCCAATACAGGCTCTACTAAAGAGCAAGTGCTTCACAAGAGCATGGTGTGTGCACAGGTTGGCTTGCAAGGAGCTCTGTCTCTCTATGAAGCTGCAGGGTTTCACATCTGGGGTATAGAGAGATCATTCCTCGTAGTTTTGAAATCCAAGTCTGTAAGGCACATATACAAAAGTGCTTTCTGTCTCCATTTCTCTTTGCGTTGATGGAAGGACAAGAAGCTGACATATCCTATACAGAATACAGAACTTTTGTGAATGTTGTGTAGTTAAGGGTTATTTAACTACATAAGTTATAAGGGTTACCCTACTCTTTTCTTACTTAGCTTAATAACATGTTTTGGGGCAGTGGAGAAATTCCAGTGAACATCAGTTAATGTCTGGTGTTGAATTTACAATCCTGTGCCATTTCATCTGTCAAAAAATTAAATGATCCTTGTAATTTTCTTGTTATTGACTGATCTTTATAAGGAAAATAACAAGGTTACTTAATTCGGGGTAAATATAGTGCTCTCAGAGAAATTTTTGTCCTTTAAAAGATGAAAAGGAGGAAGCCGATGGTAATTTTCTTTGTTCTTTCTATTTGTTTGCTATTCTGCTCTTTTGTCCCTTGGTTTCAGCTTTTAGATAAAAGCATTTAGTTGTTCATTTTCGTATGTTAATTTTGGATTATCAGACTTATGTCCATTTTGTTTCCCGCCCTCGTACCTCCACTGCTTAGCTCCCACATCCTTAACTCCTTGGAGACTAAGTCAGGCATTCTGCAGCCCTAGAGACTCCTTGCTGGCAGGACCTGTTGCAGCACAGCAGTTCTGGGGCACTAGGGAGGCCAGCTGTGCCATGCCATGCCACTGGGGCATGCCAGGCAGGGTTAGCCACAGCTCTGTGACCTCCAGGGAAGTCCCAGTGCTGGGGCAAGCTGAGTTGAAGCCCCAATACAGGCTCTACATGAATGTGAGTTAGGCTGATGGGGTACGTGGCCACGTGCCAAGCTGGCTGCACTGGCACTGCTGCACTGCCCGAGTGCAAGGATGGGGAAGCAAAGCAATTCCATTTACAGAGCTGACTATCAGCGTGACACTGCTGGTGTTTTTAAACAGGCTCTCCAGAAAGCCATCTTAGGAAGCAGAGGTGCCATCATTTGTAGTGTCCAAGGGCAAAAGCAGACAGTGGCACTGGTCTCTCATCTGCTGCCTCACTTGTTTGGCCTCTTGTTTGGGTGGTTCTCTGAATATATATCATCTGAGCACTGAGTGAAAATCAAAAAGGCAGTTCAGATCTTAGGAACTTTAGGAATGACAAAATGTTATTTCTCCATGGAAAATCAAGAGTGCAGCCTGCTCTGCACATTCCAAGAGCGGTTTTGGTTATTGTCTCTGAAAAAGAAAGTGCTAGCTATCATTTAAACATAGTGCAGCAAGGAGGTCTGGAGGTAAGGAATAGTTTGTGTGTGATGAAATGCTTATTTTTGTGTTCTGATAAGAATCATCTGGATAAAGATGTGATGAAGTTTTTTAAAACCATAAGGGGAATGGAAAAAACTAGTAGGAATTTACCCATTCTTATTATGTGAGAACTAGAGATAGCCATACTATGAGGCAGCACACATAAAGCAAAATGAGGAAGCTCACATGCTGCAGTTTAAAATTATGAAACTCAGTGCTTAAGGATATTGTAGAGATCCAAAGTATTCAGGTTCTCAAAGTGACTAGATGCATTAATGGAGAATTCCCAAGTGTGAGGAAGGGGATCTGATTGCCTCCTCTATCACAGAATGTCCCTAAATTGCAGTGTGCAGATAAGGATGAAATACAGGCCTATTTAACCCTTTTCTTGTTATGCTTTTCTCATGGCATCTGTTACTGACTAGTGCCAGAGACAGGGTACTGGGAGATGGATTTTGTATTAGATTCAGTACATTTGTTTATCTATAGTACTTACAGCCAGCTCCAGCTTCTCCCAAACCACAGACTGCTTTTCTTTCCCAGCAAAGGGATGAGAAGGAAGAGGAAGGAGGAAGAAGGAGGGTTGAATGATTTTTACCTTCTGTGCATTGTGGAACTTAGTGTTCCAATGCTGTCATGAGTGTGTGTGTTGTGTCCAGCCAATATTGTGGAGGTCCAATTCAACACAGTCCTTTTTTGCTCTTGCTGACCTTTCAGAGATTATTTTCCCATCTTTTTCTAGCAGACAGTAATGCTAAGAACAATGGTTCTACAATATTTTCAAGCCTATTATTTTGTAGCCAATACAGATGGATTACCGAGACCTAACTTGGAAGGTAGCTTTTCAACTGTTTGGATGGAGGATTGGGTAGCTGAGGGAAAAATGCAGGCAATTACTTCTAACACTGGGTTTCTTCTTTATCTAATCTGCAATTTTCTGAAATACTGCTATGTCTTTTATCAAGAAATAGTGGGTAGCTGGCTTGGAAAATCTGAGATAAGGAGTCTCTGAGGCAGGAGTAATTGGTTGTGGTAGATTGGGACAAATTAGTAGGCTGCTCAGCAGAATTGTTTACAGTACTCTGTACATGCCACTTATTTCAGACACTTCCGTTGTGTTTTGCTTTGTCTCTGTTTGTTTATTTTTCTATTTAATATTGAGATAGTCAATGACATTAGCTTACTTTCCTACATGAGACTGTCCTGAAGAACAGAAACACAAAGCATTAGCCTGAAACATAAAATGTCGCATGTCCTCTTAGATTATGCACAGTCTGTCTTTGAATGTTAGCATTAACCTTCAGTTCAGTAGGATCTGTAGATACAAGACTGGAAAAAATGCAAACTGACACGATGGTATATTTTTTTCATTGCTAATATTTACGTTTGCCTTCTGATGATATTTTCCAGGTATAGCAAGTTAGGAAAATATTACTAGAGTTGCTGGAGTTTCAGTTGATTAAGCACCTGTCATCTGAATCAGTTTTATATCACAACTGCTCTAATTCAGTGACCATTGCACAAAAAATATCATTGCAGCTTTCAGATGTTTGCTGCCTTGATTTGTTGTCGTCCCAGTGAAGGTGGATATAGCCCTAATGATCTGAAGTGTGTTGTGCACCCAAAACCCACTTTCCATCAAAATCCAAAGGTAACAAAAAGTAAAAATAAAACTAGATAATGCTGCGCAACCTTCAAAGGAGAACTATAAATACATAGCTAGAAAGGGAAAAAGACAGAGAGGGAAATGACATGTGCAAAGAATTTGTTGCAGCAAAGTTTACTTTGCATTCAAGGCCAGAGATTGCTCAATGGTAGCCATGTGTTTGACTCTCTTATAATGACTGCAAGAGGTGTGAGCAGAATTAAAATGTCAAAATGGGTGAAAAAACCATGAGTGTAGCAGTCATTGCTACTACATTCATGCAGCCCACGCAATGGGCTGTTGAATGAATGTGTCATCAATGTGTCACAAGTTAGCCATAGCCATTTCGTGGTAAAAGCAGTAAAGCAGGGGAAAACTCTCTAAATGGAAAGCCACAGGTATCTGTGGAAGCAGAGATAGGAAAATGATCAGAGACAGCAACCTAGAGCCAACCATCAAATATCCTACATTTCTCTTTATTCCCTTCCTAGCGTTTCCCTCAATAGACATCCATCAAACTGCAATAGGATTTCTGCTGGCCAGTTTGTGTCTTGGAAATTGACAGGAGAGAGGAGAATCACTTTGCCTGGAATCCTTGCTAAATTACATGAAAACAGGATTTGTGCTGCATGTAAACTGTGTAAATCCAGTCAGCTTTTAAGTGGAAACCAATTTTGTAGTGTGTAAGTATCATTGATTTGTTAATCTGACAATTTTTTTAAACAAGCTGATGTGGATTAGCCAGTTCTGATTTTATGTCTCTTACAAGTCGTTTGAGTGCTGGATAGCTTGGTGAGTAAAGCACTAAAAATTAACCTTTGAGACCCCTGCCTATAAATAAATTATTGATCCTTAAGAAAGAATCAGATAATCTCATTAGATATAGTTTTCTATAGTGTGAGTCTAAATCCTGCCACACAGAATCATTTATCATAATTGACAATCTTTTTCCTGAAGCAGACAGGAGCTAAGCTACAATTGAAAGCAAATCCTGCAGGAATTGGTATAGAAGAGCACTATGAAGAATTTCCAACCGATTTGATGCTTAAGGGATGTTTTGTTTCCCCTCCAAGTGTTTCTAAGGGCTTTTAGCTTTTATGTATGCTTTTATGGCTGTATATCCAATAATTCTCAGCCAGGAAAAAAGTGTCTCTGAAATGTCATGCACGATGGTATTCTGGAGCCAGACAGAAGTACAAGGAATGAATTTCTGGTCCATGGCGTAGCAGACACAAGTGGAAAATACATAGCAAACAGTGTAATATTGAAAGGCAGAAGGGATACAGAGTTCAGTACTTAACATATAAATGACTGCTTAGAATTACTTTACAGAAAAAAATAGTTAATGTGGTGTCAAAAGGTAATGTACAAGTGATGAGACCTAGTGTTATTTTTTACAACTGTAGCTCAGAGATCTGAAATGAAGCAAAGTCAAGTGAGTGTTTTAATGGCATGAGTAAAAAAAAAAAAAAGCTGAAGCTTATCATTAGTTTCAATAATTTGACTTTCTAGTTTGTAAAAGAAAAGAAGAAGCAGATGACACTCATGTCTGAGCTCTTTTTCTCTGTTGCTGGGCAAAGAGGAGCTGTACATGTGGGAGGCAGAGGGGGTTCCTGGGAGGACACCAGTCCATACTTGGCTTATCGACCTGACTAAACGTTAGCGTCAAGCTCAGAGACATTGCAGTCTCCATTTCTAGTGTCTGCATCAGCATTCATAGTGACAAACTCTGCCAGTTTAGAATCCCACTAGTATAATTTTTTTTTTTAAATTTTGGGTGGGGGGATTGGAAATGATTGATGCAGCAATACATATTACCAAAGGGAGGGGAAAAAAACCCCACATGCCCACCCCCACAACCCTCTGCAGCTGGATTGTGTACTCTGTGGGGTTCCATGTATGCAGTAAGATTGGGGATTCGGTCCTACACCTGTCTGTTCTGTCTTCAGGCTCACAGAAACCCTACACTGTTAAAAGAATGCAGAAAAAAAAAGTGCAGATGAGGGAAATAATGGGTGTGGTCTAGATAGGGAAAGTAATTCAAATATCAGAAGAAATAGCATTGTACAGACTGTGTGATTTAAAAAAAATTTAAAGACCAATTTCATTAAGGTCTAGCATATCTCTGTGTAAGGTGGTAAAGATCAAGGAGAGATTCTGTTGCTCTGGATTAACTCAAGTTATTTGTGGTCACGTAAGTAAAAACCAGAGGGAGAATCCCGTAGTGTGATGTGGCAGCTGTTCTGTACCAAATTGCTGGCATAATCTCATGAAATTGCTTGCACTAATTCACTTCAGCGTAGCGATGAGTCTGATGGCATAATGCTGAGCTGTGGGGGTTCTCTCCTGCCCTGCACATAGTAAAGCATTTCCATTTCCCACTGTGTCCCTGGTCCTCTGCAGCCTCTGAGCTTTAGGTGAATTGTGACAGCCTTGGAATTTTATCACTACAGTGAGATCACAGCCTCCTCTGACTCATGGAAAGGGCCCGTGGCCTGTCCACATGGCTGGGGCTGTTTTATCTTTTATGCACAAGGGAAAAAATTTAATCAATTCTTATATCAGCATGATGACTAACCAGAGCAGAATTTTTTTCAATATTTTGCAGAAACCTATGGGTTTTTAAAAATAGATATAACTCCACCAGGTAGAAATAATTCACTATTTCTTCACTTGTACTAGTGTACTAGTTTTATCCCTTGTGATTAAAGTGTTTATTCCTGCTGCTTAAGAAAACCCACACTAGGCTGAACTTCAGTTGTAGAGTAAAAATGATTAGGAATTTATATTTGTTTTTCTCAATATATTTTTTTAAATGTGACAGAAAGGGTGTTTCTTTTATTTCATAGGCAAATCTGAAGTTATGCACCAATAAAGCAGATAGACCAGCTCATTGACAGATCCAAAGAAAAGCATTCTTTATGAGAAAACACTGTATTGCTAATAAAGTGATCCCAACAGCCAAGTTTGTGCTGCTTAATTTGTTTCCTTGGAGTGATATTATAATTCTGACATACTGAAAAATCACCTCACAGAGACTCATATTGCATTTGTTGCCGAGTGCTTCTTTGATATAACATTTGTTATTGTAGTGCTTGGGGTGTCTTCAGAGGAGTAATATTCTAAATGAACCTGGCTGTATCATCCCTTTAATGGGGAGTAGAATTTTGCATTAAATTTTTAGCTTATTTCAAATGTGTTTTGCTGGCTATTCATCTTGAGCAATCTGTTCAAGTATAGGGCCACTATATCAATATAAAATCAGAAAAATCCTTAACACTTTCTCTTTGGGGAATCTCTCAGGTCATTTCAATTCTTTCCTGTTAGATGAACAGGCAGTATGATCTCTTGTATTTATGCTGCCTGTTGGATTCTTTACAGTAGAAACACGAATTGCTGTTTGTAATGCAGGATTAGCCTGTCTCACACAACCTTGTTAGAATTAGATCTGCCTAGTGACTTAATTACTTTTTCTTCTGTGTTTAACTTTGGTTTTCATCCCACACCAGCTTTTGCACTCCTAGGAACGCTCTGCTTCTTATGTTAGAGCAAATATTCAAGAACATATGTATTATTTACCTGGATTTGCACAGACAAAAAATGAGAGCAGAATGTGGTCCCCCCTCACTGGATTTCTGTATTCTAAGCTGCCAGTAAAATGTAAAAAGATTGCACTATGATGTCCTATTAGACCTCGAGACTGGAAGGACAGTTTGTATCGAATACAGGCATTTTTCATAATTATGTTGCCTGCAGAGTTGCCACCTGCCCTAATTTGATCTGATTATGGTAAGATGCAAAACTGTCCTCATTTCATAAGTGGAACTTTTCCATGTTCCCTCACAGAGAACAGCAAGATATGCACACATGTATTGCTGCTGCAAAGGAGGAACAAAAATATTACAGTTGGGCATCAATTAAGATTTGAACTCCTTTACCAGAGTGCAGGTCACTTTCAGACAATTGCTCCATTCTTTAGAGTTCTGAACATTAGTTTCTGTCTGAAAATCTCCATGAAAAAGAGAAAATCATAGCCATTCAAACAGATATGTCTGTACTATTCTGAGAGACACTATATATTCTGTGGCTTTTTAAAATTCTCTTTTGGTTGGATGGGCTTATTGTCCATGAACATTTATTTTTAGAGTAGCCTGGGCTTGCCTTGTAGTCTGAGTCATTTATGTAGCAATTTAAATATTTGTCTAAGCTCTCAGTAAAAGGCTCATGTTGAAGTTTTACAAATGCTTCATAGATTAAAGGAGTAGAATTTTTAATATACTGTTTATACAGAATGATGTCATATCCCAGGAAGAAAAAAAGAAATGCAAAATTTGAAAGAAAAGCATTGCTGTTTCTGGGTCACTGGACAATGGTTTCCCATTGTCCTTTTTCCAACAGTAATTTTGTGCATGCTAATGCATGTGTGAGTAAGAGAGTGAGACCTGCATGTGTGCATCTTTTCTGCAGATTTCTTTTTTTTTTTTTTTTTAGCTTGGCAAATTGATTTTCCTGCAATGTGGACAGAAAATAACCTTTAAAATTGTATTTTAATATCCTTAAACAGTAGTTTTGGAATTAAAAATATAGAAAGCTGTGTTTGTTCTCTGGTACCTGGCCACAGCTTTCTTGGTGGTGCAGTGGCTTATTCTACATTACATAGTCAGTGTAATAAACTCACTTGATAAATGCAAATGAGATGGAAATTTATTGCAGTATGAAACTGGGGTTTTGTCTATAACTTCCAAAGATATAGGAGAACATTTTCCTTAATTCAGCTTTTAAAAGGAAAAAGGATAAATATTTACTTTCCAAATCTGATTCTCAGCTTTTGGGCTTTACAATATTGTTTATGATGACAAAGATATTTCTCTTATTGAGCCATCAGCTGGAAAACATCTATGTGAACTTTATTTTAATTTCAGCCTAGGACTCTTTTAGCATTTCTGTATTATACTTTCTTAGTTCTGTATTCAAAAATTGGAATCTTTTAAGGATTTGCCCTTCAGTAACTAGCAAATGAAATTCTTCTACAGTTATTTTTGCCTTGTGTTGACTTTTATTCAGGGATAGTTGGATTTTCCCTGAGAAGACAGTCTCCTCTCTCATAAAGTCTCCACCACATGCTGAAAGCTCCTGACCTCTCACTTCCCTTCTCAAAGGTACTGATCATCATCAAAGGCCAGTGCCAGCATGAAGGTGGGAATTTGAGAGAACAGAGTTTTCTTTAGAGATTTCAACTACTTTTTGAATAAAAGATGAGAAAACCTTTCATGAATTGAGCTGATAGAGCTAAAAACCTAGCAAACTGGGAGTGAAGAGCTCCTTTCAGGCCAGATCCCTGCAAGGAGATTTTCACTTCCACGGTTTATATGGTAGAAGCTGTGAGTCTTCCAAAAGAAGTTTAAAATAGCGGTCTTGTATCTCAACTAAAAAAATATAAAATCACCTAGCTATGATAGGAGCCCTAGACTTGTCCTCTTTGATGTAAAGAAACTGTAGAAATTACTTCTGTTTATTAAGAAGCAGTTAAATACATAGTTTCTCTGTAAAATTTAATTTGGCAATAATCAAATCTTTCCACTTGCATGGGAAGAAGGGAGTTTCCTTTTTATTTTTGCTTCTGGAGCTTCTATGTGAGCAGTAAAGGTCATAGCTCAATTTCTCATTACAGATAGACAGCATGGAATTTGTTGTGTTGCATGAGTTTGGTATTCAGAGACTTTACTGAGAATTGTGTGGGTGAATTTACACCTATAATTTAAAGTGGAATATTGAGCAAGCAGATGGTACAGACTATTCATCAAATATGTTTGCACTGTTTCATGGTTGCCCTGAAGTCTCAGTCTCTTGGGCAATACTGAATATTATTTCTTAGGAAATTTCCCCCCTCTGAAAGATTCTTTCAACAGTTTGTCCCATAACAGTGCAGAATATACAAAAAACTGCCAAAAATCACAAGCAGTGGCTTGCTGGCATTGCAGAACTCAATGCAATTCAGGGTTTGAATGCTGATGCAACTAAACATTACTTGTTCAAGTGTGGTTTAAATGTTGTTTTAAATGTGTAAAAAGGAAGCAAGGAAGTAGGTCCTAAACTGAAATGGCAGGTCAGTATTTCTGCTGATATTTTTTGTGGCAAAGATTAAAAAGAAAAACCTTAGCAGAAAATGGCTAATGTGGTTCATTACTTCTAGTCATTTGGCTTTAAAGCATCATTAAAAAAAGCAGTGAGTAGCAGCATAGTGAAAGCCAGAGTTGTGGGCAACATGAGAAAGCCAGACCAGCAGAATTTGCTACAATCGCTTTATGTGATCCTTTTCCAACTCTGATGCGGCCCGTTTGCAGAATTCTTTCACAAGTGCTTCATGAGAGCAAAAAAATGTGTTCTGTGTCTCTGGAGGGTTTTGAATTTAAGAGCACACAAAGATGTAACATATGCAGCTGGGCAACTAACATCTAACATCTCTAGTGACTGGCTAGAACAGGATAGGTATTGTGTCCTGACAATCAAGCTTTCATGAAACTTTCTTGACTTATAGCTTCAACAGCCTTTTTGATAGCAAAATAATGTATAGGTCTTTTTAGTGACTTCAGCTGTCAGAAGTCAACCAAGAAAAAAAATATTATTTTTTAATAATAATTAAAATGGTAGCAAATTAACATGGTAGTGTTTGATGAGATCATTAATGAAGAGAAAATGGTATTTCAATTCTGATTTTTTTTAATAGAATAGCTTTCTTATTGCAGATTGACCTTTGAAAAAGTAGCAATTAAATATGTCCTTTCCTGGCACATAATCTTTTTAACAAAATATTACATTTTTTGTACAGAGTCAATTTGTTTGTTGGTACAGATAGCTGTAAGCACCACTGACTTCGTTGTTGCTGTGACAGTTTGCTTGAGCTGAATAACTGCTCTACCATTTGTAGTTTTAGAGAGATTTTTAAAGACTAGGAGGAAAGGTCTTCACCATGTTGAAACCTCTTGGTGGAGAAACCACATGCAAGCATTGCTTGTCATCTTCTCTGGTTCAGCCTTGCCCAAGTGCAGAGCTGAGCTTTGCAGTCTAAATACGTGCCTGCTGACTTTGAAAGGACAAAATTCAATACATCTTTCTTTTGAAATAAGCTTTTAAAATTTTTTTTACCCCAAACCAATCTATAATATTGAAGCACTATAAAGTGTCTTGTTTTGGGCATATATTTGTATATCTACTCATCTAGATTATTGTACAGAAAAATATCATCTGCAAACTGATGATTATTAAAATTCTTTGCAAGTAAAGAGTCTTATGTAATTTTTTTAGTTTACTTGATTTGGTTTTGCTGGATAGGTATTTTTTTACACCAAGTATGAGGTGGTCAGTACAAGAAATTTGGGTATTAAAGGGCTGTCCTCCAATTTTCAAACATATGGCTGGCTTATTTCACGAGAGGGTTTTGAGTCTGACGTGATTTTATGATTAATGGTGGGTAGTAATAATTGATGCTCCAGATGAATCCTCTGTGTGCCCCTGTGAATCCTCTGCATTTTCAGACTTGCAGATGTGAGGCATGGGGCTTGAGATAATAAGTCACAGGACTGTTTTATGACCTTTCTTTTTTAAAAAATTAAATATTTTTTATACAAAGGAGGAGGTATGTAAATATAAGTGTACACATACAATTTAATGAACTGCTAAGGTTGTCTAGATTAGGAAATTATGTGGGCAGCAAGAAAAAAATCTCAATAATTTGCTTTTTACCAAAGTATTGCTCATGAGTGTAGTAAGAAAAATAGTGAAAATGGCTATAGTAATACCCTTCTGTAGGATCTGTGAGAAAATACTTCAATATCTTTTCACAATGCACAAGCAGTATTCCAAATATAGCCTTATATGCTTATATCCTATAAATTACCTACTTGATATTCTTCATAATATCTTTTTCTCTTTTCAGTACAATATTTGTGCATTCCGGACACTCTCCTTAGTTTTGACTTTGTTCACATTCATATAGCATCAAAACTGAGAAAAGGTCACCTGTAACTTCTAAACATTTAATTAACACAGGCTGTCAGTTCCCATAAGAGCGGCCACACTGTCACCAGCACTGGGAGAGATGCAGGCAGCAGAAAGGTGTGGGGGGTTACAACAATATTCTGGTTAGTTGAACAGTTTGGAGGAGACTGGGAAAGCGACACAGCAAATTAACGTGCACTGGTTATGGGACTTGAAACAGGTTAAGTTTTTTAAGTGTGGAGGTCTAGTCTGACTCCAGCTTTCTTACTGCCCTGTCTGCACTCCCATTGCCATTACACTCAGCACAGGGCTGTGCTCCTCCTGCCAATTGCCACTGCTGCTCGCTCACAGTGGGGTCTGGGCTGTGCTGGGTAACTTGCAGGCCAGCTTTCTTGCCTGTATACACACACACACATATCTATATATATATATATATATATAACTGCTGCTGCCTTGCAAGTCCTGCCATTAGTTCTGCACTGCCAGACTTCTAGGATTACATTTTCAAATACAGAACATTTTTTATACTTACGCTAAATTTGGGGAAACAAAAGAAGCCAGTATATCCATTAATTTTCTAAGCATGAAGTGGTTATTCTCAAGTACTTAAAATGTTTTCCGGTGGCAAGCTTGGTTTAGCAATTAGCACTGTGAAAAGATATCCTTTGAAGGACACTGATAGATATTCGTGCATGGTTATGTTCAGAGCCCACAAAAGGGATGTACTTTTCAGAATTAACAAGTGTTGATGCAGATATAAATTCTAAGTGAGAGAAATGGAAGTTGCACTGTGCTCATAATGCTTAGCTTGCATGGAGCTAAATGTGAGGGGGATATTTACATGCTCCAGCGTTAAGCATGTGTAGAAATGATTGGAATTGCAGTTGTTGAGTGAAATTCAAATATTCTGTCTTTAAAAGTCTAAAAGTTACTTGTGTAAATCTTGCCAAGTCACATTAAACTCCTCACTTAATAGAAATAAGGGAATATTTTTTCGTGCCTGTCTTGGATAGTGGGAATTACCCTGTGAAAGCATATATTCCTTCCATTAACCATAAAGAAAGCATGCAAGGAATATATTAGACTCATATAGCCAACATTTTGGTGCTTAAATACATTGAAATGAATCTCACACAACTATAGCATTTGGGGAAAGATGAAATTTAAAATGCAAAGCATGAAATAATGCTGCAAATGTATGGTGGAAGATACAGCACGCAACCCTGCAGTGGCTTGTAACTGTGGCCAGCAAAGGCACTTTGTGATTTCCTTTAATTCTCTGAGTGATCCAGCCAGGGCACCCTCATGCAGGTGCTGGTAGGGAGGAGCATTGGAACAACCCCTGCTCCAGGCATTGGGCATCTCCCTGGGGATGGGCCAGAACACGGTCCTGGCTGGGCCTGTGGCTGGGGAGGGCATCGGGACATCAACCCTGTGCAGTGACACGGGGCCCTGGCTGGGACAGGCTCCCACAGGGAGCTCCATCCAGGCTCTGACACCCCTGTCACTTCTCACTTGCCTCTATTTGGGGCAGCACTCATATGCTGCTTCTGTTTTGCCATTTTATGCAACATTAACCGCTTGGTTTAATTTTTCGTTTGCCTACTCTCTGAAGAACATAAGTCATACAGAGGGATAATTTTAACAACAAAACAAACAAAACAAAACAGACAAACAAAAAACAAATACCAGAGTCTAATTTTGTCTGAGAAAAAAGATTTGCGTAATTAAATTGGTAGTAGTTAGAATCATCGTTTAATTACAAGTGTAGTTGAAAATGTGTGTTCAGACCAATGGAAATCATGGTATTTAGGATGTTAGGAGACATCAAACCATCCTTCCTAAATCCTGCTTCTTTATTCTTCTCTTGGAAATACATGTACTTATATGAACAGATCAAAAATATGTTTATGAAGAGAATACCACAATGTAAATTGCAAGTTTACAGTTACAAATTTCCGTAATTTTAAAGGGACCTGGATTTATTTGAACCTTTCATTCATATGTGCAGCATTCAGAGTTAAATTATGAAGCAATATGGTCATCAAGTAACAACAAAATTATTCTAACAAGTAAACTGGTGTATGATGGAATGTGCTGAATCAATAAAAGGATTAAATTCTGTTATGTAATAAAACTTTAAATAGAGACAAAAAAAAGTTACTTGTTGTGACTTTATAAAGCTGCTGGTCCTTTGAACTGGGCATCATCCCTTCATAATTTTCCCGCTTAGGCTCATTCCTAAAAGATCAAATTAGTTTTGTGTATCTGATTGCTCTAAGGTCAATGGAACTATGACAGAGTTAAAAGTAGTATAAAAGTATTAAATATTATCAGTTTTATATTTCTTTTATCTTGCTCTGCCTTCATAGGTAGCAAGAACCTGTAACAGTCACTGTAGCTGAGAACATATTAAACATACAGGTTTGAACGTGAGCTGAAAGAGGCAACAAACAGGAAATTTGGCTGCCATTTTATCAGCCTGCTGGTGTCCTCAATCCTGAGTTTTGGCTTCTGATTAAAGCCAATTGTCCATGCTTTTGCTCTGTTTCTTTTCAACACTCTCATGTCTAATTATTTTTGATGTTTTTTTAAAAATATTACTGTGTTTGGGATTATGTCTGTGGAAATTTCTTGAAGGCTTGTACTTTTCAAGTAATAATTGGGAAGAGGGAAGTGAAAAGTTTTGGTAATTTTGAGACCATTCATTATAAGGTGTTCTATAGGGTGGAGGACATAAAAACTTATCCTCAAATAATTCTAGAAAAAATAGCAGAAATCTGTAAAGGGCAGTTTATTTATGTCATTTGGTATGTGCTAGTTTTGCATCAGAAACCTAGAAAATACACTTTCTGTATATGTTTGGTGTGCACAGTTTGCCAGTGCATCCATCAGGTGCTGTGCTTAACTACCAAAAATTTTCAAGTTTCCATGTGTGTTTTCATATACATTAATATGTTGGTGGATATATGGAGGAATTTGTGGATGAGATAAAAAATAGTTCCTAATAGCTTTGAGCAGAAAGGGGTTTTCTTAAGTCTCTTCATGTTTTGTGTATGGAATGGTCATTTGTCATAACCTTTGTCTCTAGTCACAGTGCAGAAGTTCAACATAATCCAAGACTTTTTCAAAACTCAGATATATTTGGTAAAAAATAGATTACAGTGTTACAGCATTTTTTTACAAAGGTCCACTTATAGAAAAGAAGAAATTAGAAACAGGAAACAGGAAATCTGAATTGTGAAATTAGAAACAGGAAATCTGAAATATACCCAGAAATATTAAAAAAAAAAGAAGAAGAAGAAAAAAGAAAAGGAAGATTTTTTTTTTTTCTGAGATTATTGCTTCTGAAATGTGACAATCTGAGATGACTTCTTACAGGCAGCAGACTGTTAAGATGTGTCAGTATAATTCAATATTGTCTGCATTTGACATTCCTGAACTCATTGCTGAAAAGAATCATGCCAACAGTGACATAGTTTTTAAGCTCTATCTCTTTACTAGTAACGTCAGGATCTGTTGTGTAATCAGCTAAGCAAGATCCAGTGAAAATCTGAACCATGAAAAGATTGAAAACTAGGTTGGGCAAACCTCTGAAAAACAGACTATTCAAAATATTGCGTTTGGAAGAAGATGCAGCAGTGGCTGACTCATAACACTTAAACATGCATGTTTTTCGTAGAATCATAGAACAGTTTGAGTTGGAAAGGACATTTAAAGGTCACCTAGTCCAGCCCCCTGCAATAAGCAGCAACACCTTCAACTAGGTCAGGTTTCTCAGAGCCCTGGTAGCCTGACCCTAAAAGGCACAACCCGTTCCAGTGTTTCACCACCCTCACCCTAAAAACACTTATTTCTTATATCCAGTCTCTATCAACCCTCCTGCAGTTTAAAGCCAGTCATTACCCTTTGTCCTTTCACCACAGGCCCCATCAAGTTCTGGGAGGCTGCTATAATGTCTCCCCCAAGCCTTCTCTTTTCCAGGCTGAACAATCCCTATTCTCTCACCTTTCCTAATAGGGCAGGTGCCCCGGCCCTCTGATCTTGGGGACATTGCTCTGGACCCACTCCAACACATCCACATCCTTCTAATGTTCTGGGGACCCCAGATCTGGATGCAGCACTGCAGCTGGGATCTCACCAGAGCACAGCAGAGGGGCAGGATTCCCCTCCTCTCCCTGCTGCCCACGCTGCTTTGGATGCAGCTCAGGACACACTTGGTTTCTGGGCTGGGAGTGCTCCTGTCCAGCCTCTCACCCTCAGCATCCCCATGTTCTTCTGGGCAGGACTGCTCTTAATCCATTCATCCCTAGCCTCTATGGAAGAAAGAAAGGATGCATGTAAGGAGTTCATAAAGGGGAGATTATCACACCATTTAAGTGTGAGGGCAGAACTGGATGGATTTCTAGGGGACAAAAACGGTACTCAGGAAATATAATTTCAAGGAGAATGGAGAGAAAAGGTTCTTGCTAGGGAAGAAAAAGGAAATCTTCCAATTTTAAGGAGTTTAGTGAATAGTAAACTGGAAAAGATAAGAGGGAAGAAAGAAATACTTGATTGAAGTAGAAGCTGTAAAACTCCAAAAAGCAGAATGTAGTTTAGTTGGTGTTCTAAAGCTAGCATCTGTCAAAGATTAACAGGCAGAATTACATGAAATCATAATTATCCTCTACACTTAGAAATTCCTGTGGCAGTATGCAATCAATGCAGATATTTTCAGGAAAGAGAAATTGCAGGAAAATATATTGCTAATTATGTAAGAACCTGAGGCTAAGAGAGAGGAAACATGTTTTATGTAATAAATTGTGATTTGAAACACAGAGAAGAAAACAGTTCTGGACTACAACCCAGGGCTCAGGTCAAGAAATTTGTGAGACAGAGTTGGATGAAGATGTAAATCTCAGTGAGAATACAAGAAAGTGCTGGGTAGCAGTGATTCTGTAGTAGGAGTAGCAAGGATGATTAAGTTCACTGAGAAAGAGACAGAATAAGCAGTATGGAGAAAATGAGAAAAGAAAATCAAAAGTGATACATAGGTTGTGCTTCTAGAGGTTGAGAAGAATAAAATCTGATCACTTAGCACTGAAACACACATTCAAATATGTGAATACCCTTGTGCATGAGGAAGAGGTGGGTGAAAAGAAGCCTGTAAGAATATCATAGGTTTCATTAAATGGAATAAATACTAATATTAACATAGAGACAATTCATTAATAGTCAATTCTTACTATATGCTTAAACCTGGGCTGACTTCAAACCTTGTCTTACCTTTGTAAGGGTTTGCTGATGAAGTTGTGTAGATGGTGCATTCTTCACCTATTCCTCCTTGGAATGAAGATTAAACCATTAAGATTAAGATTTGCCAGTAAAAGGCTGACTTGAGTAACATTTAAATCAGTTCTCTAAATAAAAGACTTGTACTACTCTAATTGTGTCTATTGTTCGTTTTTTGCCTTTTTAGCTATGTTGCTTTCAAGTCTAGTCTTTTCCTTCTGCATCCCTAAGACAACTATGACAACAGAAGGTGTGAGTGCAGGCCATGTCTCATTGGTCTTGAGTAAAACTGTGATGCTGGTGGAGACTTCCTGATAGTTACATCCAAATTCATTTGTATTCTTTCAATGGCAGTCATTAAGAGTGAAAGGTAACTATTTGTAGTAGCATCAGCAGAAAACCAGGTTGTTAAAAACCATGGTTCCTCCCATTTTCTGGAAGGAATTATGCTCTTAATTCCTTTTAAGAAATTTTCTCTGTTCACAAAGAGATGCTTCAATTAATGGTAAAAAGAGTAAAGCCCAGATAGCTTTTGTAGTCTGCACTTTCATCCCTTGTCAGGAATTAGTCTAGTAGTAAATGAAAAAGTCGTTTACAAAAGTAGTGTACAGCAGCCTTGGATTTCATATCTAGGAAGGTAACCAACATCTGAACAGGTCATTAAGTGCATGTCTAGCAAGACATATTCTTTCTTACTGGTTGGTACAGATGTGAAAGTTTGTAGTGATTGAAAATTAATCTCATTGCAAAATTCTGATAAATCACTCTTCTGCCTGTGTTCTTGGTTTGTGTGTTAACACTGGTGGGTAACAGCCATACATATGTGAAATGGGTTATATTTGTGACAGCCAAAATTATAGTGATCTGTGGGGCCTATTAAATCCTTCAGGGAATCAGGAAAAGCGTGTATTATTCTTAGAAATAAGTCCAAACCTGTTGTGTGAATCAGAATTCAGCTTTGGGCAGCTCCAACATTTTGATGTGAGATCCTCTTTTAACAGGCTTTTTGGCTTATACTAAGGGTTGGCGGTATCTGGCAGACAGTGCTGCCCTTTTCATCTTGCTTTTGTTTGTAGTCCTTTGGGGAAAGGGCTAAAATATTCGGAATATAACCTTTCTAAGTGTTCTTGGTAGCATGCTCAGAAATGTGGAAGGATTATTTGATAGATGCTTTTCAGTTTCCTGGTGCCTGCAGAGCCATAGCTAATCTTTCTAATCTTCTTTATCTAAGGTAATCTGTATATTCTATCATCTCTGCATCTATGTGTCTTATGCTGAAACTGCACTGACAGAAAGCTCTAAAAGGCCTATTTTTGTTTCTTTCCAACAGCTGGCTGTCCAGATTCCTTGATTAAAGAACTTCATCACTTCAGGATTCTGGGAGAAGAACAGGTGAGTTAGCATCTCAAAGGCAGCGTCTTAACGTCGTGAAAGATAGACGCTAATGAGACAGTTTCATCTCTCTCCAGGGAAACAGAGTGTATCTCATGACCTCCAAAGACCTGAAATGTGGAGGAAAAAAACACACAAGTTATAAGTAAGAGTTGGGTTTTTTTCATTCTATCCGTCAGCCTTGACAGGTTATTAATTGGTACATCTGCTACCTGCCTCAGTTTTTTGGCTTTTGACTACAGCGGTAAACAGACTCTATAGCAGCAGACAGACAAACAATCTGAATATGGGATTGGTACTTATGGCTACTCATGATATTATCCATCCCTTTGTGTGTCCTTTTTTCTCTTTTGAAAGAGTGATCCTCATAATTATAGCTGTGCTTTGCACTCAGAAAACTATTTCTGTAGAGGGACCTTGGAAAAGCATAAATGCAGTATGCTTTACAACACTCACAAGAAGGTCAGTTACTATTTTGTCAGTAATGAAATAAACATACCAGAGGTATTGAGAAACGGCCTTAAATTTTGGGACACAAGTTGAATTTTCAAGTGCTCAATGCTTCTGAAATTCGAGTTGTCTTTTTCTCCCAAGTATCCCTCCTAAGGTAGTGGTTACAAAGCCCGGCTGCATGACACACAGCTGCAGGTGCTAGGGACCAAGGGGCTGAAAGCCCAGCATTAGTGTGCTGCATGTGACAATAGCCACATCTTTTAATGAACCTGGCACCAAGGGACTTGCACAAGGTTGTAGGAGGGCTGTGACAGACACAGGAGTAACTCCTAAGATGTTAATTCAAAGTCTTGTTTCATCATTGTAAAGTCAGATTGTATTGTCAAGAACACCCTGTTGCTTCTCCTTTCCCTGTCACTCTCCTTTTTTAATTATAATTATGGCTGCTGTTACAATTTCTAGGCTTCCGATTTTCCTCCACCAGCCCCCCACTTCAGTTGTAGAGAGTCACAAGGCATGTTTCTCAGGGACTCAGATACAGGAAGCAGGAATCTGGTGAGGAAGAGGGAATAAAAGTTACAACCAGGATTGATGGGGTCAAGATTAGAGCTACCTGACAAGTGGAGGGCGGAGTGAGATGAAGCTTGGGTAGAAGGAAGAGATGAGGTTGTTTCATGGGAGGGTTGGGAGTAGAAACCAGAATGATACGGGTCTGACAAGGAGCATGGACCAAGGGCTGGAAGGGAATGAGCAAATACAGAAGCTTGCTGAAGAGAGTGGTAAATAAAGGGAAGAGGTGTAGCTGAACAGTCTAGGAAGAGTGGGACAAGAGGAGAAAATTGAAGGAAAAGGAAGGAAGAGCTAAACCAAAAGGCTGCAAGCATGAGAGAGAAGACTGAATCAGACAGACTTGACAGCTGACCTGTAAAAGCCCTAGAATGGAGCTGTGGACCTTAGCCTGGCTAATGACCACTGACAGAGCAATATTTAACTGATGGACTTTCTTTCCAAATAGTGAACATTGTCATGGGGCTTGAATTATTCCATTAGCTCATAAAAGTATAAGGATTGTTGGAAATATATTCTGTCCCTACAAAAGCACTGTTATCATGAGTCTACTGAAGACCACAGCAGCTTTTTTTGAAGTAAGCCCACACTTTGATATTCAGGAAATAAATCAGTGCAAAACAAAGAAAAAAAAATCCAAATGAAGAAAGAAAGGAATTTCAGGCAAAGTCCTTATGCGTGTAACTATTTCTTACATTTATTTAGTTATATATTTGCTTTTTAAAATATCTGAAATGTTTCTTTTTCTATTATGCCTACTAACTAAAAAAAATCATAATTAATTATAATTATAAGTCTGTTTCATTCAGACTCCTTACAATTTCAGTATTATAAACCATCATATATTTTCTTCCACTCTAAGCAATAGCCAAGGAAAATAGGGACATGTTCCTGATTCATATCCAGTCTTGATTTATTTTTAAAGTGCTTATGTGTTTAAGGCCAGATTATAAAAGCAGAATGGACTATTGTGATAATCTGTTCTGATCTACTTTAGAATACACATTACATGCCTTTTTGGGATTAATTCTTGTTTAAACTGCAGTATATTGCCTAGAAAAGCATCTATTCTTTGTTTACAAATCACTTGCAGACTTTAGATCCTATTATACCTCTCAGTAGTGAAAGACAAAATATTCACAGCTTCTTGCCTTTCCACCACTCCACTCCCATTCCTCAAAGTTCAAGCAAAAAACCCCCAGTGTCCCTCTTTTTGTCACTGAGCATTTGTTTCCTGTAAATAAAAATATAAATAAACTGACCATATAAATGCTTATATAAATGTAAATACTTACCATATGTAACATTTGTTGGTGTCATTAGGAAAAAAGGTTTTGAGTGGCTTTCAGGATCAAACCTCTTGAAAACGTGTCTGCTCATCTATCTGAAATATCTTTACATAAATGTAAGCATTAATGAAAAACTAATGCTGAGAAATAGAAGTATGAAGAGCTGATGATTAATATTTTCTTAAATATTAGGATATTAAATAGTATTTTCTTAAATAATAAGGCTCTTATTCAAATAATCAAACTTCTTGGTAGTCTCTGGACATGTAAAATTTCCATGTCTTCTAGTCTGTTAGGAGCATACGTTATGGGAAATGTATTCCAGCTGGAAAGTCTATGTTTTAAGGTTTAGCCAGTGGCAATAAGATAGTTTTTAAGGAGAAAATCAGTTTTGGACTTTATGGAAAGGCAGAATCATAGTCTGCATGGTGCAATAGAAGAGTACAAGCTTCCCTGGTACATGGTATGCATGTGGATACCTGACTTAACCACATAAAACCTGACTTAACCACAACCTCCAGGGTAACTGGCTGAAAATGCAGCACAAATACACTCAGCAACAGATTGCTGCCTCACTTGATACTTGACTCTCTCAAAGAGTCTGACCCAGGTAGAGTCTCCAGAAGCAGCTTTGTCTGGTTTCTTTTGGGCCCCCTTGTCAGACTCTCTCAGTCCACAAAAGTCTGTACAAGACAAAGTCTCCTGCATATGGAGTCCCAGGAAGGGTAAAGCTGAAGCTTTCTAATTGCCCAAAGCTCTGCTGAGCTTTCTCTTGCAATTTGCTCTCACTTTTCATAATCCGTTTCCCCTATCTTCATGGGTTCAGCCCAATCTGCTGGCTGATTGTTCCCTTTCTTAAGTATCTGAGATACAGTCAGGATAGGATTGAAAGATTTTGTAAGGGGGGACTATTAAAGAATAGCACAAGGTAAGAAAGTCTCCCACAGTAGCCATTTGCCCTGCCAGGTTGGCCGCCTCTGCAGGTGCTTCTACAAGTGGTGATAGTAAAAGCTGCTTGCAAATATATGCTAAACATGCACCAAATATGGGCTCTGTTCAAATACAGTGGAAGGCAGGTAATTCTACAAACCAATGTCAGGGACAGCAGAGAAAACACCCCAAGCATAAACACCACAATATACCAGCAGAGCAAGATGACTTGCAGTGAACTGCTATGGAGTTTCCCTAATGACTCTGTGGGAAACTTCCCTCTTGTCCCCAAAGTGATAAAAAAATCTTGTTTAATTGTTTAAATGGAATATTGTGATTCATGAATAAAATAGCAGCTACATCTGAAGGCTGGAAGGGAAAACAAATAATACAAGAGCAAGCAATCTGCTGCTATACCTGAGTGCCCCCAACAGGTCACAGTACAGATGAAGCAGATGACTTGCTAGTGGCAGGAGGAAGCTGCTAAGTAATGTATGGCTGCGCTTCTCTGTTACATCATCTGCTCTGACAACTTTGCAGAATGTATTGGCCAGTTCCCTGATATTTTGACAGGAGAACGATCAATTTTAACAGATCTCTCCTATCAGCTGCTACTGAAACTCATATCACTGCTCACTTTTTTTTTAGAACTGTTGTGAGCATTTATATCCCTGGAATCTGAACAAGCCTGAATGGGAGCAGTTCAGCGGGGGGGGAAGTTTGTTTGCTTGCTTGGGGGTTTTTGTGGGATTTTGGTTTGTTTTGGGGACGTTTGGGTTTTTTCCCCCCAGATTTCCTTGTCAGTTAGGGAAAACTTATGCAAAGGAATACCCTACAATACCCTATTTTGAAAATCTGCAGATGCATGCCACCATGCTCTTCAAAGGTGCTGTGGGCTTGTGCTAGTGAGCTGTAACTTCAGGAGATACAGAAATCAAATATGACATGAACACAGCATGGTTAGAGATTATTTAACATTAGTTGAGGTTTGGAAGGATTTTGTGTACAATGTGTGGGCATGACAGGGCTGCTTTTTTTTTTTTTTTTTAATTGCAATACTTGCTAGAGATTTTTGTTTTCAAATATCTGCTACTGAATATTTATGTAAAGTCAGTCTTAAAGTAATTGATATATATTTACCCATTCAGGCAAAAGTAATGTCAGATGACAATTCTAATTAATCAGCTGAGTTTAGTATAGGAAACTGTCAAATATGATCAACAAAGTGCTTCTGAAGTATTTCTGGGATAAGATTTTTTTATAACTAGACTTGGAAAAAATCTAAGCTACATCACAGTAATTCTAATCAATTAAAGAACAAAATAAATTTTCACTGAATGATATCTCCACTTCATAATTATTAAGCCAAAGCTATATTTTTGGTATTCTAGAACCTTTATCTTTACAAGTGTAGTTTCTTACACCTCTGCTGCTTCCCACCCAGCCCCCTGGCTTCCGCTACTATTCAGTGTAAGTGATACCTACACACATCTCTCAGTTCCTGCCGTTTTTCCATCTCTCTTTTCTCTCCATCTCATTTGGCTCACCTTTTGGATTTGTCACCACAGTCCTGTCACTTGCTCTCTAAGACTGAGCTACTGCATTTAACCTTTGATCCTCTTTACATGACCTTTTTTTAATAGCTGGAATGTCACAACAAACTTTATAGTCTTGCAACTTCATATGACTAGTGATATGCCTCTCTTACCTCTTCCAGGCTGTGCCTGCCTGGAATGTCTCCTAACCACCTTCTTCCCTCACTCAGAGGTAATTGGGATTCATGTGAATTCCTCAGTTTTGTTATTTCTGGATTGTCATAACTTTAGCCTTTAAGTTCTTGTCATATGCAGGATATCTCTACATTCTTACACTTTTTGAACTAATTGTACATTAGGCTAGTAAAAGTCGCTTATTTTTGGTTCAACAGCTGAAATAAAAAATGAAGACAAAGAAAGTAGAAAGTACTTAGTCAAAACTAATTTGAAGGATTTTTTTTTCTGTCAAAACCAAAAAAAGCGTGTCATTTTATATAGAATTTTTATATAGAATTAAAATTTCTCTTCCACACAGCTTTTATTTAATTCACAGGGAAGGTTTGAACCCCAGTGTTCAGGACCTCAGGTGCATGTGGAAGTTAGGACTTCTTCCCTCCCTTGGATAGCTTTGATGTGCTTTTAGGAAATATGCATGTGTTCACTCTTGTGACCTGGGAACTGGGAGCCAGCATCTACTCTCTAGAAACTCAGTTCCACAGTTTGCAACAGCATCAGCTGAACAGATTTCCTTGCATCAATTATAGCCTTGATGGCTGTCACTTGTAGCAGGAAGAGGAATGTGCATTTGAACTCCACAAGGGTCAGAAGAAACCAAATGTTTATCTCTGGCATTCAGTCTGTTCAGTCTGATCCCCCAAATAGCTGCTGGAAGATCACAAACTTCCAGTAGTTTGTAAATACAGAGCTAATCCATACGTTGTGCTCAGTCCCCTTTCTTCATTGTATCATTTTGCCCCTCATATATTCATTTTGATCTCAAATACAACCTGCTCCAGTATCCTCTGTTCTGTACTTTCTCTTTTCATGTTCATCACCTTGTACTTGCTTTCATATCACTCTGTTAACTGCAATCTTTCTTTTTTCCGCCTTGTCTCTACTCCAGTTTAGTTTTGTCTGTGAATTGTGGTGCTCTGGTCTGGTTAGAGGTTTCTTACCTAACTATTTTTCTTCAAACTATTGCCTTAGCCACTTTGCCATGACTCTCTAGTCAGGCAAATTACAGCCCTCTAGAGGTAGTTGGTCATCTTTCTTGTCTCCTTGGATGCTCCTGTGGTAACAAGGACCTGATACTCTGAACTTGCTCTTGCTGACCATCAGAGAAGCCCAAAAACTCAGGAAAAATAAATTAGGGATTCTCCATGGAGAGCTATGTCAGTCCATCACTTTTTAATCTGTATTTTAGATGACACATTTGTATTTTTACTAGTCCAAGGAGTGCTACTGGTTTTGTACTGTAAGTTGCCTAATTACATTATGGAACTAATTCTTGCAGTTTTTGTACGTGCATAATACATATAAATAAAGTGCTTAGTCTACATTATGGACCAATAGCCTCCACAATCTAATTTTGAAACACACAGATGGTTATTTGATTTATAGGAGCAGTAAAAACAATCTGACTCCAGAAAGTAGATTTGCTTTCCTCTGAGACTTTTACATGCAGTTAAAGAAACAAGTAATTGAATTACATTTCAGAGATTTGGGCTTTACATCTACTGTTATACTTTTGTGCAAAGTTGTCTGCAAGGCTGCTACTGAGCAGATGCTTTTAGAAGCGGGGAGAGGGGAGGGAAAATGAAGAAAACAATACTCAAATTGTAAAAGCAAAATTAAAATGGCTCAAGGCATACGTGCTGTTGCAGGGGGATTGGAAAAAATGACCATTAAGATTCCTTCCAACTTAAACCATTTTATAATTCTATGACATTAAATCATAATTTGTAAATTAATCAACATGGCCAGGAATCACTGTGTTCATGAAGTGTGTTTTGCAGGAGTTTTGTGCATCCAGGAGCATTTCAGATTTGTTTTGGCATCTGAATCTCAATGTAACTGAAAAGACTGCGATCTGTAGTTAATCTGTTATTCCCGTGTCAGCCCAGAGATTTCATATATATTACCCTTGATTTACAACATCAAATGATTGAATTTCCACTGCTTGAAAACCCAGTATCATTCTAAGACTCAAGGGAAACCGTCTCAACCTGGAAAGCAGAGAGCAAGGAATAAATGGTTACAATTATGCAGCCTCTGTGTCTATGTCATACTGTAATTTATAATCTGAAGGCCCTGACAAGTCTCTACAAACAAAGATTGCACAAAAGAACTTTGTTCATGGTCAAAATACCATAAGTAGAGCTTATAAGTAGAGCTTTTTCCACTCCAAATTTTATTCCCTGAAAAGCATGGATTTGGGCTGAATGGAACAATTCACAATTTGAGGGGAAGGTTCACAAATGGATGCAGTTTTCTAATTTGCAGAGAGCAAACAGAACATTTTACAGCTACCTTCTTCATATACCTTTAGCTGTCTTAGCACCAATGTGTTAGAATAAATTGTATTTATGAAGCTTTGGGTTGTTTTTTTTTTCCAAATAGGCATCTAAATATATGGTTCTGGGAGAATCCAGCAACTATTTCCCAATCTGTATTTCTGAGGGCTTCATTGCAGTAGCACATAGATGTCTGACATGCTTTGCCCAGAAGCTGCCTTGTAGCAGCAGTAGAGGGCTGGTGATTTCTGTGTAATTTTGTGCCACTCATTATCATAGTATTTGACGTTCTCATGACTATTAATGGATTTTGCCTCTTAACATTACATTGAAATCAGCAAGTATTGCTCTTCGTCTTTACAAATGGGAAACTGATGAGAAGCATAGATTAAATGACTTAGGTGAAAGCCACAGGAAGGCTGTGCTGCTGCCAGCAATGAAATCAAGTGCCATGAATGCCAGTTCCATCAAGTTTCCCATATATTATACTTTGTGAGAGGTTTTTCCTAAAAATAATTGGAAATACTTTCCGCCTTGTAGCATGCAGAACAACTTTACACATGATCTCTAAATAGGACGCACACTGACAAAAATTGAGTAATAGATACTGTGAAGTACTTTGGATGGACAGAAGAGCTAGATTCATCTTTCAGTGACAGCTCTTTACATGTTAGATACCTTGACTAAGTTAGTTCTCTCAGCTTTTTTGCAGAGCACTTCTATAGGGCGATTGATCTTACATCATACTTAAGTCAGGATAAGTGCCCTCCTTGAGATCGTATTTCTTCTCATTCACTTGCAGCCTTGTTTAGACTAGATGTTTAATTTTAGATGAGCTAAAATTCCGTGAGGTGGTTCACAGTCTAAGCTCCCTAGATACCTCAACCTTGGTTTTAAAAATAGCTTAGGGCAGGAGAGTTAGGATCAGAATTATTGGAACTAAAAGCACTAAATTGTAACTAAAGCAGCTATTGTAAGAGTCACCTAATCTCAGGTGCCATTATCTAGGAAGTTGTCAATTCTTTCATTATTTAAAAAAAAAATAGGGCACTTGAGGGCTTAGTTCTTATTCAGATGTACAAATCTAAGGAGTAAAGATGAATTGCATCCCATCTCTCCTGTTAATTATAAAAGAAGTCTACACAAGCAGTGTAATTATAGGCATCATCACTGTGGAAATTCAAACTTAATTAAATGAATTCTACTTTAGGTCTCCAGTTAAGAGGCAAAGTAAACCAGTGGGTGTTGTGTGCTGCGAGATCCTTAAATATCTCATCCAGACATGATCAAAAACACATCGTGGGCTCCAAAGACATTTAAGGGCTCTTGAAAATTGACTTGCTTAATGCATCTCGATTACATGAGTCCAGTTTGATATGTATGGCTTTGGTGATAGGAAAAAAATGTCTCTAATAGATATGGTCTGTCACTATAAGCAAATATTTAATTAATAATTCAGGATAATGGTTTTGGTCCTTCACAAGTTTTTTATAAGTTCACCTTTAATGTAAAGTGAGTCATTTTGTTTCAGGCCACTGAATAAAGAACATAAATTGACATCTATTGTGTAGATTGCATTATGACGGTAAACGTGTTCTGCTACTTTGTATTTCATTTTGTTGCTGCGTTTTAGTTGAGCAGGACACAAGGAAAAAGAAATTGGAAAATGACATAAATGTACCTGGACTTTGAAGGTAGAAACAGGCTGGTAACTAGATATCAAGATATGCAAATGAATTTAGCAGGTTCTTTTCTGTATTTTTTTTTTTTTTTGCTCTTGTAGTGTGAAAATCAGTGGTGAGAGTGCCATACTGATTTGGCATGAGTCCTGTGCTGAACCAGTAAAAAATGTCAGATTTGTTTGACAGAAAACGATGTTGCTGTCCACCTTGACAGTAGGTAAACTGGACATTTACATTCTGTATCAGGAAAGGAAAGGAAAGGGGAAAGGAAAGGAAAGGAAAATCTTCATGCTCTTTTAGGCTAAGTTAATGGCTGGAAAGTATGGTCCTGTTTTTCTGCTGAGAATTTTTACTATAAATGCTCACAGAATCTCAGCTACAGTGTCACTGGTGTTTGCCTTCATAATGAGAAGCTATTAAAAATGCCACATGCAGCACAAAGTTCCCTCTTAACAAGGTAAGATAATCACTATCCTCACCTTCAGGTCCAGTCTGTGCCCTGAAGAAAAATTAGGCTACTGGAGAGTTCTGGACCCATGGTTACCTATATTTCTATAAAGGCCAGCCAAATGACTCTGGGTTCAAGCACAATAATAGCACAGAAAAACACCAGTTTACTTCTTGAGCCCCCATATTCAAGGAGGTTTTGCAGACATGTCTTGCACATTTCTCAAAATACTATTATTTTCCAAATACAAGATTCTTAAGTCAGAATTTCTGGCTGATATACTAAAAGATATTTTTTAAGTTTTTTTCTCCTTTTAGATTTTGCTTTTCTTTTGAGAGGTTATTTAGATTTTTCGTTAATTAACAAAGTTGGATAATTTAAGTTTGGATTGATTTTCTTTTCTGCAATGAAAACTTTTGTGTTTCTATGTTATTGTTTTTTAAGGACTGTAATGTTATTTTAAGAAGCCAGTTTAACAAGACATGTTGTGACAGCATTTGCAGGAAAATCTTCTGAAATGTACTCTAAAGACATTTATTACAGCCTTCTTTGTAATTTAAAATTCTTTTTTGTATGCTGTATGTATGAGGTGTTGGTCCTAAAGCTTCCATTTTCCATGAAAGATTTCTTTGGAGAGGGATGTGGATTGGAGAAAGAATTGTTTGTTTGCTATCCTCCCAAAAAAGGGAACAGGATTCTCATGAGCCATTATGGGATAAAATCTTATGAAGCACTAAATACTACTATGAGTGCTGTAACATAAGGCACTGTTTTGTTTCTTTAGCACACCATAAAGTCTGCTCACAGAGAAAATTCATACCTACTCCCTTCCTCTTTGGCCTTTTGGATTTGCCTGTTTTCTTTGGGGCTGTTAGGACCAAATGCTTTCATTTATTTCCCTCCACAACAGAGCAGATTTATAGGTGAATCTGAAGCCTCCTTTACAGTGGTTATACACCCACTGGTGTGGAACTGCACCAACACAGAACCCTGGAGTGAATGTGATTTACATGTGCACAGCATGATTTGTACTAGCTCAGCTTGTCTTTGGCTGAAAGCAGGGTAAATTAGAGATGGAAAGTTATTGCAGTGGCATCAGTCATTTTAGAGCAGGCCTTTTTTTCAGTGAGCATACACTGAGCCTGTTACTTAATATTGCTCTGTGTCAGTGTCTCTATCACTAAAGTTATGGCATTTCCATGGCTTTTTGGGCTATCAGGATGGCATTAAATGAAAAGTGAAAAAACTTAAGAAAATTTCATGGGAGACACAGGAAAAAATACATTTAGCATTGAAATGAATGCATATAAGAGAGTTATTCTGCTGATCAGTTTAATGATCAGCTTGCTTTTAAAATAAAGTTGCCTAGGCAAAATTTTACAGCCCTTAAGGTCTAAAACATTACACTACTTCTAGCTATAGATCCCTGAAGGGGGGGGTTGTGTGTTCTCTTCAATCTGTATACAGAATTTATCATTTCTCTGGTGGACTATTTTTATGATGTTTACAATAATTTTTATAGTAATATAAGTGTACTTAGAGTTATTTACAGAAACAGTCTGCTGTTTTCTCAATTTTAATATCCCACACAGTATTCTGGTGGTGAAAATGGCTGTGAGCCAGAAAACAATGCACATGATTTGAGTTGGAGCAGAGTGACACCCCATTTAATAATACTGCAAAGTTTTATTAACAAACAAATAACCTGAACAATGGACTGGATGATGTGTCAAACCACAAGTCAAACCAGAAGACCTGGGACTTTCTTTGCGTGCTGCCAGCAGTTGAACCCCGCGTGTGGTTGTGTTGCAGTACAACCGCTACCAGCGCTACGGGGCCGAGGAGTGTGTGCTGCAGCTGGGAGGAGTGCTGTGCCCGACCCCCGGCTGTGGGGCAGGTCTGCTGCCCGAGCCAGGCCTCAGGAGGATCCTCTGTGAACCACGCAACGGCATCGGCTGTGGGGTAAGGACCTACATTTCCCTTCTAGGGGTGTGGGAAATAATGGATACTGTACAACCAACGCTGTGGCAAAGGGGGAAAATGTGCTGGGCATTTTTACCTTTTCCGTCGTTACTCTGAATTGCCCTTCAGACCAGAGTGGGATAACGCAGCTCAGTAAACAATTTAAATATAGCACAATGGCTTAGGAATGATGACTTCATCAAGTAGAATGTGTCCATTCTGTAATCCTTTGCTTTATTTGGTTTAAGAAGTTGCTGAGTAGTTACTGTAAGAAACTGAACTGTTCAAATGAAAATCCAAAAACACTCTGACTTTCTTCTGCCAGAGCTTAGCAAAAAGGAACAGAATCTTGAGCAAACCATTCATTATCTTTTTTTTTTTTTTTTACAGAAAAAGGAGAGATAGAGTAGCCTGATCATGACAGTGTAGTGACATTGCTTGTGCACGTTAAAATACATGATGAAAAGAAACATAGAAATATTTCTGTTTACTCATAAAAATTGCTTTTAAACAAGGGGAATAAACAATTAATGGTGGATTTATGGAAATCAAAATCAGGTGAAATTTGAAAACACTTTTGCTAAGAGATCACATCATATGGGCCATCGACATTTTTGACAGTAGAAAAAGCAAGTACTTTCCAAGAATCAAGCTTGGGGGAAATAGATGTACATAGAGATTAATCTAAATATAAAAGAACCTATTAAATGTTCAATCAGAGTGACTAACTGGTGTTTGCAGTATGTGACTCTTTCCACAGTTGGCATTATGGCAGAATTCCACTAACACTATGAGAGAAGATAAAATATCTATATTTGTAAAATACTAGGATTTTACAAATTTACAGCTCTTTCTGCTGTCTTTCTTGTGGAAAATGCACTTTTTATTGCAGTTTTGATGTTGCCCAAACTGATACTGTGGAAGAATAATAGTTTGCTGAACTAGGAAGTCACAGTAACTTGTCTTCTTCGAGTAGGTTAGCATCTGTCGACTTTGGTAATACTTCCTATCTGTCCATGCAGTGGTGCATGTACGACAGAATACTGCCCAAATTCACTGAGCAGACATGGGGCTATAAAATAAACCAGAATCTGGAAAAGTAATAAGAAACATGACTGCACAAACAAAAGAGAATGCGTCTGGATTATAAGGGATTGGTTAAAAAAGATAAAATCACACATAATTTTTATCCAGGTCTCTGCCTAGAAGTGGTGAAAATCATGCTGTATTTTGCAGCTTCATTCATCATCATTCTGAATCTGCAAATGCCCTGTAAATAAAGCGTACATAGCATAAAGGATTGATACACTGCCTTGTTTAGCAAACTGCTCTGTTTCCTTCTAAGGACTCCGCACCGTGCTCGGTAGTGATCCGATCTGCAGCCTTGAGTGCAAGCTCACCCTTTGTTTTGAGTTATGTGATGTCTTGAATGTTACAGGGTACAATTCACTGAGGCTTAAATGCGAAGCAGGAGGCTGGTCTGGAAGCCAAACTTTGGTAACATTAAGGTCCTTCCTCAGACTCCATAATGGATCAGAGTGAAAATGAATCTTTGTTTGCACACTAAAAAGTGGTCACCTCAAGGAGGATTTGTCAGACTTCCTGTGGTGAGGATCCTAGCAGTGAAGTCAGATGCAGATGATAAAGTTGGCTGAAGGTAAAGATCCACGTCCAAGGACACCTAGACAATTAGAAAAGCTATTTATTTATACTCTATTTTATGAAGTCATTTTAAGTGTTTTCTATTCTTAAACTATGATGTGGTTTTTCCCAGTCAAAACCTGACCTTTTTCAGTGTGAAGGCCTTCAACTAATTTTCATGGAATCCAGGAAGATCCATTTTAGATGTCATGAGTGTATACATGATTTACAAGCTCAAAGAAAGGCCCAAGAAGAACAATGTCCCTGTTATCCATAAAAAAAAAAAGACTGCAAAAGATGTCTTGCAACACTTAAACTGTACAGTTTAGATTAGAAATACATTCCTTGCTGAAGCTGGTAAGCAAAGAAATAAGGAAAGTAGTGTGAATCTGTAGATTCTTAATGAATATCTGCATCGTTCTTTAAGCTGTACTTCAGTTGTGTGGGGTCCCTTTTGGGTGTCTGTCTTTGGTTAAAGTGCATGCTGATAACAGTTATATCCAACATCCCTGTTCTGTTACTCACACAAAAGCCCTTGCAGAGAAATAGTTGCCTATTGAACAGAACTAAAGGATTGTTCAGGTCTGAATTGGCATCTTAGGGTAGCTAACAAGTGTCAGGTAGCTGAGGATTTTGATTTGCTGATGAGATGACTCAGGGGAGAGAGCAAAGACATGTGGTCAAGAGAAAGTCGAGGCAGTGAGTGAGAAGGGATTTTAGCAGCCATTTTAGAAAAGTAAAGGAACCAAAAAGAGAATAAGCTAGCCACCAGGGAATGAGGCAAAATAAATATTGCAGTATTCAGAGAGGTAACTCTGGGAGGCAGTCCCAAATCTCTAAGGACTCTGACCAAAATGGAAGGAATAATGAAAAATGAACAGGTGACTGAGCCAGGCTAGGATGCAGACATTTTGGATTCCTCGGTTTCTTACTCTTTGTGGAATGAGAAACTAGAATCTCTTTTTGCAGAGGAACTGCCATTAGTATCAAAGGCCAATGTGAATCTCCAGGAAAGTGCTTATCATTTGTTAAAAGGCCTTTGGTAAAGTTAAAAGATGGATTTTTCATTGTCTCAGGAAATTTGGAAATAGCAATATGCCAGGCCTAGAAACAGTCTGGTAAATGCCTTACAGAACTGTACCAAAAAGATGAGGAAAGAGGTTTAAATGTCAGATTCCCCATATGTACTGTCTGCAGTCAGACACTGCTATCTATTCAGGCTTTCAGACAAAAAAAAAAAAAAAAGTTTATTTGACTGACTACTAGGAGCATGCAGACATGCAGATATCCTTTTAATGATTTTGGATAGTCCTCACCTAAAGCCATGTTGTGCTACCACTGATTGACTCTACTGATGTCTGATCTTTCATATTTTTTATTATTAGCCATAAACTTATTAATTGATTTACTAAGACATTACCATTATACACTATTCTACCTTCATTATTATGCCTCAGACTTATGTTACTAACTTCTATTGCTCAGCTATAAAATCTTGACATATTTAATACTAGAAAACAGCAACAAAACATAGTAGATAGTACATATTGTACCAGCTGGCCTAGGTACAGGAAAAGCTGTGGTAAACAAGACATACAAAAGCTTTATGAATAAAACATTTTTGTCTTGTTTTATATTATACTGGCATATTATTTACTATGCATTAAAGAAGCTTGGAGTTAAAAACAGGTTAGAATGCCTCTTCAAAAGGGACTATACAGCTTGTTTGTTACAAATTGTGCCTTGGTTTCTACACATAAAGCTCAGCTGCCTAGCAAAACGTACCTTGTCAGTAACTTCAGTGGGGTGAAAACTGACTGATGTGTAACTGCATCCCAGATTCTGCTCCACCATGGTGTGTTGTGCAGGAACAGTGGTAAATATTTTGCAGCATGCAGTATCAGTTGACCTATCCCTTGAAATGGGGTGAGAAGGAAGACACAGGACAGTGGAGACAGAGCCTCTGCTGTCTTTTCCCCTTGAGTTTATTCATCCCTAGCACAGCATATATAAGCACGAAGAAGGATGTATTGCCACAGATTGGCTGTTGCTGATAACCCCTGGCTAGGAGACCTGACTCTTGAAGGCCCATGGAGGTCCTGAGACCACTCTAAACTACACCGAGGTCTTGGTGACAATTTAAAAGATCTTAGGAATAAGCTGTCCTGATTGATGTTTTTATTGTTCTTCTTTGAGATCTCCTAATGTGAAACTCCAATGTGCAAGTGGGTACTCCAATGTAGTGCATCAAATGTGCAATGGTGAAGCATATTTTAGAATTTTGCAAAGGGAGCGCAAAATTTGGGGTTATTTCATCTCTTTTACGCCATATTTACTGTCTCATAAACACAGTGCATTGAAGAACATCAAGAGATGTGTTCCCATCATCATCACAGGTGAAATTTTATGGCTGCAGAGTACAAGAGGTCCCTGAAAAAAATCAATAGATATAAATATCGTGTCTTCCTTATAAATAGAATTCCTAGGCTGTTGTATTACATAAAACAAAATCCCTAAGGCAATTTCTCTCTACCCAGCAATTTTTTCTCATTGATTTCTTCTTGAATTCTTCTTCCATGGGTAAGGAAGCATATGTCAAAAGCAATTGCACCATATTTGTGGAATTAATAATTGTCTGCCTTTTCAGTAAGCTTAATAGAATAGAGGACACTAAAACAGTTACACGAGAAGTGCAATACACATTCCCGTGGTTTGTGAAGTTGGGGGTTTTTGTGATTCATCATCGCGTGCTCATGCACATCCTAGGAGACGCGTTGTATCTTCAGTAACGACTTTGTTAAACCCCGGGATATGCAAAGCCCAAACAGCTGGGGAAAATCTCTTGTTTTGAGGACACAAATCTGAGTTATAAAAATTCTGAGCAACCAGTTCTTATCCATTTAGTTCTGATAATTCAAATGCTGATTTTGTTAGTTGTGTATGTCCTTCTAAACTTCTGGAGCAGGGTTGTTTGACTTAGGCTTTTATATGTTGGTTGAAGTGCTATGTGAATGCACCTATACTTCCTTTAGAATCCGAACCAGCTTGCAAATACTGTTTCATATATGTGAAAGTGCACAAGTGGTTTTGAAGTAGAAAACAGTTTCCACATCTGGAAGTTGTAAGTCTTTTATTGCAAAAGTCAGTTTTTCATGATCAACATGGAGTTTCTCTAATTCCTCTTCCTCTTAAGTCTGTTTTTTATCATGCTGTTATCTAGTGCCTGATCAAAATGTTTAAAAGTCTGACTAACCTCAAAGTCTTTATTTTCAAACAAAGTTGTAGGTATAAATGTCTGGTTCAGGACATGTACTCTGTTTCTTTCTTAGTAGTACCCAGAGAATGTTCAATGTACATAAAGAGAAAATAGGCAACTTTTAAAATAATTTGAGATATAAAGATAACCAAGATGAGTTGTGGTTATTCAAGACAACTTTTGAAGGTACTTGCACTGAAAAAATCTTTTCAATTTTATAATCAGATGAATAAAAGATCATGAGTGAAGAAGGGCTGTGTGTACAATGATCTGAATTTTTCCCTTAGTTTTAAGATGGGAATGGAAGTTGAAGCAGAAAATAGAGGCTTCGTGGTTTTGAAAAACAGAGGAATGATTCAGAAAAACAAAAGACCTTGAGACCTTTATGTCATTTGCAGAACACAAAAATGGAAATAGGAGATTGCTGCTATCTAGAAGCCATCACAAAATGGAAGGGTTACTCCTTGTTATTATTATTACATTTCAGATATCTGTCCTTGTTCCATATGTCATTAAATTTTTGCTTTTAAGAGAATTCACCCGAAAGGTGTGACGATGGAAAAGGTAATAGCTGAAGATGTTGCTGCGATTAAGAAACCAGCTCACAGCAGGAGTGTTTCGTAATATTGTAAAGGGAGTGTTTTCATGGGGAATGAAAATGAGACAGACATTTTCTATTATTGCTAAATGTTGAGTTGCTAGCACTGCGCCACAAGCTCTAAGCAGTAATCATGTATTGCTTTCTTCTATTGAGTGGGCACTCAAGCCTGTAGAATGTGGAATTCCATCTTGTTGACACATTATGCTTCAGCAGCTGAGCAAGTTGTTCAATTGCTAAAATATGACAGGCTGACCAGAATTCTTTTTAGATTTGTGGGAGGTTTTTTTGGTACTGTTTTACATAGGTTAAAATTAACTGTGAAAGCATGGGGCTTTTTAAGATGTGGTAGAATGTTAATGTTTTAATGAAGTGTTTACCCCAGAATTGCACTGTGAATTACCCAGCCATGTATTGCTGACCAGGTGCATTATTCCCGTTGCCCATGTCTTGCAGCTCAGGGAAGTTCATTGATCTGGTGACTGATATGAAACTCAGCTGTTAGCAGTGAGTGGATAAAGCAATCCAAAGAATGTTTCAATTTTTAATAGTATGGATTGCATTATTTCAAAGGACTAGCAAAAGAAAAATAAATACCTTTTATACAGAAAACAAATCAATTACTTGCACTTGGTTTAATAGTGGAGGAATAACTGCTTTTTTCTTTACATCCCAAATCATGAAATACTAGCTAGAAAAATACAGTTAGAAAATATGAGAGCCTATTCCATTCTGTGTGAAATGAAATTCTGAAATTTCATTAGTTTAATCTGCTAGATGTCCAGAATACTATGGGATGACTCTTATCATGTGATAAAATTCTATAACCCTTGATTATATAGGGTATAACTTTTACCTGACTTCTGCATCATGAAGACATCTGGAAAATGTCTTTGTACTTACATATTGCAAATTGAAAGTGCGGTGTCTTCAGTTGTTTTTGCTTAACTTATTACTCTGTGTCCTACCTGGTAAAATTAAAACTACTTAAAATCTGTCATATGTGTTCTAAGACAGGATCAAAGAAGCAGAGAAAAGAGGTAGTTACCCAAAAGACAATGGAAAGATTGTGTTCTCTGTAACACATATATAAGAATAACACTGTGTTTGAGTCAGGAAAATTGTGTTAGAGAAAACCAGGATAAAATTAAGTTCTTGCTTGTAAAGATAAGTCAAAACTGGACACACAGATCTAGGAACTAGAGAGGATAAAACTGATGTCTGTGAATGTAAACCAGATCAGACTGGGATTTGTAACAATTGTTTTGCAGAAGATAAATCTCTCAATTTAACCAATTTGTCTGAAATGGGAATGAGTTAAATTTGCAAGCATTTGAGACTTATTTTAAATTGAGGGCTGAGAAAAATAGCAGGTGGGTTTAAAATCCCGTCAGTGGTTGATTTTAGGATTTATCAGCTAACTCTTAGTCCTTGTAAACTGTTAGATCAAGCAATCCCCTGGAAGGGTTCTAGGGATTTTCATGTTAAAGATACCAAACACTTGATTTTGTCAGTTGTTCATTATTTAGATTCCAGAGCCAAAGATGTCTGGGCTTCCATTTTCTTCACTTGTGGGAAGAGAACAGCATTTTACAGTAAATGCAATGCAAAAATGGGCATAATTTAAAATCCACAGCTTACTCTAGACTGATTTTTAGCCCATAGATGTGGGAAAAGACCTCCAAGAAAGGTACCTTCTCTGGAGAGATTGCTGGTTTTAGATACCCATTGAGTGTATCATGCTGGCATGCTCAGGTCAGGATAAATTGATCACTGAATTTGAAGGAAAGTCAAAATTTTCTTTCCAGGCTTATTGTCAGAGACTTGAATGTTCTGTGCCAGAGTTGGTGCATGAGATAAATACCATCTGCAGGAATTCAAGGGGCATCTCTCACCTAGAAATTCCTTGTTATTCGAAAACCTACAGGCTTTGATGACATCTTTGTCTATTTTGGACTATGCCTGTGGCACCGCACAGTTTAGCCTCTTGACGACTGAAGTGCTCTTGTCTAATGAAAGTAATTGGGTTCCATGTAGCAGTATATGGGTGATTCTTAATGGCTTATGATGCTCAGGAGATTGTATTAGATGAACTCATAATCTATCTAGTCTTAATCATAATGGAAGTTTATGACTGGAGAGAAGTTGCAACAACTTTTTTCTTACTACTCCTCTCCTCTTCAGTGAAGTGCCTAGAAATATGTGTGACAGTTAGAGGACAATGTATTATCATGTGACCCATCAGAAAAGACATGGAGTGCAAAAATCAGAAAGAAGCAAAAATAAAGACTTAATGGGATTTGCCAGTTAATTCTGCATGTGTGAAGAACAGAGCTCTGTATTCTGTCTTCATATTTCACTGACATAGAGGATAAGATTATTCTCCCATATTTGACAGAAAGAAACACTTTGTACATGATAGAAAAGTGTAGCCATTTTAAATCAACCTGTATTTCCTTCAGCTAACAGATTAAAAAGTGCTGGTTATAACAGCCTGTCCCAGACCACAAGAGGTGCCTGGGCTTTCTTGCTTGTATCGTTCATATACTGACTGCAGTTTCATAATCAGTGAGACAAGTATGAATGAATTTGTAAATTATCAGAACTAGGTGCTAGTGGGGGATTTGATATGAATAAACAGATCTATCAGTGAATCACTGGAGAGGGAACAATAATGCAATCAGGACAGGATGTGCTGCTTGAGAATGGCAGCAGCCAAGGGGAGGATTCTAATTGTGCAAGAGGCTTATTTGAGCAATCTTCTAAAAAATTTCTGTATTTGAACAGGAAAGAGAAACACGGGCTGAATGCAGGAAATCACTTATAAATGAAAAGGAAAATAAATATGAATCAAATAAGCCTATTTATTGCCTTTCAAATGAAGTTTCATATGAAGGCCTCCCGAGGCACTTTGGATTGTATTATTACATTATTGTAAAAAAAGCAGGAGGTGCTTAATCAAGGAGAAATTATGGAGTACAGAGCTAGGACCAGAACAATAAGATTTTGATTAAAATGGATCTATTGACAAGCATTTTTAGTTTAGCCAGGATAAAAATTCAAAGTTCTGAATGCTAAAGAATTGTCCTCATTATGTGGCTAGCGTAATTCTAGCCTGCAGCTCAAGTTAGAAGTAAATCACAAGATTCATAAAGTGAGCAGTTCACACAGGTCCCACATGTCTTTCTACTGCTTTTGTGGCACTGGTAGTCTTCACGTTGTTGGATGTCCGAGTAAAAAAATGTAACAGAGATTTGGGGTTCAAGTTTATTTGGTGTAAGTGCAAACATGAAGAACGGTAATTTGTGTCAGTTTGGAACTTACCAATAATGACACATTGTTTTGCTAAAAGGAGTACCCCCAATTAAAAATATTTGCAAGTTTTTGTATTTCTTTATTAGCTGATCAAAGAAATGCCCAAAGAGTGTCTTTCTCGACTTTACTTTGACTCTGCAAATGCATAAAGCCTCTGTTGTCAGCCACACTCTTGGTTCATTTTTGCAAGACTACAGTTTTCATGGGGAGGGCATAAAATGCTAGCTTACCTAGATTATGAAAGTCTTTGTGATGAAAAAAGGACTGACAGAAAATGCAGGGTACAAGCATAACCATAGGGATGGTATTGTGCATTGGCATCTTCCTGGAGAGTATTTCCTTTGTGATGGCAAGATGCTGTGTAAAGCTTCCCAGTGCTCCTCTTGGGTTTACAGTTATATAGGGTTTCTCACTGGCTCTTAAAAGTAAAGTTTTTCTGAACACATTACAGTTACTGCAGTATGTTGGTGGCAAGAAGCAAAGCTACTCCTTGTCATTTGACCAGCACAGGAGAATTTTTTTTCTATTTTTAATTGCACATGTTGCACTACCTCTATGTACTGTATGGAATCCAGATAGACCCGACACTCTAATCCATATCTTTGTGCTATACTCCGTGAAGAGTGGGGTAAAATTGGCATTAAAAATATTTAAAGTATAGCTACATGTAGTTCTCATACAAAAATTAATAGCTTTTTTAAAAAAAATTAAGTCCAACAGTTATTCTGAGATCAATTCCCTCACCATTAGTATTTCATTAAAATATTTAATAATTATGTCACATGCAAAACTTTATTATTTCAAAACCATTTCAAAGAGATAGCAAAGCCACCATTCTACGATCAAAGCTGATTTTGAAGTGCTGAAACAAAGCTGATTTTCAATTATCAGAGCCAAAAAAAGCATCTGAAAACTGTCTTGATTGCTGCAAAACTGCTTTCTTTTTAAGTTGATAACTCAAAACAAATAGATAATGCTTATGAAGTTTCAAAAAAAAAAAAAATCCCCTTCTAACAAAGCATAAAAAGCACTCAGCCTGAAAAATAATATCTGGGTAAAGTTATAAGCTTCTGAAAGTGAGTTTAGAATAGAAGTTGCATCTCAACTTTAACAACTGTATTAAGGTCACTAAGCTATAAAAAGAGAGTAAAGAAAATGTTGCAAAGTCAAGGGCAAACTATGAAAATAAAATAAAATGAAAATATAATGACCAAATTAAAGACATCCCTTACACAGTAATAACATTCTGAATGAAAAGCAAGGACACAGATTTGGAGAACAGTGACCAACTGTAATTCAGTGGGAAATAATAGAAAACCACAATACAATGTGTGCCCATAAAAGCCTCATGAGAGAGAGAAGTAAAAACTCTGATAAGGATAATAAAATATGTCTTTGAATGGAGGCCTTCACTAAGGGCAGAAAATCATGGGTGGATATCCAAGACTCGGTTAACTCAATTTTATCCTTCTACTTCACAAAAATTAAATAATTCATGCAACTCATTTTATTTTTTCAAAAAGCTCTCACACTGTATTGGCCAACAATCACTACCATGATAGCAAATCTATTCCACTGACACTTAAAAGGAATAAGTGAAGAGATAAAGAGAAAGCTTAAAGGGACTGGTGGCTCACTTGTTGAGACTAAATTAAATGAGCAGTAAAGTAGGATGGTAAAACTGGACCTTGTTTCCTTTTAAAAATATCAAATAGCAGTAGCAGGTTTTGTATGTACCTCTGTCATTTTTTATGCCAGTGAAAATGTTTACATGTGTAAAACCAAATAATGACATTGATCCGTCCCTTATGCACACCTGAAATAGTTATATTAAAAATACCAGATTTCAGACCATCAGTCTAAAGCCACTGTTTGTTCTTAAATATAGTCAATATAGTCTGCAAATAAAAAATTTGCATGAGACATGATCTACAACATTCTCATCTATAAAGAAAGCTTTGTTTTCTACTTACTTTTCTCTTCAAATTAAAGCTAATGTAAACTTTATTCCTTTGTTCAATTTAGGGAACCTCTTGTAGATCTCTGAAACATGCTTTTTTTAAATTCCTTAGTTTTTATGGTAAGGATACTTATGTTAAAACCTCACTGAGCAATATCATTCTGAAAAAACAAAATAGTTGAATAGTTGGCTATACCTGTTGTTGGCACAGACTTTCCGCGACATTTGACCTAAATCAGAAACCTGAAAACCTAAAAATCACCAAGAGATCCAAAGTGAAATCCACAAGCTCCCTTGGAGAGAGAGGAGGAGTAAATAGGAAAGGGAGGGCAGCCTTAAGGTGGGGGCTGAGAAGACATGGTAGGAACTTACTCATTATAAGGTTATTCAGAACTCTCACCGACGCACCAATACGTTCGTTCCTTTTACTTGACTCAAAGAGTGAGAAGTCGCTCCCCCATTTTGTTGGAACAGCCTGCAAGGACACCACAGGAACATTAACTTGCCTCCTCTGCTAGGAGCTGTGACTTCATATGAGGTAGTACCACTCTTCTGGTTGGTTGTTTGATCCCTAGTGAGCAGGTTGAGCTGGAGAACAACAGATAGTAAGGGGGATGGGTTCTCCAGAGATCCCAAGAAAAGTCTGAAAATGCATATTCTATAAGGAAAACCTAGGATTTATTACATCCTTTGATGGGTGGCTCTGGTATAAAGGAATAAAAGTATAGATGAGAGTATGTGTGCCTTAGCTGCATGTATTCAGAATCACGGGAAACTGCCTGCCATACCTTCGTATAAATGAACACGGAATTGGGATGGTTCCAGTAACCTGAACTAGTGGGTGGCATCCTCGCCCGTGGCAGAGGGACTGCAACTCAGTGATCTTTAATATCCCTCCCACCCCTCCCCATCCTATGGTGTCAGGAGCTGCGTGTAGAAGTTGCAGTGGCGGGTGTGAAAGGAGCAGGGGGATGACTGCAGGTGTGTACAGAGTGAGTGGTCTGTCACGTGGGTGAAAGCTTCACAAAGAAGTATAAGCATCAATTGTATAAAGAATGGCCTAGCCACATGAGCATGATATTTTACATGAGTTCTGATTATTGCAGAATTTCTTTGTGAATTTATATTGATTGGATACCAAATTTTGTGTTTGCAAGTATCTACTGGTATCATATATTGAGATCCATTTACACTAACAGGAAGCTTTTTCTGGGCCTGAGGGAGTTACCTAAAATTATTTGGGAAAATGTTTGGGATTTGGAGATAGAAAAAAATGTGACTGCCAAACAGTAGCATTGCTTTGAGCTAGAAACCCACCATATCCTGCTATGAGAGGAGTAACAACAACTGGTAATTGGCGAGTTAAATAAATCAAAGAGGAAATAAACTGTACAATAAATGTACAATGCAATAATAGTTTTTATATGCTGCTGTGGTTCTCACCAGTGGTGTTTTCATAAAACGCATCACAAGCTTTCAGTGTTCAGGGAAACACATTAGTGTTTTTGAATTGTTCTTACTATAAGCCATGCAAATAATGTTTGTCCCAGTGGGGTGTGACATTAATTATTACCAAAAGATCTCTTGCATGATTTCAGTCCACACAGAATGAACAGTTCAGTCTTTATTTTCAAAGTGTGACACATAAATATTCAAAACTGCATTAAAAAACATTTAACCCATGCAGAGTATTCCTGCTGAAGAGGCAACACATGGCAGAAATAAATTGCCTAAAAACATTTGCAAAAGTTTTGTGATTGCAAAAATGTTATCAGTGTAATTCAAACATGTTCCCCTTCATTATGGTTCAGAAAAAAAACTGCATTTAAATTCTTTCATATGACTGACCAGTGGTCAACTCCTGAAATAAAAAAAAAAAAAACTTTGAATCTTTTAGAGATAGATTTTTATAGAATAAGTCCCCTAGACAAAAGCAAACAAAAAATCAGTCAAACAAAACATACTTCTGCAAGAGAGGCAAAGGGAAAACAGTGCCTTCTGAAAGGTCTGATAAGCATTCTTGTCTAACTAATAAGAAATCAATTCTAAGCAGAAAAAGGGAGCTGATAAGTCAGTAAAGAAATTATAAAGTCACAATGGTAAATTATCTCAATGTAAAGGAGGATTAGGAAGGGTAAGGAGAGGCCAACTTGCTTGAACAATGAACCTTTTTATGACCTGACAAGTAAGAAAGAAATGAATGCAAAATGTAAACAGGTTGTATCATTTTGAACTGCTAGAAGAACAGAAGAAACACAGGGGCAGTCAGAAAGTGCAACGTGTGAAATAGAATATTTTTAATAGAAAGTCTACCAAATAGTGTTCAGAAGGCTTCCCATAAAGAGTAAGAGAAACAGTAACATGAAAGATAAGGGAGCTCATAGTTGGCTTCCCATTGAGAGGAATCTGTATCATTAAAATGCTTCGAGAAGGCAAAACCATTTACATTTATATCTAAATTTGTAAGGTCAAACCTGCTTAGATGGTTAGCAGAGCTAAAACCAGTGAAACAATTAAAAATACCCACTATAGTAGAGAAGGGATAGCATGGAGACACATTTTCCAATCCACTTCAGCTGATGAATTTTTTTTCTTCTAGGAATGGCTGAAGAAAATCCAGAATATTAGTCATCACCTCTAAGAATAGGATAGGGAAGAGTTTGCAAAAGGCAAAAGCATGAAATCTACATCTAAAAAGAGAAAAAATACCATAATCTTGAATTTACAGACAAGTGGTTTTAACTTGAATTCCTAAGGAGAAAATGTAGCAAATAATTAAGCTACTAGTAATAAAAAGAGTACAAGAAGATAAAGTCTCAGGAGGTGTGGACTTAGCAACAGTTTAACACATCAATCTAATTTACTTTGCCACAGTAGCAGGACTTGTAAGTAGGAGAGATGATGTTTTCTGTATTGAACCCATTGAAGCTTCTCACATCACTCCATATAAAATTCACAAATGTGAACTAGGAATACAAGACCAGATGATAATTTCATTAGGTGTATATATAATTACTTGGAAAGCTGTGATTGAACTATTTATCAGCATTTCACAATTAGAACAGAGAGTTGCTTCTAATCTGTCCTGAGGTTGATAGATTTTTAATATTTTCTCTGATGCCTTGAAGAGTGCTTATAGAGTATGGTTGTTAAATTTGCATAGGATATGTAGCAGGGGGACAGAAAACAGTTTGGAATTCAATAGCAATCCACTAAGAATAAATGTAAAGTTTCTTATGTAGACAGGTACAAACAACTGCATTTTAAGAGAAAAAATATGTAGAGATACAGCAACAGGGAAAAAGATGATCTGGGAGCACAACCTGATCTTGAGTCAGCAGTGTGGTAGTGTAGGAAAGAAAAATGCTGGACTGGCATGTATAAATCATAGTAATTATTTCTCCAAATCCAAAATAACACAGCAAGGGAACAACAGCCCTGCTTTCTTTTCTGATGTTATTGTTCAGTTGAAGAAGGAAGATGTCCATTTTAACATGCTTCTTATCCAAGAAAAGGGCCCTTTTTTCTGCCCTCTTCCCATTCCACTTGATCTGGAAGATAAATTGCTGAGACATGCCATCAACAACTTCTCCATGGCTGCTTGGCTCTCTGCTCACTCCAATCTGTAGCAGACTTTGCTCTAGAAATACTGAGTCCCAAATAAAAGCCAGCTGAAACAGATAAAATCTAATAAGTGCAATATTGCAGAATGCCTATATGCTGTCAGCGACTAATACATAAACCTGAGGAGAGTTCATACCCGTGGAGTTTTTCTAAATACTGCTTTACAGAAAGCCAGTCCTAGCTCAGAGTCACAATAGTTCTTTTACCTCTCTTGTGATTTCCCACTGCCAGGATTTGATTAGATAATCTTTTTTTCCTTCAAACAGCCAGCTGCTTATGAAATGGCACTGCTGATGCTTCGTGATAACACAGAACAAACTAACCACCGTGTATAAAATCACTGTGGACATTTTATGAGGAAGGAAACATTGAATTTAACCTTTACAAAAGAAATCAATCTAGTTCGTAGAGTCCACAATTTCTGAGCTCTGAAATGTTTGATCCATTTCCTAGTTCTTTGAATAGTCTAGAAATGACACAGGAAAGTCCACGCTGTATCTGGTCCCTGTCAGTAACTGATTTGGTTGAAAGTGTTCATGAAAATTGTGAAATTTGAGGGATAGCATTGTGTAAAAGGCAGGAAATTGTTTGTCTGCCTGTCTTTTTTCTCATAGCAAAGGTCATTCACATTTTGTGCCACATAAATCTTGCAATTATTTTATTGCATTTCCCCTTGACTGCACACTAAAGTATGGATGCAAGTCATCACCACTGAGCTCTGGAAACTTTTTTATGCATGATAGTTCTTCAGTGCTATTTTCTCCTCTGTCCTTTGGACCAACTTCATATTTGTAGGTGTCTTTCTCAGATTTAAAGATTCATAGCTGTGATCTGGTGTGTGTGTGTAGGTGCATGTGGGTTTTCCATGCCTTGAATTCTATCATTTGTCTTGTGGTTTCACCCTTCCTCCCTTCCTTACCAAATTCTATTAAAAACACGTTTGAAGCAAAGCCTCCAGAGCTTTTATCAAGCAAGTGAAGGAGTATTTCAGTTGGTCTTTTTCAGGTATTTTCAACTAATTCTGTTTTAAAACAGAAAAAAAATTGTCTCAATTTTTTTGGCAAAAATTCATATTTATCTTAAATTGTTTGGGTACAGTTAGATTCACTTAATTCCCTCCATATTTTATGTGTAGTATATTGATTCTTCAGCTTAGCTATTCATGTAGCATTTCTATTTGTGAGTATGTGTTCTTTTATATTTCAATGTGTATGGTTTATTTGCTCACCTTGTACAATCCTCTCAAATTCAGCACTTACCTCAAGTCTTATTATTGTTTTTAAATAACTGTTCCTGTTACATTAATTTCTAGAAGACTTTTTTTCACATTTCCCCATTTTATCTCTTTGTTAAGATTTACCTGTGAATTTACACAGAGAACAATACCTGCTTATACACGATTTAGAAAAGGTTGCATTTTGGAATAATTGCAAGCACCAGGGAAGTCTTATTCATTTAAAGGCGCTCCTGTAGTATAAGTGTGTTCTTATGGCAGTGATATTTTTATTTTGTGAATTGCATAATCCTTTTCATAGACTCTCCTTTTATTTTGGAGTTCAGTGAACAGTTGCAGTGACCTTTTTTTCTTTTTTTTTTTTTTTCTTCTTGTACTGCTGCTTTTCAGACTTCTGTAGCTAAAACTTTTTATTTGAATATGTGGAGAAGATGAGTAAGGAAAAGTATTAGGCTTTTAGGAGTGGAATAGTGTTCATATCTGAGTTTCCTTGTCATGTGAGGCATAGTCTCTTAAACCAGATAAAACAAATTTGACAGTCAAGTTCAGTCACACCTTTTATTTAATCTGTTTTTATATTAAAAGTATAGGAGTTTATGCCATAGCAAAAGAGAAGTTATCATAAATGGAAACTGAAGAAATATTTGACTGACAGCAATCAAAATAGAGAATGTAATTTTTCAAAGTTCTTCAATAATTTAAGAAGGTGTTTTTGCACATATGCATGTGTGATACCGGTAAACAGTTGATGGAAATTGCACAGAAATATTAAGAGCAGGAAACACCCTTTATCTTACTGATACCAGAACAACTAATCTCATTACAAGATAGAAGTATGTATAAGAACTGAGTAAAATTCTCTAGGTTTTGTATTGACTCATACATTTGGCTATGCCTAGAAATGCATGTTAAAGCATGTATTTTTCACAAAAATCTGAAAATATTTTCACTTGATTTTTGAAAGGATGGTTGTTTTGCTTGCAAGAAATATGCCTATAATATAAACTTAGCTTCTGAAAATAAATACGTTCTTAATATTTAATAACATTGTGTCACGTTATGATTATTTCTTTATTATACGAAGAAGTTGTATTTTAAACTTGAAACATCAGGCAGATGGCAAAAGCTAATGAGAATCTCAGCTGGAAGTTATCTTTTCCCCTAACATCAGTTTTAGCATTGGCTACTTTCCTTCTTCTGGCCGTCTGCTCTGTTTGATATTCTAAGCAGTTCATAGTAGTTCCAAATTCTTAATAACGATAGCACCTCCTGGCATGTAGTTTTTCACTCAGCTGAGCAGCATCTTTTCTAGGGAATGATTAACTGTTCATAGGTGGGCTTTTTTTAGATCTGATAGCTCAGGACTAATTTTGGAAAGCTTTATCCTTTTGTACTCTTTTAAACCTCACATGGTGAAGAAAAGTGAAAGTGGCCATTGAAAAGCCAGCAATTCAACATTATAGCTTGCATTTTGATTAAAAGCTAGTAATTTTTTCAAAGTAGCAAAGACTTTCCTCTCTGACTGTGATAGGCAGAGTCAGATGGAGCAAGTAGGTTATCTAGTTCAGTTACACCACCATGAAGCACAGTTTAACTGCAGCTGTCATGTCTTTAGAACTTGTACTGAATTGCTTAGCACTGGGTTGTGGATCAAGGAATTGAAATCGGTGTCCAGTTAAGTGTGCAGTCAATAAGATTAATTATAACTTGGAATAACTTCACAAGCTAACATTCTGGTTTTATTCATACAAGTGAGCTCTGTAAACAGCTACAGACATAAGAATGGCACAAGATCATTCCACTAAAATACTATTCATTAAACTTAAAATTCCTGATTTGCATTATTAGACATATTCTGTAAATATTTCTTTAAAAATTTCAGAATTATTTCATTTTTCAATGTGGGCCTGTCAGCAGAGGAAACTGGAAGATTTTTTTTTTTTTATGTCATGACTTGCTCCCCCACACATTTGGAGTAAGTGAGTACCACTTGGATTTGCTTCATTCCAGGAGCTTTGAAGCAATGGTGAAAAAAACCTGGCAGTATCAGCTGTGTGTTGGTGTCTGTCATATACAGTGTCATTTTGAATGTGAAGATTAGTCAAGATTCAGGAAAATTATAGTTGCTGTTTATCCTACAATGTTTTAACAAGTAACTAACTGGTTTTGTTACACAAAGAGACAATTTGAAGAAGAACTGAAAAGAGCTCAGAGAATATAAAGCAAATGCCTAGACATTTCCCTACCAAGAAGGAAGTTGTTAGGTTTTATGGCACAATTTCACAGATAGTTAATGTGTAGTAGTTTCTAATATTTGGGTAGAAGGGGGTTAATTATTATTGCCCCCATATTCTTCATGATGCTTTGGGGCTTGGGGAAGGGGGGTTTCTTCCAAACAGTCACTGCTTCCACAGATGTGTGTTCTCACTCTATCCAACACCCATTTAAAGAGCCATGAATGACTCCATCTGACTGACACACGTGACACATGGGACACCAGAAACAGCTTCCTGCAGCTGAGCTACCAGCAGAGCCAGAGAATCCCATCTTCGGCATTGCAGTCAACAATTATCTACATCCTCTTTCTTCTCAAGTGACAGCACAGGTCCCTTGCTTCATAGGTTGGCTGTGCAGTGGGCTTACAACACATGAAGTCACCAGAACATCCAGCCTTCTATTTTCTCGTTGTTTTGAATAAGAAAATTGTAAGAACAATAGAGAATTGTAGTCAAAAGGGTACCTGTCCAATTACACACCTGACAAAAGTGTTTGGCCCTCCCCTGCAGCTGCTGGTTTTGTCAGAGCAGGAGTTATCAAGGCATCCTAGGGTTGCTTCTGGAACTGGCAAGTTGCAAATCAAATAATGATGCTGTTTCTGTTTGTATCATCTGCATATGGAGCACAGAGGCACCAGTCAGAGGAGGAACCCTGGACCAGGTCTTCTGAAGACAGAGGACAAAACTTACCCTGCAGCACTTCTGTTAAACCCCACGCTCACTGAGAAAATTTGAAGTGGTCTATCTAGTGTTGGTCGAGTCTTTCTCAAAGAGCAAATCCCCCTGTAATGTCTCCCTGACCCTGGTTAGGTGTCTGGACACTCAGAGTAACTCTACACCTGCACCAAGGGGCACACACTCGTGTGCACAAGGAAACATTTTCAGAACATTGGGCCTGCAGTGCTGATGGAAATGTTTTGAATATCAGTGTGCTTGGGATAGTTGATCAGGGAATATTTTTTCTAAAGCATCCTTGATAAAGATATCTAGATAAGGGGACATAACTTTGCTTTATCATGGAGGAAACATTTCTATTTTCAAGTTAAGACACACACAATTTGCTCACTTCCTCTCTCTTATAGTTACCCCTAAGACCCTTCTGACAGCCCTAAGTTTTTGAGTTCCTTCCGAAACTGTCTTTCATGGCAGTCTGACTGCAGTGCCACTTAATCCTGAAACATCTTCCTCAGACTTTGAGGATGTGTTCTTCCTAAAGAAATAGGTTCAGAAATGGTCTTTTTTTCCTCTTCATCAGATGATTCCACTATTCATCCTTCTCTTCCAAAATGCATCCAAACAATCATTGCTTCATAGAACTAATTAGGACTTGCAGAAATGCAGGACCTGGTAACCCAGGGAATTCCCAATCCTTATTTCTAGATAGCTGTGAGGACCTTACCCTAATATAGCACATACTGTTTACAAAGTGAGACAAGTTCATATTATTTCCTCCAAAGAATTTGCTACAGATTGCAATGAAGACTGAATTCTGCAAAAAAACTCCCATGATTTACAGATTTTAAAAGCATTCACTATCAGAAAGTACATACTAAAGGTTTCTATGCCCCCTCTGTTTATTAACACTGTCATCCTATTATGCTAGACAGCTGTCTGACCTGGCTAAATTTTTGTTCTGAAATTTGCCTCCACCTGAAAATTAAATACCTGTCTATTGTTATTCCTGTCTCCTCAATGTTTTCTCTCTCTTCTTTCCCTGCAAATTTTGCTGCAGTTCTCTAGAGAAATGAAAGGCCTTTGACTTGAAACTGATGCTCCCAGACAGTACAATGCTGTTGTCATCTATGCATTTACATTTTCCATTCTCCTTGGCTTGGCTATTTACTAGAAATACCAGCTTTCTGTAGCCTTAAGACAGAAAGAATGTCTTGCACTGTGTACTTCTAGAAGCTGTAGCAATGCCCTGTAGGGCATCCTAACTGTTGTCCTAAATTGAGATGACAGTGTTGCTCATATTAAATTGCCTTCTTGCTTGGCTTGGCATGCTGGGATCCATATCTATTAATGCAGGAGTGTCCAAATGTCCTGCTAGGAAAGCAATTTGTTCCTCAGTAGGGTGTCGGGAAAGCAGCTGGTCTAAGAAACTATCAGAGGTGATCTTAGGGGCAAGTTGTGTTTTTTCTTGATTTAATGGAAATTTTTACTGATCCATCTCCTTGCCTGTCCCTACCACTTGTCAACAGGGCAGCACATATCCATCTTCAGCCATCTCCTTTCTCTCCCAACAAGCCTGTCATAACTCTCTTGTGGAGAGACAGGCTTTCACACAGCCTGAGCCTCATAATAGACACTTCAACAACAGAAGACATGTTATTAATGGATTTTTTTTTAATGCCCTACAGAGACACAATTTCAGAACATTCTTGCTAAGTACCAGTTTTTAAACCTCCACTTGGAGATAGAGACTGTCACAAACTGAGGTTTATTTTTGTCCCTATTCTCTTTTTGCACACATATCGTAAAATACTTTTAACCCCTTGAATAACTTTTATCAGTTTGCCTTTTTTTTCCATTTATATCCTAGATTAGATTTTAAGTCAACTAATGAAAGAGAAATGTGAGTTTTCTGGAGTCTCATTCAATGGCTTATTAATGTTAATATATGTTAGCTTTTGTTTGAGAGAATTATTATGGTGGTGACTACATTTATGAAGCTAGACTATGGTTATGGCAGAAATCATTTTCTGGTGATCTTAAGAGGAAACAGAGCACCAGTCGGGTGTGACAGCCTTTATCTTTATGTCTGTAGTTGCATCATGCTATAGATAAGTACAACATGAGCTGTATGATACAATTTGCTAATAAATAAGGGAGGTGCATGCTAAAGCATACTTATTAATTAGGCCTGCTTTAAAAGTTCTTAAGGGCTACACAGAACTGTAGCAAGCCTCCCTTAGAGACTGTGAGTGTTATAGAATAAACCAGAAGTTGTGTTAACAAATTTGGAATAAGGAGCATGTAAATGTTCAGTGAGAGCTAAAATAATTTTCTTTCTAAGATGCCATAAAATAGTTTGAATTCTCAATGTAATGAGATTCAGTAAAGAAAACAGCCTTAACCTTAGATCACTCAATTGTGCCTCTGTGCTTCCAGATGTCTCTCAGTACTGCAAAAGCTACACCATTTTTCAGAAGGTAGCTGTTGAGAAATAGTTTATGAACATTAAAAGGATTGTCAGGTTTTAATCTGAACTAAACCCACTAGGATATGCCCAGGATGTCAACTATTTTTTTTGTTTTATTTACTTTAAATAGCCACTTACAATGTATGTATTATGAAATACACCAATGAGACTTCTAAATACTTCCCTGCTACCTCTTTTCATTCTCAATGTCTTTCTGAAGGTTTTGAAATTGGAAGTTCAAAAAATAATTGAGGTTTAACTTCCAGAGTTGACATGCTCATTGAAAATGTAAATGCACATATTGACCTGGCCACCCTTTTTCCTGATAGCAGTGAGAAAGTTTTGCTTGATTTTACTTAGATTATAGCTGATATCATCATATGAAACTATGATAGACCTTCAGCCTGTGGCTTAGCAAAATGGATAATGTGGTGCAAGATAGCAAGAACCTTTATTTTGGCAAGGAAGAATGAAAAGTTAATTTCTTCTAATCAGATTGAGAAAGTCTTTAATAAGCACTGTGTAATCTCCCTAAAGTTCCCTAGTGCTAACTCATTATTTAATCCATAAAATGCAATTTTTGTATATGAAAGGCTGTGATGGTTAATTTTTGAAACACAGAGAAATGGACTTTATTGTGATTTTTTTGTTGTTGTTCTAAAATTTTTTCTCAGATAATTTTAAATTTTTTTTAGTTCATTTTAATAGGTATTGTTTCACAGCAGTGAAAATTTACTTTTTTAATTCACTACGTATTTTCCATAGTAGGGTTATTATAAAAGTAGAAGAAGGCAAACATTACCTAACATATTTAATCTATACTTTACCTAATATATTTAATCTATATTTTTAAGCACTTTATTTTGGATATTGATATGGATATTTTAAGACTGAGGTTTTGCCAGCATTTACCTGATGTCCCTTGAGATTCTTGAGGAAATCCTGTCACTAGGGTGGTCTGGATTTAGGATTAGTATTTTGACAGGGCTTGATTTTAGATTTAGCTGACTCACAGCTATCTCAAAAGAATTGTTTACAGGTATCCTTTTGGAGTTGTTTTCCAAATACTGACAGATGGGTTTTTTCTTTTCTCTTCCTACAGATGCTGAGATGTAATACTGTTGACTATATAATTTATCCTACTGTTTCAATTTTCATCTATATTCTTTGGCTAGGCATCTTCTTTATGTCATTAATTTACATAATGCTTAGAACACTATGGTTCCTAAACCAGAAAGTTGTGCTTAATGAATTAATATTTATAGGCATATGTGACTATGTAACTGAATATATGTAAGTGTATATTCCACTCTTACATGTAAGATTTTCCAGTAGATGTAGTAATAAAACAGCAAACTTTACAGAAGAGAAGAAACCAAACAATAACTTACTTTTCTAAATGTGACAAAAATATCTGGGAGTTTTACTAGGACATAGATGATTTTACTCACAAGACAATAAGAAAAATAAAACACACCAGAAATAGTTTAATGTAAATATTATGAAGCTTTTTTTTTATGGACTGAGGTGGATATTGAATTGCAGACATATTGCATATTTTAGTCATGAGTAAAGGAAAGAAAAACAAGAACTGTATGTCTCCAACAGGTTTCCACTTTATAGTTCCATCTTGAATTATGTTTACTGTATAACTGATGCTCCTGCACTACAACATGTTGCCCACTTTTCATCATTTTTCTATTTTATTGTGAATATTATTCCAGTTCTAGATATATGAGGCTTTATACCATCCAGACTATTATTTATATTATACATCTTATTGGAATATATGACAGACAATCCCATATTGGAAATACACTGAATCCATATGAACATGAAAAATGTGTAAGATTATTTGAAATATGTTTTCTATGTCTTTTCTCCTGTGCTAAATATATTGTTTCATGCATTTCTCATCAATGCATTGGCATTGAGACTCTTAAGAAGGAACACAATGAGATGGATTTAAAGGTGTCAAGGTGACTGTAACCTAAAAGAGAAGTCCTTGGAGAAGACAGCTTGAGGGGGTGGGATGCAAATGGGTAAGAATGTAGATAGCTCCAATATGCATGCTCCTTTCTAGTTGCTGTTGTGTTTAGATCAAACTTTACATACCACATATACCTAAAAAATCATCACAGTACTAAGAAACTGCATGTCATTACTTTGACTTTGAGCACTCCATAGACTTCAATGGAAATTACTCCTGACTTGATTTTATGTTTGCATTTACAAATTAATGGAATAGAGAAGAATCTGAAATAGTCCAGGCTATCTTCTTAACTCCCCTGCTGGTCTCTTTATACTAATCCACCCCTTCACAGCAGTAAAACTGGATTAATCAGATTAGCACTAGGGAAAGTAAATTTAAGATAAAATAGCCTCACTGAAAGTTCAGTGTGTTTGAGACTGGCCCAGAAGTGACTGGGTCATGACTTGGTGGAACATGAAATCACCTTTTCTCCTCATCCACAGCTATGTCAATCAAGCCTGCTCAGAAGCTGGATAAGAATTATCAAAGCTCTCTGCTAAATTGCTTCTCCAGTGGAGCTTCTTGCTCTTGTCTTTGGAAATGCTTAAAGTGAGGGCAGTTTGGAGCTGAGCATAGACTTGTTATTTGTTATAAACAGAAAAAGCTTGAAGTCAACTTTAAGACATTTGCTTTTGAAGGGATGAAATAGAGAATGATGAAAGTAGGAAATCTTCATTTATCTGAGGAAAACTGACTTTCCAAACTAAAGTGATGTGAGAATATATGTGAGGAGAAGTAGCATAGCAATATTTGTCAAACAGTTCTAAGTTTAGAGTCTGAAAGTGAAAAAAAAAAACCCAACTGAAACAATTTAGGAATTTTTCTGGTTTTTGATAAATACTCTTGCATACCTTGAATGCAAAAGGTACCCTTTCCCAGAATTCCCATTTTTCTGGAAATCTCATTTTCAGTAGACCTACTGATGGTGATAATTCTGCTGATTCACACATATTATACAAGTGACAGATTTTTTTTTATTTTCTAAGGTGTTTAAATTTAGCCATTTGATTTTTCAGAGTTTAAATGCTGCTCTTTTTCAATGGGCTCATTATGAACATATTGTATGGTATTAATAATAGTCTCAGTATTCTCAGATGAATCTTCTCACTGTCCTACATCTTTTTCATTGTTCTTTTACTTCCAGTCTCCTTTATAGCAACAAGGAGTATGGGTTATGTTTAAACAGTGGACCAGAGATAAGCAGATGTGCAGAACAAGATACCTCAGTGGCTGAGATGTGACATTTCCTTATGTAAGTCTTTATCATAGAAAGCCAATATTTTTTTCCCACAAAAATGTGGTAATGCATGTAGATTTTCTCTTCATTCATTGTTCCATGTAAATTCTCATCGAAATGACAGCAGAATGCTCTCCCAGTAGTGTTAACTTTTGAACAGTGAATCTCATCACTGGCCATGCCTAGGATGCTGCATGTGTCCAGATCACTGAAGTGTACCTCTTTGTTAAAACTTACTTGAGAACCTGTAACTTAAAGCTTTGATACAGACATATCCAATTTAAAGGCTGTAAACAAACTCACATTAATAGAAGACTTAATATTAGAGAATTTTTATGGTGGCATTCATGGTGTGTGTAAAAGAGACTGAATTTTAAAAATGCTCACCTGTAGTGCAGCTGGAAGGTCACAGTGAGACAAAGTCCATCTCGTGATAAAAATGAATGCCACAATGTAGAAGCTGTCTCCACAAAACTGAGATATTGTTTTCTCAGTCTAATATTTCTCCAACAGAAATGGCAGATTTTTTGGCACATTTTTTTTTAGAAAACAAGCCATCTGCTCCTTGAACCACACAGTAACTTTGCAACTCACTGCTTGCACTCATTTTGACCTGTGATCAAAGGTATTTGTGCCTCAGTAATATTGCAGCTAAGCAATAAAGTCAGAGGACTTTAAGGAAACACAATCCAGAATATAATTGCATGTATTTATTTTCAGAGCATGGTGTGTGGCAACTGATGATACTTGTAGATATCAAAGGCTGCAGGGTCTCCTAGAAATTAGTGTTCTCCCAAAACTGTTTCCTATTAACACAACTCATTCTTTACTGTCTCTAACACCAATTCTCACAGCACTTCTGTGACAGTTTTAAAGGAATAGTTAACTAAAATGTTCATTATTTTAGCATTAGAGATGGAGCACTGAAACAAAAAAGATTGAGGTTACTGAGATTGCTTTTGATTTTATTGAGAATATTTTCTATTTGAGGTAGATTATGTTCATTTTTGCGACAATATTTCTGAGCATGATGTATAAAGCAATGGACTATTTTCAGTCTCTCAGTCCTCACTGGTAAATGTAGTTCTGTTTGCATAAAGAACAAAAGAACAAATTGACAGCTTAAGTTTAAATACTGCTCAATTTAAAAAACAAAAGGCTCAACTCTGTTCATGGTAGGCCTTTCCTTCCTTGCTTTCTCCTTTCAGTCAAGATGCTCAGTTTGCAGGAAAGAATCACAGAGGACAGGGATGGATCATCTTTCTAAAGTGTGTTCTGTGTCTGAATTTCCTCCTCCCATCCTTTGATCAGAAAAGGGAACACATCAGTGACTGATCTTTTGGTTCATCCATCTGATGAAAAAGACTTCAATTCACCAAAGGAAAACAACTTCATATCATATTTAAAAAGTTTTATTTGGCCCAAACTAGTCTGTTTCACTTCTGTAGAGTATTTCTCTTATAAACAAAACAACAGAAATTCTGGTCTAGGTTTAAGTCAAATCAACAAAGGAGGAAAAGGAACTACATTTCTCTCTCTCTAGGAGGTAAAAACCACTTTTCCAACACTTTATCTGATGATCTTTGAAGTACTTTCAAGGAAAGTTATCCTAACATACAGTGGTGTTCAGAAAATTCCTCTGAGACATGAGGGTTCAAGGCTTCTTGGATGGAAGAGAGAACTGCTGTCTCCTTGTCATCTGCTCCCATGCTTGTTTGATTTTTTGTGAATATAGCCAGAAAGGCAAATCCATGCAACCTATCTGCCTAGCCCATGCCAAATTCACAAATAGTGTTGGTGGGATTGAATCACTACAAGTGTATATTCACTGTAAGTGAATGTAACTCACACCTGCTGAATTTGCTTTCCTTACTGAGCATGTAGAAAAGGATTTTGCCTTCCCTGATGTCATCAAGTAACACTGAATGGCAAAATTATTTATTCTGTAGTTTCAGAAGGTCCCATCCCCACCCCTCCAGAGAAAAACCCTAACAAAAATTAAAAAAAAAACCCACACAAACAAAAAGCCTGTCAGGCAGTTCTGTCTATCCAGTCAATATCCCAAAGGAGTCTAAGAAACTTAAAAGAGGAGTAAATGAAAGAGGCCATGCTAAATTTGTTAAAACAGACAGATGGCCTGAACAAAAAGATAGCATATTCTCTCCCTCAATTATAATGTTCTCAGCAAGTGTCTCTGTTGAAAGGATAAGCATGAGAAGAGATAATAGGATCTTAAGATAACTAGCAGCATATCAACAAAGCCAGTCTGGCACAGAGTTATAAACAAGAATTATCTTGGTATTATTTGAAGACCTTCCACATTCTGGGACCTGCAGCCTCCGCCTTTTATTTGGAAAAGATATTCATCACAGGATGGGATAAAATCTATCAGGAAATAAAACCTGCTTGGTTGATGTTAGTCAACTGACTGGGGATCATTCTAAATATTTTTGGAGAACTTTGGCACAAATGTTAAACACCCACTTTTGTGAAGCATATGGTGCAGTATAATGATTTTGTCTAACCAATTTTTAAGTTTGTTGGGTCAAAGAAATAGTAACATCAGCCTTTTTTTTTTCTTCTGAATTCACTGAAACCTATCAAAAATTAAACAAAGGATGTAATGGGGATAATAACAGAGTAAAAGACCATTTAAAATCACACTCTTGGGGAAGACAAATTGTCTCTGAGACATTAAGAATGAAGAAATCTAGCCATTTTTCAGTGTATCTTGAGGACTGTGGAGGAAGCATTACGAAGGCAATGATTTAATTTCCAGGATCCTAAAAAGTCATGCAGCAGGTTTCCATGTCATTCCTTTACCAGGCAGGAACTGTTTGAAGCTGCTGTGATTTAATAAAAGCATAGCCTGGGCTGTGACCATTGGGCTGGGGCCCGTCAGTGCTGCTGAGCAGCTGGAACAGAGGGGTTCACTCACGCTCAGGGAGGGGACTCTGCTGCACAGGAGTGCTGGCAGGGGCTGCCACTGCTCTGCAGACTGAATACAAGTGCCATTCTAGGGCTTCTCCTGGAAGTTGAGGATATATAGGACACTTTGGGGGCTGCTGGTGGTCTGACTTCAAAGGATTGAGACTCCCATGTTCTCCAGATGTTTTCACGTCTAACAATTTTAGAGTTTATATGGGACTGAAGTGACATAAAAAGGTTGGGCTGTGTGTTTTCAAGGGGGTAATTCTATTCCCAAGAGTTAGGTTATGGTGTCATTATTTACAGTGATGATATCTTGAGTCGTCCTTTTACTTAGGAGTATCAAATGTGTGGTAATTTTGTGGTTCAGTAGCTGCTGTATCATGAACTTGCTCATGAATGGGGTTCCTTGGCTTCACAACCATAATTTTTTTTCTATTATCAGTTAAAATACAACAACAGGAGCTGTATTGACTCTAGTAGAACTGCTACAGAATGTGATTTAGTATGTGAACGTGGTCAAAACTCTCTCTTCACTAGGATTGCTAAGATTTTTCTAATTTTATCTTTATACTGTTGTATTGACATATCTGACCACGACTGGAAACCTTCCTCACCTGAAAAATGTCAGCTCTTCAAAGATAAAACAAAAAATCTCTGCTCAATTTTTAATCAGTAGTCATTCCTATTTATTTTATTAGGAATTTACTTTTGTTTTAAAATGGATGCTTACATGAAGGTTTGGTATATTTTTCTTCATTGATACTTCCAAATGGTGAACGTAATTAAATATTGCCATTTCTTATGTTTCATGAGCAGACAATTAATGTCTGCTCTGCATAATCACTGTTCAGCAATCTAGAGACAGAAACAGAAACAAAGTCATTAGATTGCTCTTTTCTAAATCTCATGCAGGGCAACAAATTAAACCCTGAGAATTTGAACAAGAATCACTATTATTAGAGAATACATTTAGTAATGTCTTGAGTTGCTAATGGTGTTGAAATAAAGATCTCTCAATCTGTTTGGGAGTTAATATATCAGAATATTACTCTTTAAATCTAGTAGTCAAGGGAGTGAAACCTATCATGAAAGCTAAATAGTTCATTTTTTTTTCTGAAGTCTGTCTTACACCACAAGGAGAAAAGTTATAATAGTAAAAATTGTTAAGTGTTCCAAATTGCTGAGCAGTGTCTGCCTAATGCACCTGGTAATTTTTACTTGTTATTTGGAGAGTGCTGCCTGGTTGGCACAGTTTGTTCTGTAGAGCACTAGCTCTTTGTGTTCTTGGTCCTCCAATTTCTGCCTACCCCGGTCACATTTTAAAACAGTAACTACATCAAAACCAAAAACAGGGATGAGCTGGGAGCACAGCTACCAGAATTATACAGTCACTGGATTATAAAGTACCTGCGTCAATATTCCAAAGGTTATATTTCAGCAGGGTTTCATATTTTAAGTTGTTGGTTTGTATTTGTTAACAGCAACTTCTACTCAGCCTTGCTTACCAGATAGAGCTGAACACATGCTCTTTCACATGGCAGGGTGATAATTCTCTTCCTAATTCAGATAAAACAGTATGATAAAGCAAACTTTAGTTATGGGCCTAATTTGTTGTTCGATGAATGAACATAATCTAAATGGAGATCTCCTATCACAAGTATTATCAGACTGACTGCTTTCATTTAAAAAAAGGTTTTAAAGCACTTATCAGTCAAAAAGACCCCTAAACCAGTCAGATAAAAAGCACAGAGGATGGAGTGATAATTTTTTGTTAGATAGTTTATTATCTAATCTGGCCAACATTTACATAGGTACAAATACATGTCCCACTGGTGGAGCTTCAGTTTCAGTGCACAATTGGATCTGAACTGGGTTTAGACAGAGAGGTTTAAGGGATGACTGAGCATCACTGGGCCTCTGCCATTGTGCAGTTGTTGGAGCAGCATCATCATCATTCAAGTGTGCAATTCTACAATTCTTGTCTCCATTTTACAGGCTGTCTATCACTAATACCATGGGAAAGTTAGAATCATTGCCTCAGAGCTCAAATTTGAAAGTGGCGTGAAAAAGGAAGTGTTGACCAGAAGAGGGATAGAGAGGGGAAGGAAGCAAGAGGGTTTCAGTAACATGTTATTCCAATTATCTAGGTTACTTTCATTTCTGCTTAGTTATTTCTTTTTCTTTCAAGACTTACACTGTGCAGGACAGGTTTCCTGGGGGATTTACTCTGGTAAATGCTCTTACTGTCATACCAGATACAGAAATATTTTAGGAGATCAGGTTTTTAATAGCTAAGAACCAGATCCTCAACTTTTTGCTGCTTTGCAGTATTTGGGCAATGTAAAACAACTGGGAAATGCCCTGAGGAGGACCTTTGACATGCTTCTGCATTTTGGCTGATTCTTGCTTATATAATGGTCCCTGGTAGATTATTATGGCTCATTTTGAGCCAGGTCAACCCTGTGGCTCCTAAAGATACTAAGAAAATTAAAGAGTGGTTTGCAAATGTTTCCTTCATTCCAACATAAGAAATTGGATTCAAAGAGCAATAAATGATTCACAAAAGCTGCATAATGAATAGTTGAAGGGGGTAGCAGGGAAGAACTCAAAAGAGGAGGAAAGTAGATGAATTTATCTATCCATAAAGATAGATCCTATCCATTCCCAAGATAATAACTGATGCTATCTATAGAAAGTATTATCTATAACTGTCTTTCTTTCAACATTTAATTTAGAGATCATAATTGAATCTGCAGTATACACTGTAAAATATACAGACTTGACAAGTTGGCTGAGCTAACAATGCTATTGGATCCTTGACAGGGAATTTTAGACATTTTGCTATTTTAACTACTTTGCTGCAATTTCTTCTGCTTATTCACACATGCTGCAAAAATGCTATGTGTAGAACTTTGCAAGGTGGAGAGTCACAGCTATGAGTTTCTCAGATAAATAAATTAAAGTTTACAGAATAACAAGGGTCTCTGAATATAAAAAAATATACAAAAATTATGTAATAATCAAGAATCAGTGAAAAAAAAAAAAAACAACTCCATACTGGTTCACTCCTCTGGAGACACTAAAATGAGGAGTAATAAATTTTAGCCTTTAATGTAACATCATTCAGAAAAAAATCAGGCATAGGAATAGCTGTCAAAGCCAGAATACTTTAAACCATGATAAAAGAATAGTAAATTGCTAATGCTACTGTATTCCAGGGGAGTTGCCTGTGGTTTCTAAGGTAAGAAGATTAATGAAGCTCCAACTGCTAATGGCTAAGAGTAGGTATTCGACCTTAGTGTAATCTGAGTCAATCAGAATCTTGCAGAGTACCCTTAGGCCATTTTTCTATTGTTAGATGTCCTCTCTGTGTACTAATTAAGCATTCCTCTTTCAGGCTGGCAGCCTGGTACAGGTATACAGAGCATGTCTGTAAGGCGTCTTAGAGAAGCACTTAAATCTCATAGTAGGGGCTGTGTTAAAATTAGAGACTTGTTAAACAGACAGTCACCACCAGTGATATTCTGGACAGCATTAGAGGTCATGGAAATGAGCCTGTTTGGGACAACCCCTTACAGAACCCCTTACAATTTGGAGAGTCACTTCCATGTTAGATACCCACTGAACTAATTTTTACTTTACCTTTCAGAACTGCATCTCTCCTTCAACTGGAACACACCTCATCATGACACAATAATTGTAAAATCAAGTTAATTATATCACTTAGTCACTGTAAACTTGCTTGGATCTCTCTGAACATTTGGTTCTTGCAATTGTTACCCTCTGTGATCTGGGGAAAGCACTCCAGTTGTCAGCACTTGCACACAGTAGTAGAGCTCCCCTAGAGCAGAGGGGGATAAACAGACATACATTCTGTGCCTTCAGGAAGTTTTCACAACCCAGTTCTACTTCCTGTAGTGAAAATATTCTCTGCTTCTAAAAGACTTAATGAAACAAAATTTCAGTGATGAGAACATGGACTTTAATTATTTATATGTGAGAAGGTCTTTTATAAAGCTTTCTGGGTTCTGGTTCTTTGCGTTTTATTAACCAGATTCCCATTTTATGTGGTGAGGAAAAGAACAGGTTTATCAAGAGTGACCTTTATAAAAATAAAATTGGTTTTTGGCTTCCAGGAGGTCACACAAGCAATTAACTTCAATCAACAAGGAGTGTCAGGAGTCCAGGGGAAATTATGCAAGTATGTTTCTCGAGATTTAGTGATAATTGTCTACTCATCATGCACAAATTCTTTAAGGAGCTTCTGAAGATAATTGAAAAAAAAAATCTATCCTGTTGAAAAAAGGGTTTGTTATTCTGGATATGACTTAGTACAGTCTTCAGCAGTTAATTTACTTTTAATTAGGAAGCTACCATTATGCTGCTGAATAGCTTAAAAGAATATTTTCTGCTTTGATGATGCCATTTTGGTAATTAGTGATCAGGTACTTCTATTGACAAGATGAGTTTTGAATCATTAGACTACAGGTAAATCATGTTCCCAAGCTTTTCAAAGACATATTTGTTTTAACTCAAAACTAACCAGGTGGCTCCTGGTGCCAAAACACTTGGGTAAACTTTACTGTTATTAGAATCCAAGTTAGTGGCACATTTAGAAGCCCTGAATAAAATCATAGAAATTATTCAAAACCCTTTGGAAATTCAGAAGTAATACCCACGTACACTTTCTGCTTGTTACATTTACAGTAGTCTTTATTGTACTATCCAGTAAAGAACTGCATTTGCAAAGCAGCCCAAACTCTTTGGCAATCAGCTTTATTCAAGCCTGTTGGCCTGTCTTTAGTCACTTTAGGCACTGAAAGTTAATTAATCTGAATGATCTGCTTTTTTGCCTGCACCAATTTTCAGGCCTGTGTATAAAAAGTATGCCTAACGTCCAGCGCTTTTGAAAGGTGAATTAACAATAAAGCTCCCTACACTGCAGATAAACCCTGAACAGTTGGCAAAAATGGCACTGTGGGAGTCCATGCTTGGTCCTGCATTAAGCTTGCTGAAGCAAGGAGCTGCCTTTGTATTTCCTGTCTGTAAGGTGAGAGCACAACCCTGAGCTCTCGGTGCTACTGTTCACTGCCCTACCACTGACACTCACATGAAGCAAACACCCTGAACTGAAGGGTGTGTGTGTGCTGCCAGCTCAGCCTGGACTCAGAATATCACCATGAGTGTGCTATGCACAGGCCATTCTTTCTGACAGAGTTTCTCTTGGAAAAACTTTTATTGATATAGTCAGTAAGAAGTATTGAAGAGTTTCATTTATGCACCAGGAGAATTAAAACCAGGGTCACCACAGCTATTATCTAGTCTATAAGTATTATTACCAGTAGCTATGTTGTCTCTAAAACTCTGGCAGAAGAAAGCAACAGTCATTACTTTTTTCCACTGAAGGCAGTTGATATGAATGAGCATCCTCAGAGAGTGGTTCAGTTCTCACTCAGAGAATTAGAGTTACAGGATTTACTCATTCAACATACAAGCACAAAACAGATTAATAGAAAAAAAATAGCAAAAATAAAGGAAGTTTATATAAAAAACATTGATGAAAACTAGCGTGGAATGCTATGGAGATACATCAACAAGCTGACGGGAGAAAAAATATTTTGTCTGTTTTAGAATGTATTAAAATATTAAAACTTTCAGTCAGTTATCTTAAATCTTAACAAAGAATAAAATGGAGCTTGTTCCCACATATATTAGCATCCAAACTTGACTTATGTTTTGGACATCTTAACTGGACACCTTTTGATACTCCTCATATTTTAATGTACTATTGATGGAATGTTAGATCCCACATTTTTAAAAAGTAAAGGTTAGTTATATGTTCCTACTATTAATATAAAGAGTTGCATTAAAATGCCTCTGTGTTAAATGGATGCTGATTTACTGGCATTTCCACCTGAGAAAAAAAAAAAAAAAGGCTTTGTCAAACACTTTCTTCTGTTTTAAGTCTAAGTTTCTCTGACATATTTGTAGCCCAGAAAATTACTCTCTATTTTGTAGCATAATTACAGTAATTCTGTGAACTGCTTACAGCTTGTGTCTGTTTGTGAGTGAAGGTATACTTATCCATACATTTTTTTTCCAAGAAAATGGACAGAGATGTGGGATAAGCAGAAACACAGGCTAAAAATAAGTTTGCCAACCTCCAACCAGCTAGGAACAAAGCCATGAAGGAGCATACATATATACTAATTTGCTGAAAACTTTGCTTCCCAGAAATACTGTAGAAAAAGAGTATTCAGATGTGCTTAAGCAGATTTTCAATCTTATGTGAAGATTAATGCTGCTATCACTGGGATCATATGGAAGGGAAGTTAGATGAACAGTAGAAAAAGGAATGTCATCATATGCATCTTTTTATACAAAAACACAGAATCTGATCTGTGGTCTTTGATCCCTTAAAAACAAAGGGATCAAAGGGATCCTTTTAGTTGCTAAAGAATAAGAAATCAAACTGCTCTTCTGTTAAACTGAAGTTCAAAATAAATAGATGATTCTTATGGAAATAATGCATTAAAGACAAGAAAAATCATGTTAGAGCTATAAAAATGGTTTTTAAGTGGCTTCTAAATATACTGATAGTATATATATTTAGTATATACTGAGTAAACCATATATAAATGGAGAAAAGAAAATAAACACCTAAGACTTAATTGTAATTATCATAAAGAAAGAAAGCTACTTAAGTTGTGAAATTAGTACTCTTTTTACACAGCAGTTTTCTCATTGGAAGAAATAGTGGAAGGAGAGAAGAGTACCTAATATTTTTCATGACCCTGCCACTAAAGTAAAATACTAAATTAAATGTTGTTATAGGGAATAATTCAGGGCATACATATTTGAAATAAACCCTTTAAAGATACTGTCCTTTGATCCTAATATAAATAGACTGTTGTATATTTATAGTATTTATATTAGTCTTCCACATACTGTAAAGAAAAACCCAGAGTTGCTTATTATGAAATGATCTGCTGACAGTGATCTTTTCATGGATTCTCTTCAGGGGAAAGGGAAGAAAACAGAAAGAATACAAGTAGTGAAGTAAACTGAATTGATGATTTCTAACAAATCATGATATATTGTCTAGTGCCAAGGTTTTAATTAGTAAAGAGTATGCTTTCCTTTTCATGATGATTTAGATGTTGATGTTGTTGATGAACAAAAATGGATACTAGCATCTTTGATGCCAGCTGATCAATTTTGTGCTCCTCTTGAAGCAATCTTGTAACCAATAACGGTCAGTAAGGAGCAGAATTTCAATCAAATGAAAATTATTTAGTAGTGGGGCTTTAATTTTTTTTTGTAGTAGAGAAATGCTGTCACATCACTGGAACTTGTATTCCTTTCAGTATAATTTACAAGTGAATCCAAATCCCTCTCCAAATATCTGGTTTAAAGGTAATGATTTGTAGTCTCTCTAATTTTTTTCCTCCCTAGTAAGCTAGTTGCATAGTCAGTGGAGGGCTCTGGAAAGCACAAAATAGTAGGCTGTCCCAGGTCACTGTGCTAGTGCTTTGACCTGAGGACTGTCTCTAGAATGAGCAAATTAGCAGAGTCACAAATCTCTTTTCTTTTTTCTTGATTTCTCTGCATTCTGCTTGGTACTCGTGACATGAACCCTTGTCCTCTGGAAACTAATTCAGGGTAGCAGTCCATTCCACGCAACCTACTGAGAAAAAAAACAGATTTTAGAGTTTTGGCTAGAGCTGCATTAGTGATTTAATGATGATGGGACAGTTCCTTGAACCATCTAGATCCAACACCTCTAGGCCACAGATTTCTGTGATTCAAAATATGTTTTAAGACAAAATATAGGACAAAAGAGATGGGTTTGGGTTTGTTTTTACCATAAATTTATGTTTGCAGCCTGTAGGATGTCATTTTTTCCATATTTATGCAGCATATAGAAAACATCTTTGCTTTTTTGCTGGGTTATTAATAGCCCCTTCTAAATGAAAGTGGTTTTCTTATTCCATTTCTACTTATAGTTATTTATGTTTGGTGGTTAATCCATCAAGGATATTGGATTTAGCAGCCTGGCATTATACATTATACCATGTTATCTCAGTGCCTAAGAGAAGGTTCTTCTGAAACATTGTTTCAACTTTCTTGCTTGTGAAAATAGTAATGTGTACAAACACAAGCAGTGAGAGTTTGCAGCCCAAGAAATTCTTTCAGAGTCATGTATTTTGGTGAGAGAGCACATGAACTCTGAACGTGTTTTGCCATCAGTAGCTGATGAGAAGTTTGCAGATTTTTTCTTTTTGGAACTAATATGACTGTGCCTTTTTAATAAACCTGATATCCTTATTTGAGGTCTGCAAGGGGAGGTGTCTAGATGTTTCAGTGTACTTGGCATTCAAATGTTCATGGAGCAGAGGACACTTAAACTCTTAACAATCTTAAGGGGGGATTTCCTAAAAATGCTGTTTGGTGTGTTTTTAGATTGACTGTGTGCTGTGTTTTCACTTAGTTCAACTCCAGTTTAGTAGGAGCTTTGTAAAATGGTCTATAGGGATTGCGTTGAAATGCATTTTAGTAATGGCACCCCAACCCCACTGATGTCAGTGGCAAATTTCTCATTGGGCTGAGTGGGGTCAAGATTTTATCTCTCATTTCATGCAGAACTGGAAAGTGAAAGAGCAGATCAGACTCCAAGCTAAAAATATTAATCCAGATTTCCAGCGCACATCTAAAGTTCTTCAGGTGGCAACATTATGACTCTTAATGTGAGGTTAAAAAAGTCCTATAGACCTAACGTCTGCAAGCAGCACATGGCATCAAGTGACCTCTTGGAGTGCATCTTTCACTTCAGTGTGGTAAGAAAATCAAAATGTGAGCCAATGTGTGGAAGGTGAAGGTGGCTAGGAGCTCTGTTTTGAAAGTGCATTTTTGCTCCAAATTACAGTGCTCATGTTGATGCATCCTTGATTTTTTTTTCCTCCATTTGATGTGTTTATATTCTTTTGTAGATTTAGCTTTGTCTGTGGATTCATTTGTACAAAAGTTTCAGGATTTCAGTGTCAGGAATTCATTTGCATGTCTGTTTATTCATTGTCAAACTGTAGCATATACTAAAGCTGAGCTTTCTTCTGTGCAAAGAACCCTTGCCCATGGAGTCATTGATTTATAAATACACTGCAAACATATAGGGCAGGGTTTTGAATGACTTAGTCTTTTTTATATAACTTATTTGAAATATTGACACCAAATTGTCATATGCAAAGGGAATCCAACAAGGATTCATCAAGTCTGGTAATTTCCACACACTGTAAAATGGGTGATTACAATGGGATGGGACAGCTTGAAAGAGTGAAAGATTCCAATCCATGAATGGAAACTATTTAGATTTTTCCCTAAAAGTTGTCTGTACTAGTCAAATCAGTAATTTTTAGCAGTCATAAACAGTGATGAATTACACAAGGATGAAATTATCTTGAAAAATTTCTTGGCTTCATCAAGTAAACACACTTCATTCAGCATTATGCATTCAAGACATCCCATTTTGTTTACATTATTTAACAGTCATGCATATTTTTTCAAGGTTCATCTCTTTGATGAATTTAAATTCCCCTAAGAACCTACTGTAGCTCCCCAGAGGATTAATGAAGTATGACATTTTCTCCCTTGCCTGTACCTCAGCCTACAGAAAAAATATTTTTGACCAATATTTACCACGTTGTGGTGCAAGAATGACAACAGGCATTAGTCTCTTCTACAATGTCTTTGAAGTACACAAAAACCCTTGGAAAATATCTAGTTTTGTTAGTTGAACCATAAAGAGTTCAATCAAGGATTTCTTCACATTTTCTTGGAAGATTTAGTTTGATTTAGAATCAGTTCAGCTTAATTTTATTGTTTCTTAGTTAAACAAGGTATAGTTCAAAATTTTGCTTTCAAAAAAGTATGAAAGCCATATTACTGAGGAAACAGAAAAGCCACAGTCCCTGCAAATATTTATATTTTATCTATTTTGTCAATATTACATTTATTTTCAGATTATTATTAATCATAGGAGCATGCACAAGGGTAGACATGAAAGACCTGTTAGAGGTAGCAAAATCAGCTGGGAAAGTGGTGACAAGTATGACCATGGCCCAACTTCCCTTTCCCTTGAACAGCAGAGCACAGTGCTGGCCCTGGGGTTGGACTGTTGGAAAGAAAGGGAAAAGTCAAGAAGAGTGGTCAGATGCAATGTTTAGGAATTTTGAGGACCTATGTTGGACAGTAGGAAGGTACTTTTAAACAGCTGTTCCATTCCATGATCTAGGAAGATTGGATTTTTTTTTTTTTTAAACAGGGCATAAAATGTGTTTTGGCATGTCTTCATCCCACCAACAAAACAGTTTTTTAAGAGTTCTTGTTCCTTGCCCTAGATCTCTGGGAGAGACCACCATTACTCCAGCACCATTATATTCCAGAAGAGGAGGAGTTGCTTTTTCAGGATAGTTCCAGAGCTGCTAGATGCAATTTCTGTGTCACAATCTGTAGCTATATACTGGATTTGGCGATGCAGCAAATATTCCTTGTGTGGGGTTTCTTTTTAAAATGCTAAATTAAAAAGACAAACAAGACTGCATTATATCAGTAGAAGGTAGAGCCAAAAGAAATACTGCATTTTCTGCTCAATTTGCTAAAGTACTGGTTTCCAACACTACTGCAGTACTCAAGGGAAGATATTACAAACAATATTCAGCTGGAGTGTACAGTAGGTTATTGCAGTAGTTTAAGAAAGATGAACTCTGCTTGATTTCAAGGATTTCTCCATTTTCTTTCTATTTCACTTAATGTAGACTTCTCAGCTTTATCATCATAAAAATGGTCTGTGGGGACTAGGAATGAAGCCTGACAGATTTAAAATGAAAGGATAACCTTGATGGGATTTTGTGACTACAGAAGAATTTAATAAATAGCAGGATGATGATTCACTGATGTAGGTGAAAGTTATTGAATTATAAGATTAACTAGAAGAGTTCCCAAAGAAGGGATCCTGCTTCTACTGGTAGACTGATTTCCTGCTGTTATTTCTGTTCCTACTTCATGGCTTCATTTGCACCCAAACATGAAGCATTTTTTTCCCCCAGTTTAAAAATTTTGAATTCCGGAGTATAAGATTTTTTAAACATCTGTTTTTCAAAATATCTGCCATTCTGTCATCTTGAGTCTTGATAGGGGAAAGTCATTGAACAGTCAAGCTATAAAGTTTCAATAGTTATTAGTTTGCTTTGCTGAAGGATTTAATTCAATATTCAATTCAATATTGTAGTGCAATTCTGTAGTCCTTTTATGCTAGAAGGCTGCTGTATTCACCCTACAGTTTCTTCTGGCTCTGGGTGGGAGAGGCAACAGAAAGAACTTAAAGCTTCTGCTTCTGTGGTGTTGCTAGACATGCAGAAAGTATCTTCCTTGTCAGAGGCAGTGAGCTGTGTTTACCACACCACTCTGGAAGAAAAAGAGGGCTGTGAGGAGAACAGATCCAAATACCAGCTGCTTGACAGCAACTACTGAGCTAATGGTGCTCTTCTCACATAGGTGATGCTTTGCATCTCTAGGTTATACATTGTTTATGATGTCCTGAGTAGAAATGCCTGTCAGGGATGTGTCAATGAGACAATGCTTGGGAGGGATACAAGCTGCAGTGCCAGCAGGTCACAAGCCAACCCAATGTGCCCACTAGGCCGTAGTGCCAAGGTTGTTTTTGCTGAACATGGTGTAGGAGATGAACTGTGAGATTTACCACATTACTTCATCATCTCAAACTTGAACTAACACCAGAATCTGCTTTGGATTAGGAGCTACTAAATACATTTACCACTGATGCAGGCCAGGAATGTTTTAGTAAGAGTATAATTCTTAATGGAAAAATATGAAAATATGCATGTGCCTTAAAATATTAAGAACTGGAAAATTATATTAAAATACAATGATTGGTAATGTGCTGGTTTTACACCCCAAAACAGTATTTCTATTCAATCCACATTTTGGATACATTACATATTTGAATTACAGCATTTGTTATAGGCATTGTGAGCAAATGCTTTGGTAAGAAATCCCTTTTCTTTTCTTGGCCCTGTCAGTGAGACACCTGTCCCATGGCAGGAGGCAGCAGGCACTCTCATTAATGGCTATTTGTTACTGTGAGGGAGAGTATTACTCCAGTTTTTATAGATGGAAGGCCTGGAATTGCAAGATTAAGGAACTTGTTCAAAGCCTCAGGGGTTCCATATTCCCGTTTCCAAGTCTACTATTTAAATTAAAAACTCTCCCTTGGAAAAAGAGGAAACTCTTCTGTCATGCAGAGATGAAGGGTATCATACTCCTCTTATGTACTCCACTGTGAATCACAAATAATTCCATTGCAGTGAGTGGAATTGCCCGGGTAACTCTGAGACAATAAAACCAAAACAGCAGGGGATTTTTAAAAGGGTCAGGGAGATTTAGAAGCACGTATCCTTCTGAACCTGAATGTGTCTTGTGTTCCTAAATTACTTTGGTGCTGCAGAAGTTGCCATCCCATGACACGTTGTCTCTTTCTAAGAGGTCAGTTTGTCTTTCTGGTGATTATTGTTTGATTATGGACAAGACACAAAGAGTTAAGAAGAAGCAAAGCAGATTCTTTGCTTGCCCATCAAGGTTCTTTTCTGTAGAATATAATAGAAATTTACAGTATTTAGGTGATAAACTGAAGATGCTTGAAGTATCCTCACCTTGGGAAATGATTCTACTGTGGCTTTTCAAAGATGACAATTTTTTTGTACATAAAACGTGATTCTGACTGCCTGTGTGTGTAAACAGATTAAGGTATTTTTGTATTCATCATTTCTAAAAATTTTCCTTTGCTGATGCTCATTTTAGAAGGAATAAGAAACTACCACAGTGCTTACCGTTTCTCCAGAGGGACGGTTTTCTGACCTTGTTTCCCCTGGCACATATATAAATTTCTGTTAATCTAAACAGCAAAACAAAAATTCCTACTGGAACAATACTATGTACCCAGTTCTCTGTGGAGATACCCCAGGAAAACAAATAGGTACTAAACATTAGCTTCATTGTGCCATGAATTCCTGAAAAGTACTAAAAGGCAGTGTTGCTGAGCAGTGAATAGAAACATAACAAAATGGAACAGAATTGCTTGAAATTGTATTGTTATTGTTATGCACTAAAAAAAAATTATATTTAATTGTAATATTTAAATTCCACCAACAGCCTAAAATAAACAGCCTTCTATTGAACTTTTAGTGGATAACGGGATATCTGATGATCAGTCCTCTGCCTTTGAGTGTCCAGATGTAAACAATGTTGTTTAAATCAACAACTGTGACTTAAAATCCTCCCAAACAAAAACAGAATTGCTGTTTCTCTGTACTTGGTTAAAACTCATACTTGATATTTTTTGAAAATGGAAAGAATACTATTTTCTGAAAAAAACTGCATTGGAATATTAAGTGCTTCTGGCTTTTCCTCAGGAAAAGCATCATCTGAGTTAATTAAAAGCCCTCCTTGCTTCCTTGAGAGCCGTACTGTTTAATTAGGGTAACATATGCCAGTTTGTGTTGAATGGAAGTTCACCCCAGCTCCTCCAGCAGTTCTTCAGTGAATCCCTTGTAAGCTGACATCTGGTTTCGTCCCCTTGTCTCTCCTGTCGGTGCCGGCAGAGATCCTCATCCATGGATCAGGAGTTCATTGCACTGTTACTGTGGTGTGTCCCCCAGCAGTCAGGCCCGTGGTGAATGGTTTGTCTGTGGTGCTCTTGTCTCAGTCGTCAGGATTGATCCCTGTGCCATGGCAGTGGTGGCATTCCGAAGTCCTGCAAGGAACCGCAGCGCTTTCATAGGCAGGAATGGTTTGGTCTCTTTCTGCACTCATTCTAAACACACCCTTCACTAGTGAAAAGTAGAAGGGATTTGTCTTTAGCAATTTCACTTTTACTAATACTCAGAGGGATTTAAAATCATAGATCTTCTCTGTTCTCTTATTCTTCAGTAGCTTTCCCACAAAAAAGAAAAAATCTGTTGTCTGAAGAGGTTGGGTTTGTACCATATTCATCAATACAGAGTTGTTCTCTTCCTGAATAAGTCCCTCAAATATTCATCTGATTGATCATTAGTTAGGGACTTTTATTCCACATCCAAGCAGAACTATTCAAAGACTCCATTAGTTGACTGAGTTTGTAAATCATCCAAGGCTGGATACATCTGTAACTTTGATGGAGAGGTAAAGGGAAAGATTTCCTAGCAGTGTAGTTCTTTTTTTATACGGTATGATTTTCTTCCTGAGAATCTGCACCTAAATACAGGCACAACATACACAACCTTGGTAACTAAGTGATAGTAGCCACTCTAGTTAGCTTTGCTGTGTCTTCACTGGAAGCTAGTGTTTGGTATTTGATTGCCTTCCAGTAAGTGATTTAATAAGCTAATTATTTTGTAGAGCAGAAAATTCCCAGAACTGTGCCTGCATAAGCAATTTGGCCAGTATTTCTTCCCATCAGCACTCTGTGCAGTCAAACATTTTCTGAATTGTTGGCAATTTTTCATCTCTTCTGGGCAGCACATCTACAAATGAAACATAATTTGGGTTTCTGTCCAGATTTTATGGGTAAGTATGGATACAAACACAGGTAGGCAGCATGTTTGGTGTAGCTCCTTAAATGGCATCCTGATACCATACTCCACAGTGTTTTTTAAAAAATGTTTAATTTTATTGGACTTGCCACAATGAGGTCAGGCATACCAAAATAGAATTTGTGATTGTATTGAGGAGTCCCTAGAGACCTTTCAGTTTTGAACACACCTACTTAGTTTTCTAATATCAAAATAAAGGGGGTTTTAATTTTCTAGGATGATGAGGAACCTCCTTGCTTAAAACCATTTGAATAGTCATTTATTGCTACAAGGATTTGGCTGGAGGCCAAACAGGCCTCTCTGTAAGCACCAACAGGTGCAATCCCTTTGGATGGAAAGTAAAGCCATTTTTTCAGCATTATCAGAGAGAATGGGATTTTTTATGAAGGAGCCAGCACTTCCAATATTAGGTATGCTGCCTGTCTAAACCTACAGTCACTTGGCACTGAACCTCTAGTGATACTGTCCAAGTAATTTAGATGGCACATGTGTTCAGATGGCACAGCTCCACCCAGAGTCAGAGTCAGCCAAGAGATCATCCATCTAGGAGCATCAAGTGGCACTGTAGATAATAGGGTTTGAAGCCAAAAAGGAGTTTCCAAACAGCTGTCTCTTCCTGTATCATATACTGAGAGCTAAAATGCTATGTGATTGATAATCTATTTTTTGCTTAAATTGCTTTTCAAAGTGTAGTCTCTCTGTAGATGTAGACACCTTGACACTGCAGCGCAGACCTGGTCCTGTGATGAGTCAAGAGAAAGAATCAGTTTCTGAGACCTTTTAATTTTCAGATAGGTGAGGAAGCAGAATCATCCCAGTCCTTCTGTTCTAGAACAAGAGACATGGAGTAATTCTGCTGAAAACATCTCCATTGTTATCTGTCAAAGCAATTTGTGAGAATATGAAATATGTGAGGTAGTTTTAGGGGCTTGAATAGCAAAGCAAAGTCCAAAGCTGTTTTAGACATCTGTGGTATACAATCAAGATCAATATTTCAGTAGCAAAATTCATGTTCACAACGTTCACACAACCTGGAGAAAGAAAAGCCTTTAATACACACGAGTGAGTTGCCTTTGCTGTGCAACCCAGAGCTCCAGCTCTTTGTCCTGAATTTAAGGACTTCTTGTGTGCCTAATTCTGAGAAGGTGCAAGTTAGCAGAGCTGTATGGGCTTCAGTGAAACTGCCAGCATAGACTAGGCAGCACCCTGATACTTAAACAAGCAGTGGGAGAGGAAAAAAAAATAAATTAGCAGTAAAAACATGAGTGGTGAACAGATACACAGATATATAAGAAGATAGAATGGTGTCTGCTAAAAAGATTTCAGTTTTTCTTTGAAGAAGAGTGCTAACATCAGGGAAGTTTGATCTGTGTTTGCTTTGAAAAAAAATCTGAGATTAAAAGATGGGATCAGAAGCCAAAAGAGAAATTGCCAGGATAAGTAAGAGCCAAAGGCAAATGTGTTATGGGAAGTCTCTTCTATCTTGGGAAGCAACTGATATTGGCCATAACTGGACACCTCCTTGCACAGTTCCTAGGTGAGCCATTTCACAAAATATCTACACAGCAGTATGGGTTTCTTTGCAGTTTTCTCATTTTGGTAGAACAGTGGACACACGCCTTATGCAACTCTGAAACAAAGTAGACAGTAACTTGAACACAAGTGGTAAGGACTAAGTGAAGATTAATCATTAACTAAATCTACTAGGATCTCTATCTAAATCCAGCCTAAATCAATGGACCTGGAACTAGCTAACTGGAAGCTCTAAACACTGAAGTTAGGGAAAGTTTAGGCAGCTGAGTTATGACACCAAATGGAGTTTGATCTCATTAGAATATATGCATCATTTCCTGGTTTAGCATTGATTATGGTGTAGTAAATAGAGAGAAAATTATGCATCAGTGTTCAAATTCTAAATTGCAGGTGTTTTATGTATTGCCAGCTAATCCTTCACAGCTCTCCGGTGTTCTGGGCAGCCCTTAGTGGCTGAAAGGCTGAACAATATCACCATAATGTAGGTCCTCTGGCTCATGTAGTGTTCAAACTATTTGAACAAAAATATTTAATCCATAATCAAAAGATAAGAATTAGACGGTTTTCCTTTCAGATTTTGGGGTGCATCATGTAAACAAATGTCATAATATTTTGTGTTCTCATCTAATTTTTTCGTATCAGAAAGATTTTAAAAGGTACTGTTTAGATTATCATGGTAACACAAAAATATATTTTATTTATTTATTTCATTTAGGTAAATATTTGGTCAATTTAAGACTCTGCGGAAAGTGTCAGGATGAATAATGGTGGAAAGGAGCACAAGGGGGAACATTCTTATTTTAAAGCATTACAAACTTCAGAGTAGTAATAATATTGTTTAAAAGTAATAATATTTCAGAATATCGTAATGTGAGTTGGCCTTAGTGTTCTCATCTCAGAAGAGTCAATTTTAAGCAAATTTCTTTTTCCACTCACTGCACTTGGATTCACATCATCGTGTGGTCTCGGAGCACATCAACTGGCCTTTTGTCCTGAGGAAATTAAACTGAAGGATGAGGTCCAGGAGCTTATATCATGCATTCCTGCTGCTAATGAGCACTCAGTCCACAAGACAGACTAAAGCTGGTCTGAAATAAAGCTCCTGAAACATTAATAATGTGGACATTGTGTCTCCCATACCAACTGCTGAATTTTTCAAATCTGTTAGATTGCACCACTGAAGAAGTCTGCTCTAAATGAACAGAAAAAAAGTAAAAAGTGCAATGATTTTGAGCTGTTCCTGTTAAATTAAATGGTAATTTTAAATATTTTTAATAAACACAAATTTACCTCTATCTACAGAAAATAGAGTTACCCTTTTTATACAGGAAACATCCTTGGAGCAGTCCTTAGCACACAGTTTGGATTTTAGGATATGTCACCTGCTTGCAACAAGGTGAAAAGAGGATTTCCCACCTCCTTCTCCAATTTTAACAGAACTGTTCAAAAGCTACTTATTGCATAAAAACTTTGGTATAGGAGTCACATAGCCTGCTAATGTGAAACCCAAAAACATTTTGGCCCAGAGGGTTTTCTTTGCAGCAGAAGACACTTTAATGGCTGGTCAAATGTACTACCCATCCACTCCTTGCCTTAGGCCCTCAGACTAATTCAGAAAGCCATTAACCATCCCCTAATAGGAAAGCATATGCCATGCCATCCATGCAGAATATGCAAAATCAGAAATTCTACTCTACCACTGGAAATGCAAAACTAATAAATAATCTCTTAGTCCTAAAAGAATGCTGTGTTCTGTGAATGTGAAGCTGCAGCATCCATAAAGCAAAACTGCATCTCTCCATTTGGTTCACATTTATATACATAATTCATTGTGGGAGGTGTTCAGTCTTGCTGATGATTTGATCCATTCAGCAAGAATGCACTTTTTCACAGTACTTTACACATTGCCAAGTCACAGACACTGTCCTTCTTTTTACTTTTCTGTGAATTAAAAAATGCATATATTTGCATCTTGCTCATGAGTTCAAACCAGTCTTTCCATTCTGAAGGTGCCTGTGAACCTGATCAGATTTAGTGCTGTCCTTTACCATTGCTTGTTATGAAACTTGGGGGTTCCTGTGGACTGAATGAGAAAGTGATAGCACAGAGTCTTTCTATTTAATTTCATGAAGCTAAACTCACTCTGGCCTCAACATGTTTCATGAAAAATGTCAACCGTATAATCACAGAGGAGTACACATGAGCAAAAAGAAGGAAAACTATATTAAAATTTATCCACCACTTAGTACTTTAATTTACCCTCCCAGATCTGGTTTAGTAGAGCATTTCCAAACAATTTTTGAAGAGTCTTAGCAAAAATAAATGAAGAATTTATTCAAGCAGAAATACTTTTTGTTTCAAACTGGTTGTTTATTTGATATAGGACTGATATAGATCCTTCTCCACTTGACAGATGAAGATTTAGTAATTTTTTCAGTTATTAATTATCTACAGTAACTATTTGTTGAATGAATATTAATTTTTATTATGTATCCAGAATCCAAGAATGCTCTTCCAGATGTAGTTTCGATTCCCAGTCGATGTAAATTGGCTTTGCTTCACTGAAAACAGAACATCTATATCAGCTTATAACAGCTGAAGGTCTGGCTCCAGAAATGCAGGACAGCATTGAGATTTCAGACCTGCTGAGCCACATGCTGCTCCCCATATTCAAATATTCTAAGTATTAAATATTTTAAAAACAAGAAAAAAAAAAAAAAAAGAAAAAAAAAAAAAAAAAAAAAAAAAACCCACCAACACAGAAAGGGCCTTGGTTTCTGCAGTAAAATCTGAGAGCCTTGTGCCTCTGAGAACTCAATACCAGCTGAAGGCTTAACCCGCAAGGTATCGTAAAGGGATGGGGGAGTGTGTTACAGGAAAGATGGCATCTCCTGCTCCAGTGTCCCAAACACTCCTTTGCTCCTACCAGCTTACTTACACTCAGTCAGAAGTGGCACACTGTCACTACAAGAAAAATCTGATATATCAATTTGATTAACTTAAAGTCAGTAACAGTTTGTGACTCCAAATATCCAGCTCCAGTATGCATATGGATCTCTTACTCTTTTATGCGTTTGTTTTTTTTTTTGCTAACCTGTTGTCATAGCTGAAAGATAACGCTTAAGTAACCAGCCTAAGATCCTCCTTTTATAATTTCACCTGTGCATTGTCAGTTAAAGTGTAATCTGGGTCTCTTCTTGGAGAGGGATTCTTATTCCACCTGTCCTATAGTTGCTGCCTAAGAGCTAAAAGAGAAAACTGAACTAGAAATAATTTTCTAAAGGTTATGGGCAAGAAACAAAGTAAAGAAAGTAAAGTAAAGAAAGTAAAAACCCATATAGACCTTTCTCTGCCACTAAAAAAAAATTTTGAACTGAAACATGTCTGATTTTTCCCCCATTCCTTTCCTGATGCTTGTTCAATCTTCATAGCTCAAAAGTGACTTGTAGGAAGTGTCTTGAAAAACTTCAAAACATGTAGCCTGCTACTGAAATGACAGCTTGGCCTTGTCCCAATGTTTTGTAGAGACAATTTTGTTGTACTACTGAAAAACTGTGACTTAAATTTTAAAGGAACAAAGTCCCCATTTACACTGTGGGGTCATGATAGTCCTGTTCCTTGTGTTTTCTGTCACTAAGTCTAGTCAGTGAGATTTAAGTCAAATAGAAAAGAATAAAATAAAAAAATTCCTCTGATTTACTTCACTTTGTGAAGTGCTAGGGCAACTGACATAGGTTTAAGATGCTGCAGGTGTGAACAAGCCAGCAGCTGTTTTGTGGTGCTTAAGTTATATCACCTTGGTAACATGACAGGATCACTAAAAATATAGAAAATGTCTTGCTGACTGGTGCATTAGTGTGGAGATGTTGTTTTACATTTCATTTTACTCTACTAATTAAAATTTCAGTCTTCCTTTTTCACAAAGATGATAAAAATGAAAGGCCATTTCTAAATTCTGAAGACTGTATCAGAAGCTTCCAGCAGTAAGCCAGACTCCCAGGACTTTTGTGAATGGCTACTACTGTTTGTCATCTGAGTGCTTGGAACACTGTAGAGCTAAGTGCACCTCTTTCTAGTAGAATGGTAGTGCACATACAACATTTTTTTTGAAAGCTTAGTAATAAGAAAAAAATGTTTCTCATTTTTCTATAAAGCATTTCAAGCATTCAAGGTAATACTAAAGGTAGTAATTTTCCATATGATAGTTCTTCCTGAGTCAGATAATGATTTTTCAGCCTTTGAATTCCTGACTCAAAATTGCTCTATATGTTTTTATTATTATCATTTTTTCCAAAAAGCTTTACAAAGGGAAGACAACACGAGCACACTGCTTTTATTGTGTGGGCGTGTGGTTGCCTCTGTATAATAGACTCCCTACTGTTCTTGGTTATAATGTGTAGCACTGCACATACAGCACCCTGGATTTCCAAACTCCATTTTCAGGCTCAATAGCAAGCTTTCATTCAGCCAAAGGATTTATACCTAATTGTAGATCTGTGTGCTTTTTGTGCTGTTGTCTGGTTGGAAAGTATCTTGGGCATCTCAGCCTGGTCATTCGGGGCAAAGAACCAGTGTGCGTCAAGATGGTTTAGAAAGTTTTTGATTTTTCTAAGAACAGCTATGACACTAGTATTGGAATAATCTTTTTTTGGAAGTTGCTGATAATGACTTTGTATCTTCAGTAGGATTTTGCAAGAATAGATGGGAAAAGGAATAGAGAAATTTTTGGTTGTCTTTTTACCCCATACCTGTCTAAGTATGTGTCTCTTAAAACTGAATTTGTTGAATGTAGTCTATATCCTAATACAAAATTATGTTTCTGTGCATTTTATAATAAATCCATCTTTTTGGAGTGGTTGCAGTTTTAAACTGCTTTGAAGGGAGCTTTAACATTAAGTAGAATTCAGAAAAACTAAGTGTAATACAGAGTTTGAAACTCTTCGTTAATCTAATTCTGTTCTCCCTCTGACCTTGAATATGGTGTTGCTACCAACTCATACCAGTATTCAGACATGCAGGTTTGGGGTTTTTTTACTGTACAATTTATTTGGAATAGGTTAGGAAAAGATCCCACCATGAAGCATATTTTTAAAAAGTGGTAACAACAACAACAAAAAAAAAGATAAGACACAAGACAACAGATAGAGAGGTGAAAGTATCTGGGAAATTATATGACAGGACTACAAACAGGAATCTTAGCAGATTAGTGTCCTAATTGTTCTCAAGTATTTTTGTAGGTAGACATTAAAGCAAGCAGATGCTTCCCTGTGGAGGATGTGAAACTGGAGGAAGAAATTGTATGCAGCTATTTATAGGGAGCTTTTCCGAGCTGGAGGTGCACTGAGGTAGAAAGCAATAATACAGTTAGATCTTTGAGGCTGACATTATCACAGTGGATGATAAGGATGGGAATCAATATTTTGTGTTGGTGAATGGCAGATGGTATGTAAAGAAACAATAGTCTGTGAAAGGTCTTCCAAAGATGACAGATAGCTTTTGCTTAAATACATAAAGAATGAAAAGATGAAGGAGGATGCAGAGGAAGAGGGACATAACCAAAGTTACTGGTTAGGTAGATGATCTCTGTAATAGCAATCAGAATGCAAGCAAGAAAAGGGGATATTTTACTAACCAGAACACAAGCCAGCACAGCTATCATCAAACGTTTTCAGATGTGTGTATGAATAGGAAAAACACTTCAAAGCATCACAAAGAAATGAAAGAGGTAAAAATGAACAGTCAGTACCAAGTTGCACATGTAAACATAGTTCTCCTTCCCATGGAAGTCAAAAGATACAGTAGGGAGAAGAATAAAGAGTTCTCATTTAAACATATTTATCTTTATAGCTTGGCTACAAATCTCTGAGAAGACTGAAGATACATGAAAAATTTAGTGTGGATTGAAAAGGGAAGTAAGTAGTAGAGAAGGAGGCCTATTGTCAAGTTAAATATACATCTATAGTTTGAATCACCCCAAAATATGTTATAAAAAGAGAAGGAAATAAGGAACAGAATCCTTAAAACTGTTACACCGAAAACCAGTAAAAAAGGATCAAGAAATCGATTAAGCTGAAGAAGTAACTTGTGCTTTCCTAGAGAGCATGGAGAGGACAGAGTTATGGAAACAAAGAAATTACAGCACATTAGAGAAAAGTGAGCAAAATCTAAAGCCCAGAACACCAAAGGGAATGAAAATGAAAGAGAGCTGATAATGAGTATGGCAGCAGTCTGGAAGAAGACTCGGATAAAGATTTAATGAAGGCTCCAAAGAGGACAATGTCTGAGAAATGCCTAGGTTTAACAGGGGAAGAGAAAGGAGTTGTATGATGGTGAAAGTGAGGGGAAAGCACAGTGCATTTATTATGATGAGAGAAGGTTGAATGAACAGCTTTTCTATGGGAGAAAATCTTAAAAAAGCATTGCATTGTTACTACTGATAGCAAACCAGCAAATGTGCAAGAAATAGAGTAGAAGCACTAGTAATTGACAGTATATTCTTGCCCCACGTAGAAAGCAGGATTAAGATGTGATTTTCTGCATGATGACATAAAGAGATAAAACACATTAATCTTCTTTGCTACTTATGGTAATATAATTGTGTCATGCTTTGTGTACTGCCACACTAATACTGATGCCAAGCACTTAATGCATATGTCAATATATTTGGATCTAGTTTCACTTATGTCTATCACATACTTTATTTTACTTTATTGATGGCTGTCTAAGAGACTCAAACCACCTAACCCTGCTTAGTTAGGAATCACCAAAATAAGGCAGTTTGACATGGAAAAGCGACAGTAAGTAGCTGTGAATCAAGTACCAGTAGAAATATGTAACACAGAAGAAAAGTGTAAAGGAGTATTTGATTGCAATACGGAATAGCAAATTATCATTAAGAGTCTGATCATGGCTGAAATCTCACCAAAAAAAAAAGTTTAGGAGACCTTTATTTTGGAATTTACACATCAAAAAAGCAAGAACAAAAAAACCAAAAGAAATGCATGTCTCATAGCAAGGGTGATGGATAATCTCCTTACAATCAGTTTCTGAGTTGTGACTGATGCAGAGGATTACTTCTTTCATGTGAACCTGAGAGCATTTTACTTTCTTGGATTTTTTGGGTTTGGGTTTTTTTTTCCTTTCTTTTAATTGTTTGGTATAAGAGCCTCAGGAAGCATGGGCACAGGATTGACAAGAATGAGTCTTCAATTTCAGGTCTTCTGTCCCTGAAAAGAATTGATTCAGGGCAATAGGTTAGCTTCTGTGCAAGACAGTTAGCTTAGCAGGGGTGACGTTGCCTATAAGTGATGTGTATTAACCTGTCAAAGTGGATCAGGAGTCTATGCCACAGAAAAGTGAAAGGTTATAAAAGCACAGACAGTTCTATGCCTCTGACCATTTTCCTCAGTGGAAATAGAGATGATGTGTTTTAGGACCCTATTGAGGCAGAGGAAGTCCTTGCAATTGCATCACAGGTGAATCATTCAGCTTTAAAGGAAGGGGATGCAAGGGCAAATACCATTGCTGAAAGAATTTCTTGTGTTCAGGTATCTGTAGGCTTTTTGCATGTCACATATTTAATAAAACGTAACTGAGTCAGTACCTTCCACAAAGTCTCTGCTCCTTTTTACAGAGCTGAGCAGTCCTTCAGTCCTTCGGTGAGGTGATTTCACATAGACCAAACAGGTTGGTCTAAACAAAGAAACCCTAACCTTGCAGCAAGCAAGGCCGTGGCCATGCCTGTACAGCAGCTCAGCATCTCTCAGTGAAGGAACCTGAATCAGGGCTTTGATTAATACACAAAGATAAACCCACCATTAACCTTCGTCATGTTGAACTATTACTGCTAACAAAGAGATATATTTCAGAATTTCTGTGAATTGCACCGTTGCTTTCTCATGCTTTTGCTGAAATGTTCCATGTAATCCACTTCTGAGCAGGAGGTCTAGCATGAAGATTTAAGGAGTATTTAAATGGTACAAAGACCTTTTGCTGGACTCTCAATAATTAGCAGATGTAATTTTATTATTTTGGGCTGGGGGAGACATTCGTAATACATGCTTCTTTTGTGTTGCTGGGAAAATTGTTTTGCTACTGGAATTGTGCTGCCTCCTGTGAGACTAAAATGGAACCAGCCAAACTAGGAAAAGAATTAGGTTTAGTCTTAGCACGAGTGACCAAAGAAAAATGCTGTCACGATGTATCTAAACAAAAGAAGTTCAGCACTCCACGCTGAGGGTAGCCACCCCCATCTTTCAGGTTTCAGTGGCACACACATTGCCACTGTTTGATGGGATAGACCCTAGTGTTTCTCGAGTACACACTGCTGCATGACCTTGCTGTTTCAAGAACATTTTTCTTTGGGGCTTCTGGGAATCTGTTTTCATTTTCACTGCTGACCTCTAATGATAGATGAGTCTGAGCTTATGTGACAAATGGTCTCAAGCCTCACACAGGCTTGTAAACTGTATTTGCTGGGGCTTTCATTACTTTCTTTCAGATCACAGAAAGGATTTTAATATAAATGGATAGGCTTTTATGGTACCATTTGTTTGATACTTATTACCATACGTGATTTCTTTTTCATACCACAGTTAGAGCTGCCTGGGGGTAGAATGAATATAGCTATACATTTTGGGTCCCTTTTGATAGTGACACCAAAAAAAGAAGAAAACTGCATACCTATTTTATTCCTTCAGAATGCATGAATACAATCTAAGCCATTGATAGTTTCACATTATTACTGTAGTTAACTGAATCATTAGTTTAGAATCAAGAGTTCATATTAGTTCTTTTCTTTTGTGCTTCTTTAATACTTTTAAATCCTGATTTTTTTCAACACAAGAGGAAAATTGTTAGGAGTAAATAGGGTCTAGTTTTCAAGACAAAGGCCCTGATGTAGGGTTTATGGCTTCTGCCTCTACTACAGTTAACATATAAAACTGACAAGTAGCTAAGGGACTTTTTTTCACTTGACTGACTAAAACAGTCACCAAAATCCAAATGGTGGCACAATAAAATGATGGTGTATTATTGTCTATTGTAATAAGTAGGTACTTGTCAATAGCTTCCTGGTGGTATTTGTCACTTGGGCTTACAGATGCATTTTTCACATTAGATGGTTTCTCCATGAACTGTGTGGTAAAACAGTACCACTGGGAGCTGTGGAATAGAGAAAAAAAAATCTCCAAGAGAAATGGAAACAAAATAAGATATTTAGTATCCCCAAGAGTTAATTATTTGCAAAAACATCTTCTTTTGGGAAATATTAATTCACATAGCCCTGAAATTCGAATGTGGAAACAGCTGTTCAGTGTCAGGAGCCCACGTTTCAACATTTAGCCTTGGGTAACCTATACCTCATTTTATCTGTCAAATCAGAGCTTAAAATGCTTTTAAGGGTCATGAAGTTTGTTAAAGGGTTTTTTTTTTCTTATTATTTTTACACATTACATTCTTTAAATACATGTATGAGGTATCAGCAAAGTTATCTTCAAATGCCTTAATCTTACCTATTTTAAATGCTACCTATTTATGCCGTGAATTATGAAAGGACTACCTGATATTAAAACCTTACTGGAAAGCAGCTCTAGACCCATGAAAATGAGGTATCACAAAATCACCTTAAGTCTCAGATAACCTCAGAATATTTAGAGAGCATTCATTGCTGTGGTGAGTCATTAGTGCAAAAAGTACAGTCTGGTTATCAACCGTGCTGCCCAAGTCTTAGTAAAATGAGGGCATAGTGTGGCCTGGAAAGAAAAAAATTCAGTCTTCCTATCATCAGCCTTCTTACTGCCTTAAAAATATGACAAAGGTTTACTAGAAATACATCTGATTGTATTCATAGATACAAAATGGCATTTAAAATTTCAACTGTGGTATGAGTAGAGCAAGCTGGCCTAGTGGATTACATGCAGGATGGCTAAGAGTGAAGAAATGTGGTGTGGTGAGATTCAGATTGCAATGCCACACAGATACTACAATCAACTAGCACCACGTTTGAAATCAGCAGCGTAGGAATAAGAAGTAGCCAGTGATTTATGTTAGGAAAGATATGTTTAAATGCTTTGCCATATTAGCAGGCTACTCTGATGAAAATACTGGAGTATCAGCAATTTTTTGTTGTATGTCCAATACAGTGAGTTTAACTGGTTTTGTACCTAAGCTGTCATCTCCACTTTCTTCTGTTGGATGAGCAGTCTAGGAGAAAAAAGCTGTTGCTGCTGTCATTAATTCAGATAAGAATGCCAGAGGTTTGGAGTCCTCAGATGTGAGCTCAGGGTTATTCAGATCCTCAGCGGTGGCCAGGGTTGCCACAGTGTGAAATGGGGCACGTTTCCCACTTGAACCCCACACTCTCAAATATTTTCCTTCCAATCCTGAGGCACATTCTCCCCAGATTAAATATTCATAGCTTTATGTATGTGATTTATTTTCATCTGATTGTCTAGTTTGTGTTCACCTGAAGCCTAAACTCCTAAGGTATCCCAGACATTTGGGGTTTTTCCTGCAGTAGTGAATTCATTTTCAGACCAGAACATATAAATCTGTCTCATTCAATCTGTCTCACAAGCTGGTCAAGGGAAACAATAGAGGGAAGTGTACATATTCCCACCTGTTTACTAAATCTTCAAAATAATACTTCAAAATACAAAATGTTAAAGGCATTTTTAAATTGTATCCTTAAATGAGTGTAAAGCATTGAAGTTATCAAAAATCCATCAAGCGTTACATTTTCCCAGACATTCCCCCTGTGCTGTCCTCTAAAAACAAGCCATAAAAAAAGAGAAACCCTGTCATTCATCATCGATGCCATCCATGTGGTGGAAGGTTAGCCCTGAGCTCTGTCTTCTTCCATGTCTTCACGTTTACTGATCTCCCAGAACTTTGTTCTCCTACCCATCCCTCTTGGCTCCTCATTTTTTACAGCTTCTCAAGGGGTTCCTTTCCAAGTCACAGCATTTTTAAATGCATGTGGATGGTTTGAAGTGTGGCTAGATGGATGATTGCACAGTGTAACCGTTTGTAAAAATGCCATTTGTGCTGATCACAGTGGAAGATTCCAGAGAACAGTGGGGGCCAAACACGGGAAACCAAACTTGGTTATAAAAGCTCGAGAAAGGAGCTTGCAGAGAATAAAAAAACTCCAAAAACAAGAACAAAAATCCCACAAAGGACAGTTAGAAATGACACAGACCTAAAAAATATAAAACTGCAGCCTGCACTGCCCAGTAATTATAGCACATAAAGGAACTGTTGCTTTATTGCTTGTTATCCACAAAACAATCTCACAACGAAATAATGTTTCTTTTCTTTTTCTATATCTTTATCAGGATTGCACCATTTTATCTCTGTAATAGGCTGTTGTACAATACTAAATGTTTTATTTCTGTGTGTAATACCTAGACAAGCTGTATCACATCTGTTTAGATTCCAGCAGTAGGAAAAGTTTAATTTCTTGGCTGTAATGCAATGGGCAAAATGGGTTATTCTAGATAGAATAATATTGTTCCTATTGAAATGGTGGAATTGTATCAGGAGGAAGCATTAGCTGGAAATAACAATTGAGTCCCAGCTACCCCTGCCAAGTACTTCTTTTGCCAAGATATATAGAGATGTCATAATTATTTTAAGATGTTATTGTGATAAAGAGACAAAGAAAACAGTTTTCTACTTAGGTATTTTAAACAACTCAGAAAACACTTGGAGTGTTTTAGGTTGATCTTGCAGTGCCCCAAAGAGGTTGGATTAAAGAACAGAATCTAAATTAAATAGATATGTTACTCAAATATGATGTTTTAAAGTAAGTTTTGTGGAAGAATATATATAAAATAAGTAAGTCTATTTAATTGGGTCATTTTAAGCTTGAAATGCCTTTTTAAGCATTTATGATGCAGTAGAAATTCATTATTTCTCAGTTAATCTATCAACAACAGCAGTCACTGACCTCACAAGCCTATTTCCATGACCATAGGAATGCAGACTTTCCCACTAAGGAAACTCTAAAAAGGCAGCTGCAGAAGATGAGATGTTTTGTAATTTAGGAAATTCTTAGTCCTCTTAAAGGTTTCAGCTCGGCATATGTATGAATTTACGGATATGGTTTTGAAACTATAAGGCACACAGTTTTTAAATGAACAGGGTGGTATCTTTAGGGTGAGCTGCACCTCCTGCTAGTAGCACTTGCAGTGTTCACACACCCATTCAATTTTTAGTAAGAAAACACGAAGAGTGACTTCATGAGCTGGTCTTTTAACATACAAGAGTTCTACTGAAACCATTTCCATCAGCCTACTAGGAAAAAAGGGTTCTTTGGTGGATGAAAACACATATTATTCCTTTGAGAAAGAAGGCTACGAGAATGGTAATATCCTTTTGTCACCCACTGTACCTCAGAAAAAGAGTAAGGCTGATTCTGGTGGGATGAAATGAGGAGCTGAGTTCATTACCCAGCTGGGAACTTAACAATGACTTCTAAGTTGTTCTGCATTCAATTGGTGAAGATCAAAGTAGAAAATCATTTTAGCACTAATAGACTAGTCTGGGATTCTTTTAAGGGTCTCACTAGCATGAAAAAGAGCCTGATAAACCACCCAAAGAAAAATCACTCCTGTATTTATTTTTAGTATAGTATGGTGTTGCTTTGTTTAAGTCCACCAGAGAACAAATCTGAATAGCTAAATAATTATCTCTGGAATAAGGTATCAAACATTAAAAAGAGATCTGTATGTTTAAAAGAATGTTTGGAGCAATATGACTCATATGAAGGAGTATGTTTTTTCAGCATTGTGCCTTGGAAGAATCATGATATTAAAAAGTTAGGATTTTTTTTTTAACCATATGGAATAGAACAACTTTATTGTTGCTTTCACACAGTTTGGGGTGAAACATCATTTTTATATTCCCAGGATGCAAGAATTAGATCTATATCAATGCAGATACAACAAACATTTCTGAATGGAAATATCCTGACATTTTTCAAGGCAAAATACGTAACTGTTGCAATAATCTGAGAATCCAGAGGTCCACAGAGGTGTGGCCATGTGGATCAGAGCTAAATCACTTTTTACATGTTTTTTATCAGATTACAGGTCAACATTATCTGGAGTATCCTTTTGCATGTCACAATATGCAGTGTCAGGCATGAACAACACTACTCCATCACTGATCTTTGGGGACATGGAAAACATTTGTATGGAAAACCTGATGCCTCCCTTATCTCTGCAAAATTGGCTGTCTTAAACCAAGTTTTGAGGAAGCAAGAGCCTTAAATTTTGGAAGAGATCTCTTTAAATCATGTAGGGGAAATGCCATACCCACAGAATGGCTCCTTTTCTGTTTTTCACATTTTAAGGACTTGTGGTAGGAGTGGTATTTGTGGCAGGAGGCTTTGATGACTGAATATACCATGAGCAGTAATTTCAAGTTTTTTAGTCTTAGAAATAGAGGTGAGTGTTCTGGTGCATCTTCAGAAATTTATTATTGTTATTCGTATTATTATAATTATTATTACTAACTATAGTATTTATTATAGTGCATGCTGAGCCTGTGGCTAGAAAAATAACTGCTGGAAATTCAAAGACAGCCCTTCAGACCTAAGGAAAAATACCTGCAAACAATCTAATGGAGTTATAGTTCAACACACTTTAAAAACTACAGCAAATTAAACCCTCAAGCCTACAGTAAGAAGCATATACTTTCAGAATCAATGCTGAACAATAGAAACATCTAGTGATATAGAGCCCCGTCTGTTCAATATTGAAGTCAGGCAGAGTCACACAGGGCAGGTCTGCTCCACCCAAACCCTCCAGCTGTATTTTCTGTCTGCTTTTCTTAGATGTGCTGGGGAAAGTGTCAGGCTTTTATGTTTTTCACATTCTTGACTTGTCAGATGCTAAAAACTTAGTGCACTGTTTGGGAAGAAAACAATAGACTGCTTTGAGAAAATCTTAGTTGCTTATAAAATATTTGATTTAAAAGGAGATAGAAGGAGAAGTCCATTCTCTCTCATGCTGGGACCAAAGTTCAGGACACTTAGGAAGTGCTGCCTAATTCAACCATGCCAGACTGCAATGATTGCAAAGGATTACTCATGTTTTTAGCCCATGTCAAGACATTGAATTTGAAAGAGAGGAATTGGGAGCTTCCAGCAGTGACCCTTTAGAATGATGGATGGGTTTTGCTACTTGTTGGGACCTGCAAAGCCTCTATGAAACTGGAAATCTACTATCAAAAATCCCAAACTCTATTGAGAGTTAATTTGTCACCTTCACTTAGAAGTGCTGTACAGAGAAAATATCTCAAAAATTCTTCAAGAACTTTTGACACTTCAGTTAATCAATAGTTTAGGTTGGTAAATTTTATACAAACATTGCAGCTATTTTTGCAGCCTTATAAAATTCAAAGTTTACATTGTGTCTGCCAAACGAAATCCCTGAAGTCCAATGTATACAAACCTGCAAAATGACACATAGTGGTGATAAACTTTTACATGTTTGGGCAGGACATCTTTTGTTATCTTTTCCTGTATAGCAGAATGGTGTCATCAGCAAATCTGTCAGCCTGCAAATTGACATTCCTGTGGAAGAAGTGGCAGATGTGGATCCCTTTTGCTAGAAAAAATAAACCAACAGGTTGCAGATGTGGATTCATTTTGGTAAAATGAGTAAATAAATAGCTCAGGTTAATGCTTATGCTAGAATTTTTCTGTGTTCATCTCAAGTTTACTACAATTAAGAAACAATGATCAAATAGCTTGACCATGTGGGAGCATGTACATAATAGATCACAAAATGAGAAAACATTTGAATGGATAAGACTGTTCTCATAAATGTTGGATGAATTCTGATTCCTAGTATGTTAAGCAGCTTCCCTGTGCCCATTTCAACTCTTTCTCCTTTTCTTCATTCTCAGTAGGAGCAACCCTCAAAGAAAGGTCCTCTCTGTAAGGCTCACAAATAAATCACTTTAAACCAGAAAGAGGTCTTTATTAAACCCTGTTACCGCTAAGACAAACAATATCAAACCAGTGTTTAATTCATTCAACCTACACACAGTTCTGGACTAGGCTAAGAGGAAAAGGATAATTTTGCCTTACAACTAATGAAGGCTGAAATAGACGGAGAGACATCGAACTAGTGCTCTGTTATTTTACAAAAGAAATATTCTTAGGCAGCTCTGGAAACTGAGAAAACTGCAAATCCAGCATATCTGTATCTTTCATTTGGAAAGAAAACAAAATGAGATTGAAGAGAAGACTGGGAAAAAAACAGTTTTGAAAATAATTGAAAGACATCCTTGGCTTCAATTCATAATTAGGACATTTTAATTACTTTAGCAATACCTAAAATAGATGTCAATTTTTATAGTAAAATATCTCCTCCCTAAGTTGTTACCAATACCTTACATCTGTGCAGCCATACTGATCAACTTTAAGGGACATTTTGAAGTAGAAATTTGCACATTCTTTGTGATTACATATGTAAGCAGAAACTTTCTTATAGTCTCAGCTTTAGGATGGTCATCTTGGTCTACAGGACAGTACAAGGCCAAGAAAATACATCTGACAAGTCTTCAAATGTCTTTAAGAAAATTCTAGCATAGCAGTGAACACCAAAAATTGTTAATTTAATAAAATTAGACTGCAATTTTGGGGACATCTTTTCTTAGCTGAGGGCATCAAACTGAACCAAACTTTGAAAGGTGTCTGTAGATTTAGGATTCTCCTACTGCCAAGGACATCAGTGCTGTCGACTGTTCATGGTATGACACTAGTTCTGATGCACCACGGACTTTCTGGTTGTCACTTGGTCTTTCAGAAACTTAATAAGATGGTAAATTTAAATAGTGTCATAGGCAAAATCCAGTAGTTCAAATACCTGCAAGTTCAAGCATTAATCTGTCCTATGCTTTCAAAATTTTGTTTTCTTCCAGAGGACAAATGGGTAGTTCACTAAAGCCTGGTTGCAACAGTGTGGGGACAGTGGATGTGTAAGATTGTTTTTTCCCAAGGTGCACAGTCAGAACCTTTAAAGGCTTTTGTTGTTTTCTCTCAGAGTGACAAATGTGTGTGGTTTTAGTTTAATTGGAGATATGATCTCATCCAAACAGAGCTCAAAATTGATAATTTTAAAACTTGAATTCTACATGTGAAAGTAGTTGGCATCTGAAACTTATTTTGTGGGACCTTCCATGTAGTTTGAATTGGTTCAAAACTGAAACAGCATGCAGCATCATCTTCTTTTGCTGTTCCTTTTTTTGTTTCTACCTGCTTAATGTTTTTGCTACCAATCGTCATTGATCTCAGATGTATTTTACAGTTCCAAGCAGATCAGTTAGTTTTCACCTTTAGTTTTGTTAAAACTAAAGGAAGATTCCTGTTTTATCTCCTTTATACATAACTGTGGATAATTATAATCCTTGAAATTCAGATGGTAAGTGTATATGTTTTTTGTCCTTCAGCAAGCTTTAATTTCCTTTAAACACAGTGTGCAGGAAGATTACTGTCTGTGCTATGTGCCATTCTAGTTGATTAAAAGAGAAATAACCTGCCTTGCTTGTTTCTTTGTGCTTGCTGCAAGGGCCTTGCATAATGTGGGAAATCTGAGTTGCTGGATCACATTCTGTCTCTGAAGCAGCAGAGCTGGAGAGCTGCACAAATTGCTCACTGTACAAATTAGCCTAGATTGTAGAAAGCAATAGCCACTGTGCTTGCTTCAGTCTGGATTAAGAAATGGGGTAGGTTAATGAAGTTCAGCAACACTGAACACTGCCATCCTCAGTACCTTCCCTCATACTGTAGTAGAATTATGACAAGCATTTTTTCTTTTAATAATTAACAGTTAATTTCATAGTGTGCTGTCCCATCACAGACCAGGAGTTTTGACCCTTTATTGAAATATGCTGTCATGAACTATCTCTAACTGTACATGATACCTGGAGCAGCAAAATGTAAGCAGAATTGTTGTGAAGCTGCACTGATTCTGAGATAGATGGCTTTTGGTCATGGATGAGCATGATTATGAACCCTTTCTTGATTTTACAAGGCATCAAAATGCCTTATAAAATCAAGGAAAAAAATCATTTCTTGGTAGATGAGTCCTGTTAAGTATGCACAAGCACACATGAAATCTAACTCTCAAAGACTGATACATTTAAGCACTGATTGTTTTTATAAGTTTCTGAGGTTCTGAAATGTCAGAGTTGGGAAATGCCATCCAGTTCACCCTTCTTCCAGTGCAGACTGCTCCTTTCTGATCCCTGTACTTCATCCAGACTGAGTTCAAAAAGCTTCAGAAACTACAGTTACATTATGGTGTAGTTCTTTGTAGTCTGCTCCAGGAGGGTTTTGAAAAATGGCACTTAGTCAAGTCACCAACGACCTGCAAGGATTTGGTGAGGAGCTGCAATCCTGTCTTATTGATTTCTGTGTGGTCATGGACAGCCAGAAAGATGATCAATGAGGAAAAATTTCTTCTGAAGACCATCAGCCATCTGCAGAAATAAGGAAATGCTTCAGTGTTTGGCCCTATTGTCATCCACAGAATTAATAGTAGCTTTAACCAGAATTCATATTCACTAGCCATGTAAGAAGTACGGTATTGAGTAGGAAATATGCAGCTGCACTTTTTCTCTTCTCCAGGGGTTTGGCACAGAGGAGTAATGGCAGCCACATTTCCCTATGCTAAGCATTAGCTTCAAACTCCATTCTGGAGGTACCAAGTTATGTGTGTGCTCTGTCTAATCTCAGGAAACCCAAACTCAGTGTTACACTATTCTCAGTTCACAGTCCAGATCCAGGTCTACCTCAAACCCTCTTCAGTGAAGATACAGATAAATTCCTTTATAAATTATTTTGTGTATAGAGGTATAGATCAACCTATACCTCTAGCTAAGAAACTTTAACCTCTCAGCATTCTTAATAAATTCCACATATTTTCATTAATTTGGAAACAGTTATTCACTAAATGTCTAAGCCTGTTGTTCTGACAATAACTGTTACAGAGCTTAAATTCTTCATAAAAGTTACAAAAAGGCTGAATTAGGAAGATACAGAAGAAAACAATTTTTTTGTATTCTTAGAGGTTTCAGTTAGGAAACCAGTTTAAGAACATTTTCAAAATGTCAGCAGGCAGTCATAAAATGATCATAATATTGAAATGCACAGGCCAAACCCATCAGGCTTGTTCCTGCCTTCTAAAGCACCTTATTCTCTAGGTTTTGCAAGCATGACTGCTTACATAAATATTAAATGGTACAAAATGTATTGTGTGTTCACTGGAGCATAAAGAAGAATGAATATTTTCACAAAATGTGATTGCTAAATTTGGAGTACAGGTTTTATATGTTTTCAAATATAAATATAAATATTACATAAACTGTTCTTGAAATGAAGAATGAACTCTTAAAGATGAATTAATAGATAGTAATGATCCATTATTCAAGAAACATAAATCTTTATTGACCATAGTATGGTAAAGGGAGCTTTGCCTTACAGTTTATCTAAAGCAGACATTAAACAGAGCTAGAGAGAGGTATGTGACAAATAGGATGAAGAAAAATAGGTTATTATTAATATCAATTAGAATTTGTCAAGAATAGCAAATCAATAAAAGAAATTAGAGATTCAGCTAAACAAATATGCATGGTTTCTAGAGATATGGTTTCTAGAAAATTCAAAAGGTAAGAATAACCAAGATCAGTACATCCAATTTTAAACAAACTTCAGTTTTGTAGTCTCATCTTTAGATTTAGTCAGCAGAATTATCAGTAATGCACCATAAATATTTTAGCTCTGTATATGGCAAAAGTATCATAAGGCATTTTATTTCACACACAACTTTTCCAGTGGTTTACTAACTTGGAAGGACAGCATAAATTTGAGCTTGGCATTAATATTTCTAAATAGGTCATTTCTATAATGTATGTTCAGAAGTACTAGATAAGGAGATCTAAAGTCTTTTGGTGCTCTTTCTAGTTAATCTTGGACTGGTAAAATGAAATAACAACAGTGATGAAGTGCCAGCTGTTGTTGCAGTATATAGTGTCTTTTCCCTATTAAAAATGTCAAGCAGGATGTCCCAAGTGCTGGTTAGGCTGACACCTATTCCTGACAAAAACAAGGAAGTGTCAATGAAATTAAATTAATAAAGACTCAAAGGACAAGAAAGTAATCAATTTCAGACAGCATGACTTTCTAAAGAGAAACTCTTGTCAACAAACTTGATTTAAATCTCAGACGTCATGGCAGATTTGGCTGATGAATGTAATTGGATAGAAATGCTACATTATGATTTATTGCAAGGGGTCTGACTTTGTGACTTATGACATTCTAATGTACTGAACAGATGTCAAAAATCTGTTGCCAGTGAGAAATTATCCTGGATGGGGGTGATTTCATTGGACTTTCACAGACATCGGTACAAAGCCACATTTTAATCAGTGATCTGGAGATAAATGGAAATGACCCATCAGGGAACTGGTGGATGGCACAGAGACTGATAGGAACTGTAGACAAAGATGAACTCATTCTCAGCCACTGAGATCACAAACCAAATGTACTTTAATATACCTGAACAGCTGTACAATTGCCTCCCAAATATATTGCATTTAAGAAAGAGGTGACCTTGACATGGATCACTGGGTTGTAAGGGACATTCAACCACCCATGCACTCCCAGAATGATGCAACAAAAACAGGTGAATCTTGGGTATGAGAGTACATAAGGGAGCAAGTGAGAACAACTGAAAATTTGAGGAGGATCTGATAGATAGAATTTATTTTAGAACTGGAAAAAAATGCCTTAAAAATTGAGACTGCTCAATTCATTGAAGTAAGCAGAAGATACTGAGAGATGACTGATCTTCTTCCTGGGGACTGTACTAATGGATTTTCTAATCCATCAGGGGATTTTAAAACTAATAATGTCAGAGTTTAACAAGAACCTGTGTATGAAAACTGAAGTCAAACAAAACTGAATTGTACTAAGACTGGAAGACCTTGTGCACACTATAGTTTTTCAAAAACACAGTAATTAAATTTGGACAAATAGTGAATCAAATGTTTTTACAAATTATGATATAAATATTGGATTTACATAACCAGTAGTATTAGACACAATATACTCAGCTTAGCAAAGCAGAACAGGTACAGTCTTGTTGCTTTCTCTTGTATCCTATTTTCTCTGAATGAATGCTGACTTACATAAGAGCATTATAAATATTGAAAATATTCCACATTTGAGTTAGTTAATCATTGCTGAATTTGGAAGACTTTTTTTTTCTTTTTTTTTTTCTTTTTTTTTTTTTCTTTTCTTTTCTTTTGTAGTGGTGATGTTTCTTTTTGGAATGCTTTTTCTCCAGAATAGTAACTCCATTTGAAAACAAATATGGTTTAATCTTAAGTATGGTTGGGCTTGCTCACTTCACATTGCGTACATATCATTCCATCAAGTTTTATTTGTGCTAATGTTCACAAAAATAAATTGCATATCATATTTCACAGAAATATTTGCAGAACACATCAAACTCATTAGCAATATAGTCACAAATAACAATTCCCATTCCCTTGTAAATAGAATTGACCTTTAATAGAAAAGTCAGAATTGAGAAATTTGTGGTTATTTTCATTCTGGAGAACATCCTTGCTGTGATGCAACAAATAAATATTTTTACTTTCTCTCTCTCTCTTCTCCTCCATTGTCTCTATGAACAAAACTATTCTACTAGTAAGGCATGTGACAGTATTCAGCTTTTATGATTGAACACTGCTGTAATTTTTCATGTCTTAATTACAAATGAAAACAAATGAATTTGGTACTTGGAAAAGACAGTAAACAGGAAATTGCCATTGTGGGCAGGAAAGGGATCTATAAAAAGAAAACCCAGATAAGTCAAATTATACAAAGAACACCCAACTACACTTTGCTTGTCAAAACGATTGCAGTTTTCATCTATAAAAAGACGCCTCTGGGTGGTGACTCAAAACCCCTACATTTGCTATTTCAGATGTAACTTCCCTCATTCCATTCTCCTCTGGTGTCAGGAGTATAAAAAGAGACACACAGATTGCATGTTCCCTCAGCAGACATCCTGTGAGCCAACATAACCTCTTTAGAACTAAAGTCTTTATTTTAGTCATACTTGGAGTTGGGTTTTCCTGTGTGTGTAGGTATAAATGTGCCACAAAAGTGAAGAACTTTGATTTTAGCCAGTCTTAAAGTTTTGCCATTCAAAGATACCTGGACTTTGTCTTTAGCTGGATGTGGGGGCAGGATTACATTGTCTCTGTTAAGTGACTGGGGACAAACAACATCCCATTCATTTTTCTTTTTTTTTTTCTCTTGCCCTTAGCAGAGGAAGCATTGTGTTATTTCTTTTTCGGGGTGGAAATGGGAGAGAAGGGCCTGGTAGTTCAGTTGAGACTTTCCCTCTGGGTCTAGAGTTTCCCCGAAGGAAACTGAAATCCTGGTATTTCAAATTTGTGACCTAGACATATGCTCAGCAACATGTCTGCTCCCCAGCGTGCCCAGGGCTGCATTCACCTTCTGGGGAGATTCTTTATTCAGCTCTGCCTCTCTTTAAGCCTTTCTAGCAGCTGGTGCCCTTGTAAATTTAAGGGCTGCCCTAGGCCAAGAAAAGCCAGAAGCTAAAGAAAAAGCTCTTGTCATCTGCTTTCACCCTTTTTAAATGTCTTATAAGGCTGTTTGACCAAACCTTGTGGGAAGACAGCAGCTCCTTGCTGCCCAGCAGCCCTGTCTAGACAGGGTCACCTTGATATGTCCCTGCCAGGCAGGACTGGCTTAGGGAGAGCTTCAGAATCAGTCCAGCATGTGGACAAATGCACTGCTCAGAACTGAGACATAAACTGATAAGCAGAAATAGAAATGAGTGTCATGAAGGGCAATCTCTTCCTTTTCATTCAGATAAGATGCTATTATTTATTCTTCAACCTGCATTTTGCACAATCTGACGTTCGATAGAACATAATTTCCCTATGAAAGCTGACTCACATTTAGAGCATTGGAAGATGAGGATATTCCCTGCGTGGCTTGTGTCTGGCATGTCAGATTTTGCATCTATGTTGCAAGCAGTCTGAAGTCTCCACTGAAAAAGGTGTATGAATTTTGCAAAGCAAAACAGGAAGTTTCTACGTGCATTCTTCTTTGCTTCATTTGAACCAATGGGCAGCATTGGTTTATATCTGGCTACAACAGTGGAAAGACATGGGCATTTTGAGAGGAACTGCATTTGTACTGAATTTCTTTAAAGTCTTTGGTCAAACTATAGTTGAAACATGCTCATGACAAATGTAGTTGGTGCATGGCATTGAATGGAAGCGTGTGTTGGATCCGTGAGTCACATCTAGTCACAAATACATTAATCCATCTAGTCACAAATACAGCTTGATAAACTAAGCAAATCAACTGTTTTCTTTCACACAGAAGAAAATTCATTTTAGATGTTATTTCTACATATTATTTTATCTGTGATCCTCAACAATTACAGCTAAGCTCTCTTGACACTGTATAGCCTCAGAAGAATAAGTAATCATAACCAAGACTCAGAAAGGACATTAGCTTTTCCAAAGATAAATAAGTTCCTTTTCAAAATCTGTTACAAAAATGTTATGGATGAAGAGCTTGGAAGTCAAAAGTTAAGAAAATGCCATATTAGCATAAACAGCCTGGACTCAGCTGCACAGGCATCATTAATATGTGCACTTATCTTCTTAATCACAGTCACTGGCAATGTATCATCAAGTGAGCAGGATACAAGGCCCTGAGTATGTTGATATTGTTTCTGATAAAGCCTGGTCCATCCCTATGGTTTTATTAATTGTGAGAACGGTGCATCAGTGACACAGCACCTGTGGTTTTCATTGGTTTTTGAAAGAATGACAGGCTGCATGTCATTAAACAGTGAAGCTGTCAGATAATTTTAGAAAGAGAGTGAATACTTGATATTTCTTCTTTTTAGAATAAGTTTAATTTTCTGTGAATGGAAAGAGTGTCTGAATTTAGAACTGAAATCCATTCATTTACAGCCCATGTATAATGTAGTCTTTGACAACTAAAGAATTTTAGCACAGTTCTCTGTTGATATTCTGATCTACAGAGACCATCTTCTGTTGGTTGAGAGAATAATTTGCCTTTCATACATAATCAGCCCTGAGCTTCATCTGAAACAAAAAATCCCAGTATTTTTATAGGTATATATGTATATGAAATCATTATTCAAACAATTCCCTGTTCTCTTGTATTACAGTATAAAAGTTGTTTAAGAAAACAGTCTTAAACTCCTTTTGCCTCTTGTTTGATCTGTTTTCCTGTCACAGTTCAAAAAGTTCAGCAAGTACAGTAAGCAATGTGCTGTGTGTCCCAGAGCCATCTATTCCTGATAATGGCAATGTGCCTTGTTCGTATGTGCTTTGTGTTCCTAACAATATTCAGCATAGAGATGGGTCTTTGGAGTGAAATTCCACCGTTTCTGGTGTTCTACTCTATCACTGTGGGATAGGCAATCATGAGATATGCTCCTGATGATAGAATAGAAGAAATAATCACATTCATAAATAAAGTTGCTAGAACTTTGTGTGCTTACAAAAGGCCTTTGCTGGTTAAGAAACATAGAAGTCAAATTAAGATTAACTGTGGAACAGAGGTTGCATGTAGCAAAGGTATACAGGTTCAGAATTGCTTGATGACATTGAAGAATTTACAGGTTTTCTGATATTGGGCATGGGGATATTTCTATCCAAATGGGACTAAGTCCTTCTTAGTGCTGGGAAGTGCTTCTGAATTTTTGGAAGCTTCTGTTAAGTTTAGCAGGACTGCTGAGATGGGTAAGAAGTGGGGGAGTCTGAAATTGGGGACGTGGGTCGTGTACTCCTAGGGAACATCCTAGAGGTCTAAAATTCAGAACTAATTGCATTTGGGGAAACAAAACAAAACAAAACAAAACAAAAACCTACAAAACAACAACAAAGAAACCACACCCCAGCTGTCTGAATGGGAGGAAGTTTGCTTGAAGGTGAACAGACTGTATTGCAGACATTTCCTTTGCATGCAGCCTGCATATCCCATCCTTTCCCTTACAGCTCTTTTGTTTAACTTGTTCTTTCTGGGTCAAGGGCTATTTCTAAGGTTTCATGGAATGCATACCTCGTAATATAAATTTTGAAGAACTGCTTGTAAACCTCACAGGTAAGATATGTCCAAGGCCCTGAACTAGAGCTGCTGTCATGTTTGCACTGGAGCCCCACTTTCAGAAGACAGCGAAGCCGCTGTTTTCTGCTGCAGAGAACCCCTCCTGCTCTGGCTGAGCAGCCATGGGCCAAGCTCCAAGCTCTTAAACAGCCCCTTTTAAAGCTCATTAATGAGGAGCCCTGGGGGTTTGGGTAGCTCAGGGCAATTTGCGGGTGCCTGTGCTGATGGCAGCAGTTGTGTTCCGCTGCTCTGTGGTGGTTCCCAGCAGTTTCCTAGGTTACAGCTGGCTCCACGCTGTTGCTGGTGGCAGGTTCCTGGTGGAAGCTGGGCAGTGATCGCCCCCTCCGGGTCACAGGGACCCCCAGGGTGACCCAGCTGTGCCAAGCAGAGGGACGTCCTGCTCTCTCTGCTCTCACAGGGGGCAGGTGCTCACATGGGCTTCCCAAAATCTGCAATGCTCAACTCCATCCCTCAAGCATTAGGGAGTGCTTCAATACATGGGCCCTTCACCAGAATTTTCAAATTCTTATAGGCAGAGTTGTAGGAATTCCTGGAAGAGGGAGACTGAGAGCCAGTGCCATGGGTAGAAGGTAAAGGGATTTGTCCTCTGACTCACTGGGAGACCTCTGAGAGATTTCGGTCTGCAGATTTCAGAAATTTCTGAAGTACTTCCCAGAGCCATTCAAAGTGCAAGGGATAAGATTCAGGAGTTGTGACTTGCCAGTGACAGCAGCTAAATGCAGAACCACATAGCAATGATATGAGTATTTCAGGCTACTCTTAGCTACCCTGGAGATTATTATGTACTAATACTAATTCAACAACTGATGTTAGACCATATTATTTCAACAGAATTAATAATAGTAATAATAATAAGCAAAAATGACAATAATTCCATGGATATGTTACTTGCAGAAGAAAACACAGAGCTCCAAAAATAGATGTAGAAGTCAGAATGACTTCCACACATAAAAGAATCCCTGCTAGTAAAGCAAATTTAGTTGCAAATCTGTGTATGCTGTCTGACTGTTTCAGCATCTTTTCAAAAACTCCTCTATTGTCTTTGGAAAGATATGCTGTATTTTTTTTTTTTTTAATGTTCCTAGTAAAAGGAGACCAAAGCATTGCATTTGTTTCCTTGTCATCATCTAAAAAGTAATCAAGTTGTAAATTATTCAGTAGCAACTTGCATTTTTACTTGACTATCTGAGTAGTTAAAAAATTCAGCTGATGTACATTTACTATATTTATAGTTAATGATGTATACAAGTGTTAGCAAGCCTGGGAAATAAGCTTTTTATAATTCTATCCATTGTGACAAAGTTTCTACAGAACCCTTTAAAAAATGAGGGCATACATACATAACTAACCTGGTTTGCTCCATTTGAGAAGTATCTACATAGAAAATACTAACATAAAGTATAACTTAATTCTAAAAGAAAAATATGAGATTAAATTTGCTCAGATTATAAATGTAAAACCAATCTGTGAAGTATCTTAAAATCAATATACATTTTCCCTTGTGCTTTTGTTCTTTTAAAATATCCATTGATCAGCAAAAATCTGTTTCTTTTAACTTCCACATTAGTCCTTACAGCACTGAAGGAAAAGTTCAGTGTTGGTATAGAAGATCTTGAATTAAATTTTGGTTTGAAACTTACTGGATAGGAGAGTAGATGTGGATTGCCTCATTCAATTACCCCAGCTGTTTCTAAAAGTAAAAGGCAAAATGTAAAAACAATGTCAGTTTTATAAAGTCAAGAGGGGTGTTTTTTAATAGGTTATGAAGTATAGGAACCTTTTAACCTAGTCAGTTCACATTAAGAAACTCTCAGGATTGCAAAAAGCAATGTAAAAAGAAATTACAAAAATAAGAGTGGTCTGAAGAAATTCAAGGGTAAAAAATGTCCCAAGTTATATAGCATTCTCTCTTGCCTTTTTTCATGGTATAACTAAGAGAGAATTTAATCTCCCTGTTTCAAATATCCATTAAAATACTTTTTGCTTCTACTTTTCAGCAGAAAAGCAAGATGGGGTCAGCTTCTGCTACTCAAATTTATAAAGATACATAGGAACGTTATTGATCTGAAGGAACTGGAAGAGCCCCAGTAATGAAAAAAGAGGTTAACTGCTGTCAAGAACTGCTGTTTCTTTAAGCTTATTCTGAAGGCTGTGTAATTTATAACTGACTGGGGAGAATTGGTTTTGAAGCCTAGCATTTTAAATTTGATTTCTGAATTCTCATTCCATATATAGTTTTTCATTGCTTAATGTAGTGCCAGACCTATTTCTATGTAGTCAGCATCTCGTACACAAGGAATGAGTTTCTGAGGTGCTCCTCCAGCAGGGGCATCACAGAAAATGCATTTTAGTGTAAATGAAGCTGTAAAGGAGTGATGCATGCCTTCCATTTTGAGCTACTTCTGGCACTGACATGACCCTTGGTACAATAAGCTGCAGGGTGGAGCCTTGCTGTGCTGTAGCTCCTGCTATCCCCAGGTAGAGCTGTCACAGGACCTCATTTTTTGGCTCCACTGCCCAACAAGTTTCTACTGTCAGAGGGTGTTGGTAGCAGCTGTGGGTGGTACCAATGCCAGCACCAGTGCCCTGGTACCAGTACCACAGTAATGCCCAATTCCAAATCTGTGTGACAGTGAACTGCAGCCAGTGTTACAGCTCCCACCCGTGCCATCCTGGGCAGTCCATCCAGCCTTGCTGAGTCCCATCTGGCCCTGCAGCAGCCCTGTCCCAGCCAAGCACAGGCACACCTGGACTCTGCGCCTGGGCAGAGGCAGAATGGCCACGCTGTGCCAGCTCTGGTGTCACCAGGAGTAGCTGTATGCAGGTCCCTAGGACAGAGTAGGGTAAGAAGAAGCAAGTGTGATACTTTTACATTTCTCAGACTCCAGTTAACTAAGGATACTTCCCAACACAGATGTGTCTGTAATTACTTCCTTCGGATTTGGCTGCTGTGCACTTGGCCAGGTTCTCTTGGAAAGGTGTAGATTTTCAGCTTGTGTAACATCCTTTGGCACTAAGGTCCACAAACATCATGCATGGCATGAGGAACCACTTCCTTCCAGGCAGCTGCTTTGAATTTCACTCCTACTATTTTTGTTTGATATCTCCTAAATCTGGTACTGAATCAGAGTACATAGCCACAAAAAAAGTACGATGAATTTAACTCACCACTTTATCATCCAATCTTATAAGGTTCTTCTACAGGTCTTTACTATCAGCTTTCATCTCTGCTTCTAAACAATGCACCATCATCTGCAGACTTTTCACCTTGCTGCAGACTCCTGGCAGAGTGTGACAAACAGCAGCTCCTGGCAAGCAGCACCAGGGAGCTCTACTCACACCACACTTGTACTCCAAAAACTGGCTGTCTGTCAGGGTTTTATTCTCTGTGTTGTGTCTGCCTGCAAAATACCACCTATTTGTTTTTGTGTAGGCCTCCCTCTGCTGCTTTTAAACACCTAAATCGGATTGCTGTAGCTGTGCAAGTGTCTGTATTTCATTCTAGGACATAAAATACTGCAGTATTTAACTTCTGTGCACCCACATCCTTTATTGGATCTAGCCCGAAGTACACACCAACACTGCTCGTTTGTACAGAAAAAGCAGACTAGAAAAGCATTTGAAGGTACTACCTTTTTACAGTGATTTACTGGGAACCCAGCTACACTTCTGAAAGACTGATCAATGTTGGACTGAGGATGTCTGCACAGTCAGGAGGCTGAAGCCTTTCTTTTGCCCGGACTTCCTCTCATACTTCTCTCTCATCTGTAAGTCTTTGGATCTCTGAAGACACGTATCACTGAAATGGGGAAGCTTATGTGGGAGACAGAACTAGACATGCTTTGGACCCTGGCTGAGACCTGCTGCAGGGCATCTCTCTCTCAGTGTTTTGCAGATGGATCTCAGCTGTGTCTGCTGTGCTCTAAGCCACAGGATTCCCTTCACAAACCCCTTTCTAAATACACATCAAAAGGGATTGCATAATCCTAGAGGTTAAGTCAGTTTTAATAAATGGCTTCATGTTGTTCCCAATATATGAAAACCTCTCCCCCATGACTAGACTTTATTTCAGTACAATTCATTTATTTACTTAAAGATGATTCACATAAAGAGACTGGAAGACAAACAGAGTGAAGATTAATCATTATAAACTAGTAATTACAGGAGAGAGTCCTAATTGACTTATCTTTTGAACCCTACAGTTAGTTAGCCTAACTGAACAGTAAAGAATTCTCACTGTATAAAAAAGATTTTTCAACTTTTGGAGAGATTTTATTAAAAACATACCAAATCAAATACTACATATACTCTTTTTATATTTATGTGTACACACATGTACACTCAGAACTATATATTCATATTTATATCTCAATATACTCAACTAGAATGATGCAATAATTTTAAACATACAGAAGTCAGCGGCCAAGACATTAAATAAATATATCTGGGATAAGATAAATCTTTCAACATGTCATTCCAAGTGTGCCATTACTTCCATTTTGCTTTCCAGCCCATCAAGTGTTAGTGGTCTTTTAGGCTGCAATAGCCTTGCAGAGAGATCCTCCAGATCTTTAAGAACTCATCAGCTATCTGTGAGGACTTAAATGTGGATTTGCTCCCTTCTTCATGTAAGTCCCCAGTGCCTCCTGGGAGATTCCCACCCCATATTCATGTCCTAGCTGCCAGGTCTCACTCCCTGTCCCACTCTGTACTCCCACATTTTGCCCTGTATCCATGTGCACTGGAGGAGCAAGCAAGTTCCTGCCTCCTGGGAGTGCAGCACAGGACCCAGAGGGCAGCAACCACGACAGGGCAAAATGCAGCTTTCCCCTTCTCCATTCTGAACGTTCTGAAGGAAAGCATGACACTGCGGTGACTACAGAGCCAACTACAAACAATGTACACATTTGTACCCTCTGTTGTGCACGTAATATGGAAATCATTCTACAGCTCTGCCCTGAGATATTTACTGACTGTGCATTTATGTGTGTGGTAAATGGGTTATGTTTGGTGTGTCAATCTCTTTGCCCTTGCATCACATGTACTTGACAATACCCTCTGCTGCAGTGAGTGTAGTAGTGAATCAGCTCAAAGCCTCATTAATCAAGAAGCCATAAAACAAATACCTTTAAAATGTTATTGTTTTGTCATCTCTGGGGGAGGATCAATGTAAGTCATGAGCTCTCATAGTATTAAATAGACATAGATGATTCATGAATTCCCCTAGCTGATAATGGCATGAGAATGAGCCTATATTTAGCTTTCTTCTGGCTATTTCTTGATCGGCTTTGCCCATGAGCTCACATTTGCTTATGACATCAAAATTCTGTCTCTTGGAAATAGCAGTAGTGTTGCAAGCACTGTGTTGGAGCCCTATCATGAATGAATTGGTAGGAAGGTTGACAGGAAACAACTTCTACTCAGCTACCTTGTTAATCAGCACTCGCAGAAAAAAAAATCCTTTCCAGAACAGAACGGGGATTATTTGATATGATAGCGATTTTGGAGTTGTTTATAGAAAAGTCCCTAAAGCCTTTGGACTAAAACACAGCTGCAGTGCTGAAAGGAAATCAGATGCTGGATTGTATTACTGGGGTAAACAAAGTGAAGCAAAGCCTAGGAGGGGATGGTCCTGTTACATAAGGCACCACTTACATTGCATCAAAAATGCTACAACTCCTATTGTGTCCTGCTCCTCCGGGTGTAATTGCTCTTGAAACAAAGGAACAAAGCAGAACAACCAAAAGGATGACAAGTTTCAAACAGTTCAGCACTGAAATATTGGAAAACATGAAGTTTCCTTTCAGTGGAAAAAAGAAAGAAAAGAACACCTTTAGAGTAATCTATTGAAAGTGTTTGGGTTTAGCATACAAAAAGCTAACCTGCATTGCTTTTTTCACAGTCAGAGAGAGCAAAAAATGAAGCTCAGAAATGTGAAAATCAGATGATGGAAACATAATGAAGGCTAATGATCACATAAAATAGGTTACCAAAAACCTATTGAGGCCTTTAGAAGATATCTCTCTTCCTTTCAGAACACACAGCAGAAAAAGGGTTAGAGACTTACAGCAGCACGAAAGAAAATGATATGTAGAGCACAAAGAGGAGCAGTTTGACAATGGGACATGTCACTCTGTTCTCTACTCAGGGAGAGCTTACCCTGTTTTCAGCACTGTGTATCTATTCCATGTTCCTGTTCCCTCCTTATCAGCAGACTTTGCCTGTCAGTGAGATGAGCTCACGTTTTTTATCCTGTTTTGGTATGGAAATTATCCTCATGGAACAGCACTGTTTCTGTGTCTTTGCTGATCTTTCACCCCCTCCTTAGGTATTGGTAACCTGTGGAGCCAATTTTAACTGTATGTTATCCAGAATATTTCCACAAATATCATTAATAGGTAGTGGGATAGAAGAGAAGAGAAGAGAAAAGGAGAATTTTCAAGTGTCTTGAGCTGCATTATAACCTCAAGCCTGATTAAACATCAGAATATTCATATCATTTCTCAAACTCATTATAGAAATGTGTGCAAAACTTTCCTCTTGATTGCTAGTGCTCACAGAAAAGCTTCTTTAATTTCTTTTATTCCAGGGAAGTCTCAAAATGGAGAAGTTTTTGGGTTTGGATCAAACTGAATAAGCCAATATATATCCAACAGCCCTGCTCAATATTCTACCTGTACCAGCTGGTCCAGCAAAAGATATTAACTGTCTCCAAAGAGCTTGCCCTTGAACAGAATACTGCATCTCAGCTATGTCATATTTATTTATGTCACATTCATTACATAAGTAATAGCAAGTGAAATAACTGGAGAAATATCAGGTCTAGATTGATAATATATCTTTACAGCTAAAATAACATCTTAAGAAATCCTTACAATGTACAGTCTTGATGTTATCCTGCTTGAATTTTGAGGTATCCGTTCATTCATCTGCTTTTGTATCAAAGTTGTATTTCAGTCCTGCATATGGGTTTTAGATGACCATTTCTCACGGGGAAAAAAAAAAAAAACAACCCACACACACACAAAAAAAAAAAACCCACAAGGAAAACTCACACTTGAATGTGAAGCACTCACTAGTGTGGAAGCCACTGCTTCAAGAGGACACTAAGACAAGTCTTCTGCTGAGATATTTTTAAAAGTTGATTTGCAATCAATATTTGGACTGTTATGCCAGACAAAACCAATATGTACTCACAGGACAAAAAGGACAAGTACTGGTTGTTTTTGTGATCTAAGTTTCCCATCTATCTTATCTGTAATTGATTGTCCAACAAAATTAGAAAGCATTTTCTGTTTTCAAAGAATAAAATTCAGATAGTTTGTTAATGGTATTAGCGAAAGGTTTCAGTGGGAACTGGAATTTTCTGGTTTAGTATCTCTTAGTACTTAATCCTAAAAAGCTGGACTGGCTTTTTTTTATTATTATTTTTTTTCCTTAAATGCAAAAGACAAAACCCTGTAAATCCAGAATAGACCCTGATTCTTGCTAAAATATCATGTAGGGCCACAAGATTTCCCAGCAAATTGATGCATTATTTACTGTTGTTTGATAAATGAGTAGTTATGATTATTGGTTTGTAAGAATCTTTAGAAAAAGATACCATATTTTGTAGAAAACTTGAACCCACTAAATTTTGTTTAATTTGAACCACTGCATCATTCTAGTTACGGATATATAGATAGATGATAGATATAGATATAGATGATAGATATAGATGTAGATGTAGATGTATATAGATTAGATATAGATATAGATATAGATATAGATATAGATATAGATATAGATATAGATATAGATATAGATATAGATATAGATATAGATATAGATATAGATATAGATATAGATATAGATATAGATAGATAGATATTTGAATTAAATTTCAGGCTGCAAAATTTGTGTGCATACAGGGCTGTTGTATAATCCAGCAGAGTAACTGTGGCATTTCAAATCTCAGTCAGAATTATATGTAGATGTGTATCTTGAGAAATATTAAGATGCATGAAAAAAAGAGAAAAAACATCTTTCCAAACCATCTCTTCCATTATTTCACTCTTGTTTTAATGAAGGACCTTTTGGGGAAATTGCTATGCTTGAATAGCATGTAGAATGTACGTGACATTTTATTTCATTCACCTGTGTCCCTGTCTGTGGTTCTCCTCAGCAGTCCAGAAATTAAACATTTCATGAGCTATTTGCTCTTTACTGGCCATTTAATTATCAGGCACCTCATTTCTTTTGTTTAGTTGTTAAATTTAACAAAAATAGTAATAATTTTCTCTGATATTTATAATTCCATAGGATTTCCTAAGGTGTGTCTGCTGCTGCAAGATAACGCTGGCAGGTCACTAAAAGCATTTGCCTCTGCCTCACACTCCTCAACACCCACAAGGCATGTGTTATCTCAGAGCAGCACACGTTCCCATTAAGCCTCACAGTTTGTGTGGCTGATGGACAAGGATACTGCCAGGGTCTTAACAGAAGTGCTGCCTCTGTGGGCTTACAGCTCTGCCACTGTCTCCAGCTCAGGGCTGAGTTGCGCTTCCATCGTACGTCGGATGTGTGTAACAGGAAGGACTCACACCAAAGCCAGGAAAGGGACAGGCAGAGCACCAATTTCCTTTGAAAACCCCTACGAGTGTGCACAGAGTTTGAGCACAGAGCTGCTGGTGGGCTGAGGGGGCCCAACAGGAACACCAAGAACACTGCCAATATGTCGAATTATTTTCTTGTTTAAGAAAGAAATTCAGAAGAGAAGGCATGAATAAAACAAGATTTACAAAGACTTGCTGTAGGTTGACTCATAAACTGTCAGGTGTAAAAAAATGACATATTGGGAGGCTTCATATAGGTAATTGTGTATTTTAGTTGCTTGGTTTTATAAATTTCTATTACAAGCTCTGAGAAAATCTGAATGAAATAAATGTGCTGTGCATTAGGAGTAAAGTTCTAATGAAAAAATTTGCTTAAACATCCACTTATACTTGAGATCAATTTGAGTAAGACTATTCAAATGCTTTAAATTAAACCTATTCTTAATGGGGACCTAATGTCTAGCCTGCTACTCTCAGGCATTAGACATTGCTCTCATTAAGAATTATACATCTTAATTCCTTGTGTAATGCCATGTGTATGCATCCCTAGCAGCCATTATGCAATTATACATCTTAATTCCTTGTGTAATGCCATGTGTATATATCTTTAGCACTCATTATGCAAGACAAAACATCTAATTGGATCCCACAGCAGCAGTAGCATCTGTGAAAAATCAGAGAAATTCCTTTTCTTTAGAGGAAGGCTTTTCAAAAAATAGCAAATGTGTGCATTATTCCTTGACTTCAAATTCTTTTTTTTTTAATCTATTGTCATAATAATAGTTTTGGTGGTATACACACACTATAAATGCAGAAAATCATGGGTTTGGGTCTTGTAAAGTTGTTTCCCTTTGGAAGCTTGTATGTGTCTCATCAAGAACAGGCACTGTCATGTAATTCTGCTGGGATATGTGTGTGTTTGTGTGTATTGAACAGAGAGGTAGATAATTCAAGCATCCAGGATAGTGGACAGGCAAAAAGTTGTTAATTCTAACTTTTGAATCTTTTCTTAACAAGCGATGAGCATTTAACAAACTGCTGAAAGTGGACACTGGCTCCCCAAGAGCTAGAGTCCACAACAGAGGCCATATGAAATGAGCTGAACCTAAGTGTGGGATTAATTTCCAGCTTGTTCCTCGAACACAAGACTGAACAAAATGTTGATAGAACCTTGAATTTTGTAGTTTTGGACCATTTTTAATTTAAAAGCATAGTATTCTCTGTTAATGGAAAATAGAGATAACTTGAACTGTAAGTCAAATTGCATCCTTTTCCTGTTAATACCTCCCAGGTTTTCATGAACTACAATTTTCTCATAAAGCAGCTGAGAAAAATGATGCACACTTCATTCTCCAGCAGGAAAATAACAGATATCACGACTTAGAGAAGCAAATTAAAGTCCATCTATTTGACAAATGTGATTTTGCCACTTCAGTACAAGCAGAAACGCTTTGCCTCTTCCTGTTTTGCTGCTTATAGAAAAATTCCAACCTCCTATGTATCCAAAAATTAGATTGAAATCAGAAGGAGATTGTGGCACACAGTTGAAGTAAACATACTACACAAAGGTTAGACATCAGAAGATTCCAAACAAGGTTTTCTTATTGATCCTTATTTATCAACAAGCATACAACAAGCTCCAGTAATAGCCCCCAAATACAGCAGTAAGACAACTGAGAGCTGTAGTGGTTTGGGGTCATTATTGTTGAGTGCTTTTAAGACAGTTTGCAAAAGTAACCTTTTTTTGTTTTCTGTGGGAGCTGGTAGGTTATCTTTGAAGCCAAAGAATAAAAATACAGTGGGATCATACACTAATTGTGGTGATTTTCTCTTGTCCTTGCCTTAAACTCCCAATAGCAACAGAATTTGAATTTTGAGGAGAAAAGATAAAAAATTACATTTCCCCCCCAAATTATAATTATTTCAAGGATAATGATACATTTCTATTTATGAGTGACCCAGGGGTGTGTCACTTTTTCCTTTGATTTGTGCAAAAATAACGCCCCCACAAAAAAACCCAGAATACCATGATTAGCTGCACAGTAGAACCACGTGTATGCTTAAGTAGTGGGGATTAGACACACATTAATAATTTCCTCAGGATCAGTTAAATCTGAATAATATATTAAAAAAGCAAAGTTTCCTCTTTTTTCCCCCTTGATTAATTATCTGCTTTCTATAAATGAATCCTGAATACAGAATTTGGTTCATGCTACCCTAATTACCATTTGCTCATTTGCATAGAATGCCTGAAGGATGTACCTCAGGAGGTAAAGAGGGTGAGCATCTCCAAACACATTCCCTTTGTTCCTATCACATCCACCAAAGTCACGTGCCTGCATGGCTGGAAGGCTTCCAGGTGTGGCTACTTCTGAGTCTTTTGAGAGCAGGGAAGGGGATGAGAGGGAGGGATGATACACCTTGTGTTTGACAGCAGTATTGTTCTTTGTTGTTGGTACAGTGGTATTATTAGCATTGTTACAGTTGTATTATTGCTTTTATGAAGTTCTAACAGCAATTATGAGATTCTTTCTATCTTCAGGAGCAATGTGAGAAGAGTAATGCTTCCAGGTATTAACAAAAGGAAAATGAATGTACTAGGAGAGAAGGAGAAAAAAAAAAGTGGACAGCAATTTCAATAGCTTTAAGACAAAAAGGGTTTTACACGCTTGGGGAAAAAGTTTAAAAGAATAATATTAAAAAGTGAATGGCTTGAATTTTGTTTCAGGAATGCAATCAAGAGAGTCAAGATGTAAATGTAGCTAGAGAAATTGAAGGAAAAGGTGAATTTAGATGGAATGAATAAGTGAGGGGGGGAGCCCAGGAGGAGGTGCATTACTGCAGCAGAATATCTCAAATGAGAAATATTTAGCTATGTGCCGTGCTTGACTAGTGAATCTTGATGCCATACAGCCATATGAATTCATATCCTAGGTGTCAGAAACAGGCAGGTAGGCTCTGATCCTGAGCAGCTGTAAATTAATGTAGCTCCACTGGAGAAAATGGAATCATGCCCATTTGCATAAGCCCAAGAACCAGTCATGACAGCAAGAAATTTCACATATAATCAGATCATCAGACCACAATCTAATTATCACATAAGATGAATTCTTGAACTCTCTTTCTTATTAAAAACAAACAATAAGCCTTATCACATTGGTTTCTTAGAAGCAGTACATTAATGAGGAATTCTTCAGCCATGCATGCTTATTCTAAAGAGCTAGATAATTTGCACTGCAATTGTTAATTCCAGAAACTTTAAAAAAGTGCCAGTTCAGAGTTCTGAGAACAAGACCTGCTGGTAGGCACAGGGATGTCCTGGAGGTACTTGGAGGGCCTGGTTCATGTTTTCCTAGATTTCAGGCAAACTTTGTTTCAGCCAGCACTGATATTTGAATGCACTGTTAGATTTGTCTTCTTGCAGTGGGTCTTTTGAACCAAGACAATTTCATGCATATTTTTTTAGTCAATCATAAACTGTTTTTCTACAGAGGTCTGGTGTACTCCCATGTCATTCAGAAGTTCCAGATTGGAGTTGTCCTTCTGTACTCATGCACATGCAGATGCACATTTCCTTGGGACTTAAGGATTGCATCTACTTTTCTTACTGTGCTGAGGAAAGAGTGAACATCTGCACTTTGGTTTAATGTTATTTGTTGTGCCATCCAGAGTGTATATCATATGTTTAGTAGCAGTGAAATTATGCTACTTAAGGGTCCTAGGACTGCACTGGCTTTTTCCATGTACTTTCTCAACAAATTCCACATCCAGTTCTTCAGCAGCCCACACATTCCTTGCTCTGCCTTTTGTTGCTGATGTACTTGCAGAAGTACTTGATGCCTTTTGTTTCCCTTACCAGATTCAAGTCCAGGTGGGTTTAGGCTTTCCTAAGCCCACATTTGAATAATGTCTTTACAGTGCTTCTGGATCCTTGCTCCAGCCTCTTGAATGCTTCATTTTTATGTCTGAATTTTACCAGGAGTTTCTCATCATAAAGCTTGTTTCCTACTATTTTTAGTTGACTTCCTGATAGTCAGGATGGATCACTGTTGAGCTGGAGGAGGTGACCCTTGAACATCAGCTGCTGTCCACAACCCTTTCCTCCAGTGGTGGCTACCATGGCACTCTCTGGCCCCGAATAGGCCAAAGTAGGTTCTCTTGAAGTCCAGAGTTATGCTCCTGCTTTTTGCCTTGTCCACTCCTCTCAAGATTCCAAACTCCGTCAATTCAGGGTTGCTGCAGCCATTCTTGTTCTTCCTTGTTCTCTGCACCTAGTTTTCCCTTCATGGAAGTGCAGCAGTCCCCTTGTTGGCTCCTCCATCCTTTGTGTCAAGGAATTGTCATCAATGCACTCCCAAAACCTTCTAGATAGTTTGTGCCTTGCTGTGTTGCCTCCCAGGCAACTAGAGAACGTAGTGCTTCTCGGATGATTTGTAGATGTCAGAAATCTAAAGAAAAGCAAGAAAATTGCTGAGGGGTAAAATTATCTTGATAAATATGAAATATTTATGGAGCGTATTTTTTGTAGACAGTGATCTTGCTACCTGTCAGTATATGCTGATACAGGACAATATTTGCAGGTTTTATACACATGGATATGCATTCAGAATCTGAATGGAGGTTTTTTTGCAATAAAATGTTTGTGTGGTTCTTCAGAATGGTGCTGATACAAGTGCCAAACTGTATTTCCTGTAAAGCAGGCAATGGTCTGAGCTCACATTTCAGGGATCATTTTTTAGTAGTTTTTATAATTACTTTACAGTAATGTGTAGGACCAACAAACCAGAAAAGGATTCGTTTGAAAGGTCAGACAAGAAGTCACATTATTGACTGGGTATATACACTGTGAATACAATTAGCACAGATTCTGTAAGTTGGAAAAAACATTCCTGTTTCAAAAGAAAAGTGCTTGAAATCACACAGCTAGGCTTTTCACCAAGAAGGAGGACAGAAACTGAAATATCCTTAATGGGAGCTCTGCACTGTGACAGGGTATTCCTGGCATAACTCAGTCCAACTATCACTGGTTTTTAATTAGGCCCTTTTTTTCAGGAAGCATCTGCTTTTGCTCCTTGAAAGATGAAGCATGTTATCTTCATCATTATTCCAATGCTTTCTCCAGCAATGTTCATAGAACATTTTGCAAAGATGATCCTCCATTCAGAAGAACCAAATATGACCATTTTAAAAAATTCTTGCAATTTGTTTCTCACTTCTAAACAATAATTGTTTTAGTTTATTCCCCTTTCAGATTAATTGGAATTGTAGATCCTTGGTCTAAATCCATCATTCAGAGCTTAGAGTTGGTAGAATTCCAAGGTCTGTCTACATCTAATTTTAGACCAAGGTTTAACACCAAGTCTTTATCTGTCTTTGAAATTTGTCCAAAGTTTCTCAGTGTTTTTCAGTGTCAATACTCAGGCTTAGAGACACCTGCAATTAGAATCCTCTCATGTGGGTTGTTGTTTGTTGGGGTTTTTTTTTTTGATTGGTTGGTTTTTGGGGGTTTGGGCGGGGGGGGGGGTTGGGGTTGGTTGGTTGGAGTGGGTTTTTTTGTTGATTGGTTGATTGGTTTGGTTTGGTGAGTTTTTCTAGTATTTCCAGTAAAGTACTATTACACTCAGAATTCGAAAGAAGCAGCTGTTGAACTGAGTAGCACTGGTCTTTAGAGAGCACATGGATTAGATTTGATGATTGTAGATTATGCCCTAATTTTAAAAGATTCTCTTCTTCATATGACAAACATAAATTAGATGTAGAATAAAGACTTGAGGTCATTTTTTCCCCTCTTCCCTCAAAAAAAACCCCAAACAAGCTAACAAAATTTCTCTCAGAGGAATCCTAATGCCCTTAATCTGGTCACTAAGAGAGAAGGCACGCTCACTGGATCCTTCTGCAGAAGCTAGGCATTTCCTGAGAACACAGAGACACACAAATCTGTTCATTACTTTATGGTCTCCCTAGTACATAAACTAGACGTGTGTTTTCAGTTCTAAAAAGCAAGTGCTACAAATAGGAGGTAGCATGAACCCAATAAAACACTTAGAACAGCACCACAGTTATCCCAGATCCATTATTTATGCTGTTTTCTTTGCTCGATGGTCATATTCGGAAGGGTTTTCTTTTTACAGGGCTTCAGCTGTTACCGGATTCAAGAGAAGGTGCAATGTCCTTGAAACAAGGAGCACCCCTTGCTCCTTTTCATGTCTTTCAGTGCATCTGAATACCATTTCTTCTTTATGAGACTGTCTTGTCAGGACTGGTTTTGCATGTATCAGCTGTTAGGAACCCTGCACTGGATCATGGCTGTTGACTATGATTTTTAAGAATCTTTTTCAACTGCAAAAGCTTAGCCGAGCCAGCTTGTGCTGATTCCTGTGTCACTGCTGCCATCTTCGGGAAATTTTCACTATTGCTGGGAGGGCTTTTTTTAAAGTAGATTAATTCCGGCAACCGGGAGAGGAACTAAATATGTACATCCTGCACATTGTGACTAGAACACAGTCCGAATGGCACAGAATAAAAGTTTCTATGTGGGGTGCCTTCATTCTGTTAGAGATATTTACCAAAACGTTCAAGGAAGGGAGTGTCCTGCAATTCTGTGCTTGTTAAGCACTGGGTAAGCTCTCATCAGCTTCCCAGACTGCATGTTCAGTAGTTCATTTCAAGAACCACATTAATGAACCCTTCAGATTTCCAGGTCTGTTTGCACATATAAATGTGCAGCTAGATGCTCAAATGCCCGGGGCATGCATGCAGAGCAGCAGTATTATCATATGGAAATAGGTTTGTTGTACTTTTTAAGTGCAAAAAGCCACAGGCAGTAAAATTCATTCCTTATGACATTCCTTATGAACTGATAGATGCATTCAGCAACAAAACATCTTTTTCAAACCTGGGAGAAGTGATATTTTAATGTAGCTTTCAACCACTTTGTTGAAAAAAAAGAAGTCAGGTTTTTGCATCACAGTTGTAGTGTTGCATGTTCTGCAGGAAAAAGCAGCCACTTGGTTATAGTTGTTGTAAAATGCATTGTCTCACTCTTTCTGAAGGCGTCTCAAGAAAACTATCATTTTCCCTCTTTGAATCCTAGTTCTTAAAAATAGTGCTTTCTTCCATGTAAAATTTCACTATTTTGTATCCATTTGCGTGATGACAACATCCACTCTGGCTGTATTTTCTTTACAGTGTGACTCATGCTCTGGCTTTATCTGATCTGGGGTAAATACTACATTGTTCCACTGGGTGACAGAGGATTTCTACCACCATAAGTGGGAGAGACACATAATTTTCTGTTTTAATATGTGCCTGTATATATTACATAGTTGGAAGGTTTTTTCCTATTTTACTTTTATTTTTTCATTTTTATCAGTTTTAAGTGGAATGTTGCATTCTTTTATGATATAAAATAGGGAATTATAGGCACAAATTATAGATTACAAAATGTCTTTTAAAAATCCCCATTTAATACATTTTACATCTCAAGCTGCTTTAAAATTGTTCCTCTTATTCAGAAATTACTAATCTCCTTATCTCTTGCATCTAGTTTCTAAGACAATAAATTATAAGGTGGTGATGATACTGGATTTTTTTCAATGTTTCCTCATATAAATACTTTGTAATTTCTTATGGAAATCATTTGTAGAAATCTTACATTAACCTGCATCCACTTTGCGTTTTATTAGTTATCCAGGCATGAAATTGCTAAACATTATACACTAGGTAGATGTGATTAGGTGTCTGTACTACTTACTAAAGTTACTTAAATGGGAACAGATTTAAGTCAATACACAATTGTTTTTTCTCTCCAGTGGGGCCAGCAACAACCTAATAATTAAATTCTTTTGTCATGTCTGTACTGCAGATGGAAGTAAGGGATCTCTGCATTTCTGCATCCCCGAGCAGTGCTGAAACCTCTACCCAGCATAGCACAGCACCATGCAGAGAGAGTAGTCCAGGTCCCAAATACGCTCCAGCTGCATTAGCTACAGATGACTGGTATGGCCCTAAGACTCCCAGCAGGGCTACTCCAAAGCTTCTCAGCAGTGCAGCCTGCAAGTAAAACTCAGTTTTTCTCTGAAGAAAGAAAGAGTCCAGGCTACTGCTGCACAGAAATGAGAAGAGAGAGGACAAAGGAATTAAGAGCAGAGGAGGATGAGTAGCTGTGACAGCTGGTCCTAAAGGAGGGGTCAGACTCTGTGGCAGCAGCTGTTTCTGGGGCTAGGAAGAGCTCCTCAAAGTAGTAATGTTTAACATCTAAGGTCTTGTCAGAGTCCCTGTAGCATGACAAGCTGGAAGCCTTGCTCTCTCTGCTTGCTGTCCACTGCTCTGGCACAGGTAAGTAACAGGGAACACGCGTGCCTTGCAGGGTTCAGCAGCCTGCTGCTGTAGGCAGCTGCTTGCTTTGTTTAAGCTCATCTGGCTTCCTTTTCCAGTAGTTTGGTTGGCATCTAACTGGACATCCCTTCCTAGTGCTTCAGGGCACAATATTGTTCTGCTTCCAGTTAGAGCTGTGCAACTCTGCCAGGGCCATCTACACCTATTTTGACAGCCAGAGCCATGGTCTGCTTTGAAAATAGTGCAGTGTTTGAACTCAGGTTTGCTTGGACAGTCAGCTATCAGGTAGATTATTTGGTGATAACAAGGCACGACTCTCTATGTGCACATAGCACAAAGAACAACAGTTTTTCACACTTTTGGTATACCGCATAATCTTGTAACTGCTTTGTAACTGTGCTTTATAATCTTTTCCTTCTTATTTTCTGGGATGGGCTAATAAGTCTCACATCCTAGCCAACATGCTAAGAACAAGATTGTGTAGTACCCTTTTGTGTAGAGAAATCTGGAAAGAGCATTCTCTCTTCTCCCACAGAGGCCTGAAGTCACTTCTGAGAGAAGTACCTGGGTCTGACCCTGATTTTTCTTCTCTTCTATCCCTTGCAGCACTTAGACTACAAGGCACAACGAAGGGGGCTGTGAAGCAGAAATAAGATTGCCAATCCACATAAATCAGCAAATTAGGTTTGGGGAGGCCTGGAACAGGTTTTTTGAGCTTATGCTGTCAGTTTAACCATGCCACCTTTTAGGTTTATGCTGCCTGATGTAAGGCAAGCTCCAAGACAGTGTGTTTGGCTGGTAGGCACAAACTCACCAGCACTCACTGAAGAGACTTCAGATGTAAATGCCATTGTCTAGATCTTGGGAAATGAGCCCATGGGTTGTTTTGCAGAAGTCAGGAAGGAGACTTTTACTTTCAGATTCAAAAGGAAAACATTGAAATCTTAATGCAGTCCTATGCTTAAAGCTCTTTATGTTTCTAGAAAATTGCCTCTTATAGTATTGATGGCAAATTGCCCTTAGATTGCAAAAGCTGCACAGAGAATGCAGCTGTATTTTTGAAACCATGTTTTGACAGATTGTCATGCTTCTCACAAAAGTTTGATTTTAGCTGAAATATGCATAGTAAATGTGTGTACTTTATTATAAGGAAAAAGACCAAAATTGCTCTGCAAGTACTACTATGCTTGGCAATTGCCTTATATCTGCTAAAACCGGTGTCATTAGAAATGAATGCTTTTTCTACTGTGGCATTTATCTTCATTGTAGTATTTTCAGGTTTTTCTGTAACTGGCAATTGGCAAAGCCACAAATTCTGGGTAAACATAGCTACTCCAGATGGTAAATATCCTGCTTTAAAGTTTTCTGCTGTAAGGACAAGAAATACTAAAAGACAGGGGGTGTGGATGATGGTTTCACTCTTGGTTATGGGTATAACAAAGTGCCAGAGGTAAATTCAATCCGGTACCTGAGATGTCTGGTTCATAGCAGCAGCATGACAAGGACTGTGACCTTCACAGAAGGTGGGGGGTGGTTTTAGTTGACTTTGGGTGGAAATAAAAAATTTCATCATTTCAGAGTAAAAAATAGTCTGTGTTTATGGTGGTCTGAACTCTAGACAAGATCCAAATCCTGTCTTACTTGGAAGTCATGCAGAACAGTAAAATCTTTTTCTGTGAAATCTGGGGTTTGGGGGCTTTTCTAGAAAAAAATTTTAAAAATATGTATTTACTTCTTGATCACTATAACATAATTTGTACTTTGGAGAGTGCATTTGGAAACCATATTTTTCTAAATGGAAACACTATAGAGAGATGGCTTGGGTCATTCTATTTGTCACTTAATGATTGCTTTGATTTCCCATAAGGCATGCTCATATTTTCAATATAAATGTTTGCTCCAGTCAGCAGCCTTTTTGACATTATGAAACCAGAATGTGGTTCTTGAGAGGAATGATCTGAGATGGCTATTGGGGGAGTCCAGTGACTAAAAACTGGAAATCTTCTCCTTTACATGCCACTGTGTGATCTTGGATAAGTACCTTCAGTGTGGATCCTCAGTAGCATTTAGGTACGCATATCAACTGAATTAAGATCCTCAGATTTTAGAGATCTGTGGCCAAGGTTTTCTACAAATTAGGCTTCAGTCAGTAAAACAGTAATAGCATTCCTCTGTTGTTTCACTGGCATGCAATGAAAGAGAAATGTTTTCTTACAGTTCTGAGATGTTCTGACGCTATGGTGATCAAAGCTGTGCAAGTATCTTAGAATGCTTATTTTGCTCTGATGTGTAATATATAACCAAACTGGTTTTGAAGACATAAAAATGTCTATTTAGTTGCACATGGCTTCTCTGGGATTCTCTTTAGACTATACTATAGCCTTCTCCCATTACAGGAGCACTTAAAGTGCATTTTCTGGCAGCTCAATAAATAATAGAATTAACACCTGTCAGCTGTGGTTTATTTCAGCCTTAGCATAAATTATAATGTAGGACTCTTTTGGTTTGGTTTCAAGTTTGATTTCAGAAGGAAGAGTGAGTAGATGCGTTGAAGGTTGATTTCTTGAAGAATTTATTTTCCTAAGAAAAGGTATAAGTTGTAAGCACTGCATTTTAGACGAAAGGTGAGGAGATCCGTGTTGGTTTTCTTTGTTCACATAGTTATGGTTTTAAGGAACCTTTGCATTGCTTGCATAATAGTTTTGCTCCAGTAGTGATGAAGATGTTGATCCTGCCTGCATTCAGTGGCATTTAGTTTTCACAATTCTCATCAGTAGTGGAGAGTCCAGACAGCCACCACTGAATGGGGGATGATTAAAAGAGAAAAGGTAGAAGAATTCATTTTTATAAGATTTTATAGGTCAATATATTCTCAGTGACAACAGGTCATAACAGAGGAAATTGATTTCATTCTATGTGAAATTACAGGTTTGATAAAAAAAAGTAATTGCACAAAATCAATTTCTTCAAGTCTTTTTGTAAGACTTCAAACTAGAGAATATTCTGATTAGGAATTCATCACCATATTAGATCAATAAAAGGTTTTAGTGGGCTGGGTTCCAGCTGATGTGGTTGGGGTCTGAGCAGCAGCATTGTCTCATCATTCTCAGGTGATGTAGTATGGATGCCTCATCATGCTTTGGTCATGAGGGTTTAAGAACTGTCAGATCACAAAAAGCAGTGTTTTCTGTGAAGAATCTATGCAAAGCAGGGTGTTGGTAGTAGCATTTGATGGGCACTGTTAGCAAACTTATGATTCAATACTCAACAGTGATTCAGAAGTACATAAAAAAACTTTGCTGATGCAGCATGGCAATGATACAGATTATTCAGATATAACCAGTGACAAAACCAAGACAATCCTCAGAAAAGTGCAATGAATATGATTTGGGGCTGGAGGAGAGAGGGAGGATAAATTGTTTAACCAGTTAGAAGCTTACGAGTTTCTCTGTTTAGGTAAAACAAGCTTCAGAGGTATCTTAATTATAGTCAATAAGCACCTTCACAGGAAGAAAGTATGGGATACTGAGAGAATATTTTAGCAGAGAAATGCAAACCAGAAAACAGTGGCTGGAAGCTGAAACTAGGAAGAGTCAAAGTAGACTTTAGGTACAGATTTTAAAAGTGATTTTGAAGACCCAATGAAGCACTGTCCTAGAGGTATGAGTGCATCTTTCCTCACCTGATGTCTGGATGCGAATGTTTGCTTTGGAAGACACACCTTGGACAAAATATGGTCTGTCTTCAGACAAAGCCAGTAGTGATAAATACAGGAGGGAAGAAATGGTAGTTCAGGGTTTATATTATCAACATGGATTGCAGAAAAAAAGTAAGAGATCTGGGTATGTGGTTGAGTTTTAACTTGCACAGAAGTCTCTAGCAGTGCACCTACAGTGCTGCAGATTAAAGCTTGTCTATGACAGCCTCACTGCAAACTTCCCTGCATTCTGCTGTGTAGACACATGGAAGGAGGCAAGGGTGAAAAAGAAAAAGAATATCTGAGTTGAGAAGTGACTTTAAAATAAAAGAAGGGAGCTCAAACTTGAAGCTTTGTGCAGGGAATACGAGTATTTTATTGAAGTTGGAAGAAAGACAATTGTAACAGTAACATTTATAAGCACTCTATATAAGGGAGATATTGTCAGAGACCAAAAAGGCATTTGCAGTAGGCAAGGGAGAGAATGAGAGCTGTGGTGCTTAATCCAAGGGAAAGAAAATCTTTGAAATGTTTTGAAAATGGAAATGGTAAAATCTTGCTTCTGGAAAAAAAAAAAAAAAAAAAAAAAAAAGCTGCATTCTGCTCCCACTTCCAAACTTAAAAACGTAAAAATACTATGAATGGGTCATAAATGGGCCAGTCAGGAATAACTGAAACTGAAGCTTTGTTTCACCACCCTAGTTTTTATTCAGCATCACAGCAGACATCATCTGTGGGGTTTGAATTCCATAGAAGTGACCAGAGTTTGGTCTGATTTTACTTTGTGTTTGAATAATCATAACGATAGGAGGATTTTAAAAACAGGATCTGAATCCCTGTTGGGGTTTTTAATACCCCCTATTCTGAGGTCACTGGATTTAGGATTTCTGCTTGGGCCTATCTCAGACACTTTTACAGATATTCAAAAGCCTGTAATAGCCCACACACAGGTTATATTAATTTCCAGTGCCTAAATCCCTTAAGTGCTTTGGGGATTTCCCTGCTAATCCTCTTTTTAATGCAGGGGTAGGTTTAAACCTTTGGGATTTATTCTTTGTGTTGGTTGATTTCCAACCAAAGAATCTTTCAAGGGTAACAACGGCAAGTGCTAAATGCGTAAAGACATAGAAAGTTTATCTGCTGTTTATATTATCACAGCAATCTGCCAGTCTTTTTTTGGCACAAAAAGGAAAAGAAAGTGTGACTATTATTAGTAATTACACTACTTACAGTAATTTTAAACACTTACTAACATTAAATTTATGCAGAAGTATTAAATCCTGACTGAACGTCAAATCCTTTCCTTTCCAAGGGCAAAGCAACTGTATTAATATTAATGAAGCCATAAAATACAAGTTAACTGACAGGATTTTTGCAGTTGCTTACTGCAACTGAATTTTGGTACTGAAAATTTATCATATTTCTCATGTCTGAAGGTAAAAAATGAATAAAACTATCACAAACTGCTCTTTGCTGTAAGTGACATGCCTTTTCTTTATGATGCATGCTTTGCCATAAAAAGGGAGTGCTTAATGCGTTTCTGTTGGGAGATGCCTATTTATTCTGACAAACCGATCAGCCTCCGGGGTGTTTCTTTGCCACAGAACTGATTCTACATCTCATCCATTATCTAATAAGATGTGAAAAGAGTATCCTGCCTCACAAAAAAAATCAGGCTTTGTTTCATTACAAGGATGTGGCAGGCCCACTTACAGACTTACTTGCAGGATATACAATTGTTAGTGAAAGGCCCAGTTATACACTCATGAATGTTTCCAATAGGCCTGTGGGGAAAACATTGGTAACATTGGTACTGAAGATCATTTGTTTCAAAGGCAAGTATAAAATATGGCCTCTATAACGAGAAAATGCATTTCACGCCTTAAATAGTACTGCAGGAGCTTATGAATTTTATTATTGTAATAAACACTAATGCCACATAAACTAGCCAGCTAAAATGTCTCTGCAAAATATATGCCCTGGTTGTTTTTCTTCTCTTTCTTCATTATTTCTCCCTTTACAATGTTTATGAAAGGTTTAAAATTGTGCTTGCAAGGGAAAAGAGAGATTGGAGTAAGGGAAGCAAGCTGAAGGATTGTGTGATAAGGCAGTGATAAGGCAAGTGTATACAAAACACTATCAGACAAATATTGTCAGTCAGATGTGCTCATAAGGAAATAAAGTCACAGAGGAAAAAGAGAGTAGGATACGCAGTAGGAAATTCAACTAAACCTGGGCATAACCTTAAATGTTAAGGGATAAAAAACAAGTCTTAAGACCAGATGGAAAGTGAAAGTACCTCTCTCTTTGTGTTTAAACAGAGCTTCACACACCAGAAACTTTTGACCTCTAATGCACTGCAAATCTTTTTTTGTATTTAAATTATGTTCTATTACAACAGTGCAGCCTCCCATACAACATACCCCGCAAAAAAGCACCTCCTTTGTGAGGCTGTTTTCTAACAACCAGAAGTGAATTAACAAATCAGTATTGGTTGAAGTAAAACAAAACATTTTAAATCATGAAAAAATTGAGGGAGAAGTGACACAAAAGCAAACAAGTGATTAAGCTTGATATCTCTGGAAGTGAGAATACTCACTCCACTCCACTGCTCCAAATTTCCTTGACTTTCTGAACAACAAGATCAATCCTTTTGGAATTGCACAAGGCTTCTTTTCATAACTGGCAGTTTCTTTAGCATCACAATAAAATATGATTTTCAGTGCTTCTTGGAAAAGTGAAAATACTGCTTGAAAGAGTTCAAAATTAAATTACAAAAGCTGGAATTACTGGCAGACAAACATTCTAGTGCCATGTCCTCCTGATATCCTTTACTCATTACATGTGAATGCAGCTCTGTATCTAAAAATCCAGGCTGTTTTATCAGTCTTGCTTATAATGCCAGTCAGAATGGCTTACTGCTGAGAGATCTTTCAGAGTCTGGAGTTGCACCAAGACAGCATAGCTTTATAACAGCGTAAGAGAGACCCATTCTACATTATTAACTTTTCCCCTTACCTGCAAGGACACAGAATTTAATGCAGCATTGATGGGTCAAAGATTTTGACACATGTCAAGTCAGATATCTTCATTTTAGAGTTTAAAAAAAGGCATCAAACCTGATACATATGAACCACTTTGCGTGGCAGAGGCAGTCAGACTGAGCTAGGGACAATTGTTTCACTTATCTGCAAAAGACATTACTTTGTAATGAAGCCTTATGTAAAGAACAATATTATTTAAGGAGGATAATACAAGAACAACTGCTAAAAATGCAATGAAGGTCTAGAGGTAGATCCCTAAACCCTGTGTTAAGTATCCTATCATTGTGTTTTTCTGTGGATTTTTTAAACCATCCTGTAAAGGTCTGTGGCAAGGATATAATTTCCTAGAAAATGATATTTCATATGGCCTTTTATAAAGTGGTCTCCCCCTAGCAAACTCAGCAATAGTTTTCTATAGAGAAGGCATTTGATTCAGAACTATGAATAGACTATTTCCATTAGCAAACACTATACAGCAGAATGGCTTTTTTCAGCCATGATCCTTCTTCTATAAAAAGGTTTCACAGCAGGAAAAGCACACCCGGAACTATCTAGTATGACTTTACGTCCCTAAATGAACCATGTTGCAAAATCTCATTTTTAATAATGGCATTTACATTACTTCCCCAATGAAATGTATAACCACAACAGCAAAATTGTTGTGTTAATGATCAGAGTGTATAATAAGATGCACAATTAGGAGGATTATGGGAATTTAATGGGAAGAGAAGGGCAAGGGATCATTTGCTGTATGACTCTTCATGATTGTAACCTGCTGTCTATGTCCCTAATGTGTTTTTATGACTGGCATGCTTTGGTTTGTTTTCCAGTTCGTGTTCTGCCGTGAATGTAAAGAAGAATTCCATGAAGGGGAATGCAACTCTCTCCTCAGCCCACAGGGAGCCATGGCCCAGAAGGTATGGATCTCACAACTCCTGATTGTTATCCCTGGCCCAGCCAGAGTGACATTTGTCAAATGGGTCCTAATTATAATCGTAAGTAAAAGCAATTACGTTCATGCTTAATTACTCCAGCCGTCGGAATCGTCAAATTGGCTTTGCGGTGAATTTCAGTCTGATTGATAGAGTAGCTGAGTTCTGTCAGGAACACACAAGGCTCTGCCATCAGCTGATAAAGAAAAGGCCTTCCCAGTGGGCTTCTAGGGTTGTCTCTATTCAATGTGAACACTTTTGAAAGGCTTTGTATAGTCTTGCTGCCTTTCAGCTTATTTTCAGTGCACCAGTCAGGAAATCATGTGAGTTTGGGCCGAATAACAGGGCTTTTATACAACCTATGCAGGAAATACTATTGGTAATTTATGTTTTAGTTTACAGAAATAAAAAATAGATTGTCTAGGCTGCAAGCTGTTATTCTAGGCTGCTCTATAATTTTGTAATGATTGTAGCTATAGACCTGGACAGGAAATAGTTTTTCCCTCCTGGCGTTTCTCTTTGTTTGAAATTCAAGTTTTCTTTGAAATAAATAAATCACGTAAACCACAGTCTTTCCAACTTAAAAAAAAAAAAAAAAAAAAAAAAAAGAGATTGAGAGAAAGAAAGAACAGGAAACATACCCCCTAAAAATCTCACAGCTTGATGTCCAGGCTGCACTCCTAGGAAGCAGAAAACTGGTATTCAGATGTCTGGCAGGTTTGATGCTAAGAGGAAACTCAAACCCTGAGCCTGCACACAATCCAGTGTGGCAGATAAAGATTTGTGGGCAGGTGCTGATGAGGGCTTGCATCCAGCCAGCTCTCAGGGAGGTGTGCCAAGCTCCTGTAGCTGCCTGCAAGCAGGCTCTGTCTGAGGCTGGCTTTTGGGACTCACTGAACACAGACTATGGCAGGGAGCTGAAATTCTACCAGGAATCTTTGCCATGTGCTACCTGGAGATGGTTCATATGTCATACTTTGCAGACCTTGCACTAGGTCATGACCTGTGTAGAGATTCTTCTCTTTAACATTTCTTAGTGAAGCTCTTCTAATTTATAAAAAGAATTAGCACCAGTTGAGACAGAAGGAAACAGCCTGTATCCTCGTAGTCAGTCAGGGTATCTACCTCTGTTGATCTGGAACATGTGTATTGTGTCAGACTCAAAATCCATCTACTTTCCCAGTTTCTAGTGATTTGTGATGCACATGTGGTATTTTATGTTCAGTAGCCATCGGCAAATTTTTTTCCATGAATTTGTGCAGCCCACTTTTGAAGCCATATGTATACATAATAAGGAGATTTGTAGCTTAGCTGCCCTCTATGAAGAACAGTTTAATTTTACTTGCAATAGCCTTACAGCAGCCTTCCAGTTCCCATTCACATTTATATAAAAAACAAAGCCACTTCAACAGAGACATTGAGAGACACTTGAAGCATCCAACAGCCTAGTAAAGCAGGAGACCAAGGCTCAGTATCTTAACTGAATTAAGCTGAGCTAGAACTTGAATACATCTCAACACGAACAGAGTGCTCTATATTCATTAAGTTATTTATGCTTAGAGTTTTGCCTAGAGTACTGAAAGTTGTCATGGCACATTAAAATTCAGTTCAACAATGTTTGCTCTGTGAAAGCTAGAGTTTGTGTTATTTATATCTTCCAAGGCAGAGGTAAAGGCATGCCAGGAAGAATCAGAATACCATAGGAAGAAGTCATTTATTTTAAATGTTTGAATATTGCCGTAGCTTTTCCTTATAACAATGGGAGCACATTACCCATGTGATTCAATCTCACAGCTCATTAATTGCACCCAATCAGACCTGTTAATTTAGCAATGTTGACTACAGTTACAGTTCTAGTGTCACATTAATGTCCTTGCTGTTCCTGAAAAATTTCCTGTACTCTCAAGGAACGTTTCCAGAATAGCTAAATGACAGTACCGAATAACTCTTGCACCGATACAAATCAGATGTCCTGCACAGACAGGAGCACAGACTGCTCAGGATTCAGTGAGATTCCAGTCTCAGCTGAAGTGATTGAATCAAGTCCGCCTTCTCTTTCCCTAAGAACGAAGTAAAGGTCTCCACGAGGCGGTGCTGTGCCACCGAAGGAACGCTTTCCTTTCTTTTCCTTGTCCGGGAGCGATCCGCGCCGCAGCACAGGCGGGGCGGGCGCGGGCGCTGCTGCGGTGCTGCTTTCACCCGCCCAGGATCGCTGCACAGGCCCTGCCCGCAGGGCTCCCCCCGGGCACACACATCACCGGGGGAATGGATGCAGAGCAGGACCCGGGGCACACTTCCCATCTCTCTCCCTGGAATCGGTGTAAACATTTGTCCAGCTGTGCTTTCAGGCCGTCTGTTCCACTTGGCATCACCTGCCAGGTGCATAGGTCTGTGTGTCAGACCTCGCTTGCTGTGGTTGTAGAGCTTGGTGAGGCAGTGAGGTTTGTTTTATCTTTGGTCAGGGTCTAGTTCAAGGTAGGAATAATACAGTTCCAGGGTTGTCTCCAGCTCATGCAATTTGACTCCCGTCTGGATCCTTTCCATATCATTTATTTTATCAAGACATCTTATTGCCACAACTTCTGCCAGTCAAATTAAAGGATCAAACAAACACACTGCCACTAAAATGCTCCTCTCCAGAACAGGGCCAGGACACACAGTCAGTTTCAGGGAAATACTTCCAATAAGAATAATGTAGGGTTTGCTTTAGCCTGTAGTGGCTGCAGCAATGAAAGGACCTTCTCTTGCCTTCACATTTCTGCAAATGCCTTGCAGGTCTCTGATGTTCAAATATGAAACTCTGTGGACGGGCTCAGGCCTAAGTCAGGGTGACAGAGGTGAACATGGTGGAGCTTGAGGAGTGTGAAAGAGGTGAAAAAAAAGCCAAAAAGGAGAGTTGTTGTGAAGGAACTGGGTGACCAGTAGTTGATGGCAGCATAGAGAGCAGGAAGAGCTGTGGTGGCACTCGGTGCAGCTCTCCTAAGGGTGTCAGGGCACGGCAAGGGCTGTCTGCATCCTGGGGACTGTGCATGTATCAGGGCAGGAACTGAGGACAGGGCTGAGCCAAAACGGTGGAAGGTGGGTCCACAGGTGGCTTATGAGTGGGTCGGGCAGGGACATGGGGAGCTGTAGGAAGGCCCTGCTGCAGTGCCAGCAGGCAGTGACGTGGGCTCCTGAGCCATGAACAGGATGCAGGGATTAGCAGGGGACTGGGACAGCAAGGTCTGATGGTACCCTCAAAGCCTGGCACCAGTTTGGGAAGACTCTGAGAAAGAGATCCCTCAGAAGGAGAGACAGAGCCTGATACAGAGGAATTTGAGTGTCCAAGAGCTGACTGGAGGGACTGTAACCTGCCAGACGGAGCAGGAGCCCAAGAAAGAGGAAAATAGAGATGTGAAATGACATGGTACAAGATCCAGGAAATATAAATGGTGGTGGTGAAATGGGCCTATGCTTGGGCAGACGTCCAAAGGAGGGAGAAGGAAGCCTGAGGTAAAGAGAGCGGAGTGTAGCTGGTGGGACTGTGAAGGAGGGCAGGGAAGGATGGGAGGAGGAGTGGGGTACGTTGGTAGGAGGAAGGAAGAGGGCAACCACGATTGCAGGACATAGGAGGGATAAAGCAGGTGCCACATGTGGATCTTTGAAAGCCAATTCCAAATAAAAGAGTTGGAAGCTTTAAGGAAGCTAAAGGGCATTACTTGCTGCTTGAGCCAGAAAAGGCAAACTCGGCAGCAAACACGCAGAGAGCAGCCCAGCTTTAACTCCTGGCATATCATGACCTTTCAGATCTGTGCACAGATATTGCATGGCCCATTGGGAAGGATAAGATGTTCTCTTTCTGCTGAAATGTCTACTTTTAGCCCAGATAGGCCATGGGAAGCTTATCTTAAACATTTACTTACTGGTGCAGGACTGATTATTTCTCATCTTAGTGTGTAAATTACATTATTTCAGGGAAAATAAAATTTATCTGTGGCAATATCAGTTGAGAAGCTTTGTTTTAAAACCATTTCAGCCTTCTGGAGCCGTTTGAACTTTGGGATGACAGAAGAACTCATATTTGATGAATTAAAAGGCACAGTGTGCATGATGGAATCAATGACACAGTAAAGGTGACTCCAGCCAGATTTAGGTTTAGGAATTACTGCATAGTCCCTGCTATGTACACCACAAAACCAAGCTTCCTGGCCTCTTTTAACCTCACACATAGTCTGTGCTGGTGGGGAATCTAGCCATAAATCAGCTTCCTCTGTAAGTACCCACCTTAAAATTACCCTAGCTTTCCTAGCACAAAACCTTTCTAAATAGTTTTCCTTTTACTAGGATAAGCAACACACCTTCTTGTTCACTAGCAGCTGGACAAAAAAAGGTGGCCACATATTAGATTTGAACTTTTTCAGAGTAGCTTCCAGGATTATTTTGGTGCTGGGCATGTTGATGACACACCAGCAAGGTAAATTGTAATAGCAATGACACTGATATAAAAGTGGTACCTATGTAAATGAGTAGAATATGGGGAACATAAGTGTTTGGGGGGAAAAAAGGTAACATAACCTGGATGAAATGTGTTATTAAAAAGTATGGTTTAGAGTTGGTTCTGTGGACAAATTTTCTGCAAGAATCTGCTGACTATCTTGTCCTACCAAACTCCTTAAAAATCCTGTCATGTATGTTCCTATCAGAACATACCTAGTCTTGGTCCGAGCCTTAATTCCAGCTAGTCAGAGAAGGAATTTGTTGTAGGAAGTGTGGCCCTGCAATCCATGCAATCCAGTAAAGTGCTTCTCTAAATATTCATCTTTAGCTGCTGATGCAGCTAAAAATTCTTACCCATTTCTTGCACACAGGTTACAGAGTAGGTGGTGTAAATTTCTACCATTTTGTTACATTGAAAATCTCATTACCTGCTAAAGGTGTTAATTTCAGACCATGTTCACAGTATATGAAAAGTAAAGTATGCTAGTTTCATCCAAGTCTTAGCTAATCAGTGAAGCATTTTTAGTTCTTTTACAATAACAGTAGGACTTACAGTTCAAATTATAGTTAAAACAAAGGATATGCAAACTTTCTGGGAACACTCATTTCTCCATTGTTATTTTTAACCTTCCACTGCTCCTCTGGATTCTAGGCTCAATAGCTGCAGTCTGGAATGGGTGAATCCTTTACCAGGAGGAGCATTATGGTGATGTTGAGAGAATTTTTTTTCCTTCTTATTGTATAATCTGCTTGGAGTCAGTTTCATGTGTTTGTTAACAGACTCCTTCTCTGACACACAAGCCAATGTTGGTGTGTTTTACCCAAGTCAGTTGTGTCTTTGTTCTCTCTGCTGTCCTTAAGACTGTTTTTACCCATCCTTCAAAGCTCTATTTGGGTAACTGACCACTTGAGTGTGGTTTATAATGCTGAGGCCTCCCATATTGTCCCGTGCCTCTGCTTTCCAGGCCTCTTCTATCAGCCCATGCCATTACTCCTCTCCATACCATTTTGTTGTAGGGTCAGAGACGGTTTGTTCTGAGCGATAGTACCTATAATGGTCATTCCTGCCTGTTGGTTACAAAAATACATGGAACTGTAACCACCATGCAATAATACAAAAATTGTACAAAATCAGAACAGGGGAATAGTCATCAGGTCATTAAATAATTGCTGTCACAGGCTAAACCAAAGCTCTAGGCATGCCAAGACAAGTTCAGATAAAGCCTGATGGGTTCTGAGGTTCATGATGCTGGTTTGGCACAAAGGTTGTGGTCTCTTACAAGAAACAGCAACACTATTTTTACTGAGGCATAAAGATACATGTTCTAAACATTCATCTACAGTTTCTTCCAGTGTGAATTTATAGCTAGTGCTGTAAAACTTAACTTCAACTTCGCTCTTAACCTGTGGGACACTGCCTGTCCTGGCTGTAGCCCTAGGCCCAAATGCCAAAGCCCTTCTCAGACCCACCACCTTCAAATCAAACCTCAACTGCTCCTTGTTTGCAACTCAGCCCTCACAGTCCTCAGGTAGCTAATGTAGGACCCGGTAATAGCTTTGTTGTTCTGCAACTAGCAGTCTAAAATTTATCCAGCACCCCTGTCAGCCCTGGAACCCATCAGACCCAGCCAAAAGCTGAGCAGTCAGTGCCTCAGCTGAGTCAGGGCAAACCTGATCCTCTCCGCCAGCACACACTTCCAGGGCCCTGGCTGCACTCTAACCAGAGCTTCTGGGCTCAAACCTGACTCAGGCATGATGTCTCAGGCAAACAATTGGCTCAGTGCAGGCCCATTGGATCACCTCCCAGACGTGTCTTTTGCTGCACATAAAGGCACGTCCACGCGCTCGCACTCACATGTCCAGGAAAGCCTGTCACAGCACCTGGCATCCTGCTGAAGGTGTTGGAATGCTGGAATGAATGCTGAAGGCTCCTGGAAAAGCTCCCAGCTCCCTTGGGCTGCAGGTGAGCCTCAAGCCCATCTTTTCTCCCCCTTGCCTCCTGTGTGCAGGTCTCAGAGTTGACAGTAGGGGGTATGAAATGTTCAGGCATTGCCTGCCAGGCTTCCTTCTCCATAGTGGAAAGACAGCTGCTAACCTCCCACGCTGTAGATTTCCAGCAAGCATGTAGGGTTATGAAGCCTGGTCTCTAAGCAGCTAATGATAAACTAAATGATAAATAGTAAATGCTAATCACAAAAAACATTAATTATTTCCCTGCATTTTAGTCAAAGGAAAAGCTACTGAAAAGGTTCAGCATACAGAGTATTTTTCAATGAGTCCTGAGTCACAGTATGAAATGTGGAACATCTATTATTAGGCCACTGATTTTTTTTTCCCCCATCAGGTAAACTTTAAAATTTAAATAAAACATGGCTGCACAAGAAATGGCACACCTAGTTTGATTTATAAAATATCCTAAACAACTGAAAAAGAAACTGAGGCTCAGGGGTATTTGGTATACTCACAATGTCAAGCTCAGGACATTTCAACCCACAGGTGCCTAATTAAAGGAGCAAGAAAAATAACTATAACTGGGAAAAGTCCTGTAAAATTAATCTCTGTGTTATAAATAAAGATGCACCAGAGGAACTCTGAGAATAGGTCTTAACTTCCTGTCTAATGAGAAATAGACAGTAAGTATATAGAAAGAATTTTAGCTTTCCTATTTTGAGCAGCTATAAAGTAAAAAAGATGTGACAGAACGCTTTTGTTTATGAGGTTAAGCTGACAGTCATTTTCAGCTGTGTTGCCGCTTACGAGAGAAGGCACGTTCTTTATTCCACTCGTGGAAAACAGTTATATAAGAATGACCTGTATTAGATTAGATTTTCTGCTTTAGAGCAGTGCAAATTCAATATTCGCCATCTACCTGAATTTAATTCATTATATGAATGGCTGTAACACACAGAGTGAGAACCTCGAAGTGCAGTGTCACCAAACCAGAGCACTCTTTCATCTTGTATCCAGTATAATATCCTGTGTATATCAATTTGATTTTAACTAGTTGCTGTCATCACAAAGCAGCTCTTTCATTTTATGTTAGAATTCCCTAGGCACACTAGACGAATTGGCTCACACAAAGCTGCTTCATGTGGATTTAACCGGATCATTGTAGTCCTGACACCTCTATTTTTCCTGTGTGTGAAACATATTCTCATTGAATCTTTTCTGTTCCTTGTCTAAAGCCGCATTTTAGTGTTTTGATTAGCCTAAATCTGTCTCTAAAATACAGCAATAGTCCCATAGCTATGCACATCTCTCTTGTGAGATTTTTGACTCTTTGGCTCAAATCATCCATTTTCTGCCAAAACCCTCTAGCCTATCTAGTGCCCTAGACACCTGCTATTTTCACCCCCTGCAGTAAAAAGCACCAATAACCTTGACAGTATGTTAATTCATGTGATTGTGTTCATAAAACAGCCCTGTTGAAGCCAAGAAGACAAACTACATTTAAATTTGACTGCTGTCACCATCCGTGTAGATCAGGCTTCAACAGCTGAGGCTGCTTTTGCTTAGAGCTCTAGTTCTAGTGGGCTAGAGTTAACCTAAATATTCTGGTGGGATGAACATTGCTCATGCACAATGAATTACTCTTTGTCTTCCTTTCAAATGCTTTCAAGTGTACATAGCTTTTCTCACATTCGTGTTAGAAAATTAATAATACTTCCTGTTTTGAGGCATCTAAACCTTTTTAAAATTCTGTACTACACCTAAAGTGAAATAATTTTACATATTTCCATTACCCTAAATAAAAAGCTAATTTTTGCAAATAAAATTCTCTTTAAACCAAGCATTTCTGATCAAAAGCAAATGTATTTTGGATTTAAAGAAAGTTTTATCACTAGGATATATTTTTTTAAAGTTACGCATGACCAGCTTTTCGGTTATCAGGGAGAGGTGAAGCACCAAAGGTAAATAAGCAGGAATGCAGAAATTACATCCACTTAAAGTAAAGCACAAAGAAGGTTAACAGTTGCATATTCTATTCTGAATTAAGGGTCTTGAGTTGTCAGATGTTGTCTACACCAGGCAAAATAAGCATGATCATAAAAGAAGCATGCTAACATAAGGCAGTATATAATTCAGTGGATGTCAGAATTTAACATTATGTATCTAAGACTTCCAGTGTTTTGAACAAGAAGCTTTGCCACGGATGTTTTTAATGTAGATGGGTCTGCTTAGTTGCTGTCTGTGAACATTCTTCATTTGCTTCCGTGTAGTTCTGACAGGTCGATGTGTACTCCATCACCTGAATGAGATGCTGCTCGAAGAAGGACACTTTTTCTATTTCAAGATGCTTTCTGTCCCTGTAGATCTCTTTCCAGTACTGCATGATATTGATTAACTGCAAAGAAAGCATTCCATGTACATTTTTTGTACTGTTGTATGGTCCTCGGCAGTCTCTGTGGTCTCTTTATCCCTCTTCGTTTTTCCACAACACTCAGCATAGAAACAGAAGTAAATCTATGTCCTTCAGTGTGACCCAGAGATAATAAGGCAAACTTTTCCCACTGTGTCCCTAAGGAAATACTGCAGGGGGGATATTGAATAGTGCTTACAACAGCTCTTTCTGTAGCTTGCTGTTATTTATGGGTATTCATTCCTGGTCATAATATGCAGCACAGTTGAGAATAAAAAAAAAAAAATTATTCATAAAGTGGCATGGGTGAAGTCTAGCAGCTTTTCCATAATGCTGGGACAAATGTTCCATACTAACTGGGGACCTAGAGCATATTGTGTTGAGTGAGCATCAGAAGTGATCAAAGTTTCCTGTCCTCAGCAAACTGACGTGTGATGCACACCTGGAGCATCTCTGAACTTCCTATCCCAAACCGGGCAGAACAAGCAAAGTTAGGCACCCCTCTGCTTGGCAGACCAGGCCAATGTCAAGGAGATTGGGTTTGCTAGCTTAGGATGTAAGAACATGATTTAAATATACAGTGGTAATGAAGAATTGCCATACACCTTTTCTTTATTGTTTGAAGAAAAATGCAGATAAATCTATGTGTGCTTGCCATCACTGGATGTGGAGCACTAAAAAAAGCACGTGAACACTGAAGGCTTATAAATCTGGATGGTCTGGTTTCTTCACTGAATGAGAGGGACTCCATCATTGTGCCATTTCTCTGCATTTGGTTCATGCAGCAGGAAGTTTTTAACTTAGCATTCAGCAAGACTGGGCATAGGAGGGATGTTTCAACTCCAATGGGCTGAAATATCTAGGCTGCTGCATCTAGTTCATGCTGCAATTTTTGCAGTGGGAAAGACTAAAATAATAATTTGCCGCTGTTTTCAGCAATTTGTTCTTGGTGAAATGCATGTGTATGGCTAAAAGTTGTTTCTTTTAGTTACTTCTAAGGTCTCCCAGTTTTATTTTCAGAACCAAGATCAAAATATTTATACAATTAAAGTTAGAAATTTGGTATGTGAAATTTTGCCTCAGTGTCCTTTGCTATTAGGTCACAACAAAGACATGAAGATGGAAGAAAAAATGTATGTTTGCAAGTATTAAAACACTGGATTTGACCTATTTGAGAAAACAAAGCCACTGTGAAGCTCTTCTGGACTGATTACAAAAATTTAAATACTTCAGATCTTCTCATTTAGTAATTCTGAAAAGAGCAGCAATGTTTTGTCACTCCTGTAGTGATTTTCATCTGTATGCATATTAAGCAATGAGTTCCCATTAAATTTTATTTCTGTCACAGGGAAAACTGAGGCCTGGGTCGTGTTCACTCTCCCACTCTGCCTCTCTGAGCTAGCTCAGATTGCTTGCAAAAGTTATCCTTCCTTAAGGATGTAGGTGTTGAAAAATCAATACTAGATTATGTTCTTTGCTATTAGGCTGAGCAGCTTTTTCTATTTCCCACAAGTTACTAATGTGCTGTTGCAGAGAGGTCATCTTTCTGCCGAATTGCTGAATAATCCAGCGGGGTGCTGGAGTTCCCTCTCCACAAGCAGAGAGACAAAAGTAAAAGTCATTTCTAGGATACAGATAAGAAGACTTTGTTCACTTTTGTCACCTCTACATCAAAAAGATAAGCAAACTGGAGAATACTAAGTCAGGAGCAACAAAAGACATTCACAAACTGAGGAGACTGATGTAGGTTGTAAAATAAATGATGGCAACCATATTATTGATGTTTAATGATTAATGGAAGACAGTGGAGGGTTTTTTTTTCTTGTTTTGTCTTTTGGTTTGGTTTTCCTTAAATGCATATTGCAGTGGCCGCTAGATGAGTTGGCAATAAATTTCTGCAGATGTTGGTCTTTGTTATTCCATTTGAATTCAGGTCATTTCAGCCAAAAACTAAAATCTAGGCACTACTCACTGACACAGCTTATATGTTTTATCAATACTAGATGACCAGAATTCAAGAGGAGTTATGACTTTGTTGCATTTTTTTAAAGTTAGGCTAATTTCCTTTTTCTGTCTTAATATAAATAAATATATTTTAAAATCATCCATATAAATCAATATAGAAGTCTATCCACATAAAAGTAGATAAATATTTAGAAGGTATACACTAAGAAGTTACAAGACTTGTTATAAATTAGTTTTAAGTTCATCATTTTCCCACATGCTTGAATAAAGCATATTATGAATGGAGTGAGCAGAGCTTCAAGGTTGGAGCCTCCATGCATTGTTTATAGGTACTAGTCACAGGATTGCCAGGCGTGTGTGATGGAAATGACCCAAGGCACTGCCATCTCTTTTGTCCTTGTACTATCATTTTAGGTAGGAAACAGCCAAATAGGCCACTTGTGTAGATTATGTAATTTTGTCCCAGTCATAAATAGGACAAACACAGGAGTCCCTTTTATACTCTTCATGATGACTTTTCCTTCTGTGTCATTCCACCTGGGGAGCGTTCATTGCTCATGAGCGGGTTTTTTGCTTTTTTTTTCCAAAATGTTTATGTTTATTCTTTGTGCGCATTATATTTGTGTAGGGTTACATTGGAATGAAAGTCAGAGATGCAACAGAGTACACTTTATTATGAAAAACTATTTCCTTCCAGGCACCCCACCATCCTGCATTACCAAATGTTGCACTTTCTTGGTGTTTTTTGCTTTTCTTGCAAGAAGGGCTTTGATCCCTGCAGCAGAATCAAACCTGTGGTGGCTAACATGGGATGTTGTCAGCCAGATTCACCTAACAAAGGAGGCTTTGCCTTCCCTTTTGCTTTATTTGTCCTGGTGCATTTGCAGCATGGCTTGATGCCCCAGTGAATGCTCTTTCTTGCTCTTTGCAGGGGTATGTAGTTGATGAACATGCAGCCATGCAAGCTCGGTGGGAAGAAGCATCTAGAGAAACAATCAAGAAGACAACCAAGCCATGCCCAAACTGCAATATTCCAGTAGAAAAAAATGGTAAGTTTATTAGATATCTTGCACTTACCTGTCTCTTAAAATTCATTTTACAGTATAAACATATGAGGAGTATAAAGGTGTAAATATGCGTAATATTATTCCAAGAGGGGGAGAGAGCAAAAAGCTTGAATGATTCCCTGTGTCACTTTAACTAAACTATCTTGAAAACACTAACTCTAAATCCCTTAGTTCTAAAACCACTAATTAAACCTCAGAAAATGTCCAGCTATTTTTTAGACAGGAAAAATTGGGCATTGGATGTAGCATTCATATGACTGGCTACCCAGCTAGTTATCTAGACTTTCCATTGTCACTGGGAAAAATAGACATTTGAAGGGTAACACTCACCTCACAATGAAGCAAAACATATGTCTAATGTAGGCCAGAAAATCACACCTTAAAGTGGGGTGTGAAGAATTAGTCCTGCTGTGGACGTCTACACAGTATATGGCTGAATTTCAGTGAGGTTAATCCCAACCCAGCCACATGCCCATGGTAGAAGAGCAAGTTAAGGAAGTGACATGAGTCCTGACAAACAGATTGCATTAATCAGTGCTCACCATATAGGAAGAACAGTAATCTGCTGGCACTGGGATGCTTAAAATGAAGAACAGAAATGGTGAATAGGCTGTACTTTATAGGTTAATACTGTTCCAAGAGTTAATTGTATTTATGTTAAGTAATAAAATATATTAAATATTATACAACTATTTAGAGGATGCTTCCCAATTTTGTGGCATTCACATGGGACACCAAATATGAACTATGAACTGCAAGGAGAGAACACTTGGAGCAGTGACACTACAGAAATATTACTGGGGAAGAAATAGGACACAATCCTGAAATCTGGGGTTTGATGAAAGAAAGAAGGCAGTTGGCAGATGGGAAGTGGGAGACACCTTCAAGCACAAGAAACAGAATGAAAGAAAGCTTGAATTGAAGAGTGGGAAGGTGAGACAAGATTTGGCATAGTGTAGAGAGCAAGGTGGGCAGCAGAAGAGACATTACAGAGGCCTAGGTCAAAAAATTATTTGCAGATTTGTAGAACAGACTGAAAACCAGAAGTTTTAATATGGTTAGAAATATACAAATGATAATGGTGAGTATTTATATTCAAGGGTTTGTGCACAGCCAAACAAAAATCCCTTTCTGGTTAGGCTTGAAGGAGCATTAAGACCTTTACTTTCTCTTAGACGCTAAGCACCCTATTTTAGTTTCCCTGCTTTGAGCAGGGTTTTGGTTTGGATGATCTCTTAAGGGACCTTCCCACCTCAGTGATTCTGTCATTTTGCAAATAAAAGCATGAAGCTTAAAAACTGCAGTGTTTGCCTTCTTCTTTGATCATGGGTACTGCACATGCCAGCTTCTATCTGTAAACTTAAAGAAGCACTTCAGAGCTGCCAAAGTACAGCTGCTGTCAAGAGACTGACAGCTGTATCCCAAGGTCTGCCAGCATCCTCATTTGGGAGGAGTGCACAACAGAGGAGAATAGTTCTGCTCCACAGAGGAGAATAGTTCTGCTTTCCTTCCCCAGATATTCTCTGGACAGTGTCTTTTACAAGGGACAATGATAATGCCAGTAACTTTCCTGTAACAGCTGAAGTGAAAGAGAGAAACACTTTCCCACAGCTAAGCCCCAGTCCGAGTGAGTTTAAACACACATCTGTGTCTCTCAGAGGGCTGCTGTGCTCACAGAGCTGTAGGTCCTGTTGCTTGAGGCACTGTCCCCTCTTGACTGCTGATCTCAGCTGCCATGTAGCAGAGAATAAATGATTTATGAAGCTTAGCAGGGAGGGCACACGTTTGACAGAGGGCACCTATAGGGTGTGGGTCCTGCGCCAGGACTGAGATGAGTTTTACCCAGTGATGGCTTAATACAAGCTGTAAGAGAGGACTGGATCTAAACTTTAAATAAACTGGAACATGGAGGCTGGCCATTTGTATGTTTACATTTAAACAAGATAAAAATCTTTCTGGCACACTGCATTTCTTACACAAAGATATAAACTGACTAATAGACCTTGCTATCACAAGTGGTTTTCTCTCTCTGTCAGGTGAACCAGACAGGCCTATTTTAACAAACCAATTCTTGTTTGTTTTTGCCTTCTGAGAAGCATCCTGAAGTGGCATTTTTAAAAACAGGGTGTAAGGGTAGTAGCTCATACAGTAGGGAACACACACTCCCTGTACCTCCCATCACCATTTGAAGTCAAACCAAGATGACATTTCAGCATTTCTTCGTAGTGCATGCTTTTCTCTCAGCTTGAATTATACAAGAGAGCTCTTTGTGCAGTAAGCAACATAATTTCAATATGAAGTGTATTTATGTAATGACCTTTGACAATGTTAATGTTTTATATATTACAAAATAAACTTTTGATCAAGGTTGTGAGCAGAGAAATTAAGGCTGCTCTCATGGTATGGAGAAGTAAGAAACCCAACGTGCAAAAAACATTGATATGATCAAAAGGCTGCTTCAGATGCTAAAAAGATATCAGCTTAAATTACTAATGTCATTTTTGTATAATCAGCAGTCAGCCACAGAAATCTGTATCTCCTGATTTGGCAGCTTTGCAAATCTGGCAAATCTTTAAATCCAAATTCAAAAAAAGAATTTAATTTTGTTTGTCTTCTGGTTCACAGCCGGACTAGCATAGAGGAACCTTGAGAAGGTGCCTCCAGGACTGCTTTGAGAGGCCACAGACTATCATCTCTTTTCCCTACCCCTAGCATAGTCTTTTTTAATTTCCTCCTACCCCTGCAGTCCCTCAAGTAAGCAAAGCACATGAAAGCCCAATAAGAGAGGGGTAGCAGGTTTTAGAAGCCTCGGAAAATATTCTTTGGGTTTGTACTTTCCTTTTATGAAATAATTTACTTAGTTGGTAAATTAATGGCTAAGACAGTTGATTTTAATGCTCTTAATTGTTGATTAAGTGTTTTCCAAGTACCAAAGCAATCCTGTTGCTATTTTGCAGGTGGCTGCATGCACATGAAGTGTCCTCGCCCTCAGTGCAGATTTGAGTGGTGCTGGAACTGTGGCCTGGAGTGGAACAGAAACTGCATGGGAGATCACTGGTTTGACTAGCAGTGCTGAGGCCAGTCCTTGTTGCTGCTAAAGCTTGTTTTTATCAAAGCCAAATTCTGAACCATCTCCTTAAACAAAAATCCCAGTGGTTTTAGGGACACAGAGTTCAGAAGTTGGCCTAGTTTTTTGGGTTTTTGCTTTATTGCATACACAATCATACCAAAATCACACTGAAGTTATGCCAAAGCTTTTAAATCCACTAAGTAAAAAGAATAATTGTTTTAATGGGCAGAGTTGCTCATCGTGGTACAAAGAGGGGTAAATTACAACTTTTTGAACTTGGGTAGTCTGTCAGCATGGAGAGTTGACAGGGTTACCATGAAGAACCTTACTTGATATGGAGTAGTCAGGAGTCCATAACTCTTGCAAGAGGGAGCAGCCTGCATATGTGTGTGTGTCTGAGTGTGCAAACATCAAGGGGGGTGGAAGATGTTTCCTGCATCATCTGCTTTTTTTTCTTTGACCACTTCTTCGCTCATTCAGCACAATTTTTGATTTCGAGGCAGTATTTCTTAACAGCATTTTTGGCAGAGGAAAGGCTGTGGCTCTTAAGTGTTTTCTCTGGGTTTCTTTCTAACAGGCTTTCTGTAGGGGTTTTGCTTTCAAATGAAATTCTCATGGAAACACCCAGCTTTATGCCATACTTGTGGTTGTGTATTTGTGATATACAACACAAGGCCAGCCTACCTGCTCATTATAGGCTTTGTTACCGTGGGAAGATCAGCTGAGGATGCAGTTTCAGCCCTATCCATGGCTGTTGGTGCAGTGCTGACTGGATCCAATTAAGTGTTGTGCAAGCTACACTCACGGGGCTTCGTTTTTCTTGTACTTATGTAATGCTTTGGACGTGGCAAATTGAGGCAGGAGGAGACTTCTCAGGGCTTTTCTCTACCAAGATTCTTCTAAATTGAATTAGAATATGGTCATGATTCTGGAAATATTTTCATTGCTCTAATGGTATGGGGCAGAGGGACAGCTTCATTTTACAATGTTAAGACTGTAAGTAAAGATTAATAGCATTTCCAAGTCTGAACAATGTTACTGTTTGTGATCTTTACATTGATGTTTTACTCTGAAATGAAATGGATAATGTCCACATTCAGCACACCATGTAAGGATTTGCACAATGTAGTTGTGGGGAAAAACGCACAATAAATAAAGTGGTCAAAATTTTAAACTTTATTTCTTTTTTTTCATTTGAATACAAAGTAAGTGAGTACAAAAATGTTGGGTGGGTCATGCATTGCCTTGACTGATTCAAACTCCCAGCTGAGAGGCTAGCCCTTTGATCAAGATATAATGTTAGCACAAAATAAATTCCATAACCATGGTCTTCTTCTCTCAAGTTTGAACTAATATTTTGTATGGCATGACTGTAGAGTCCTGAAAATATGGGTGTGCCTCATATCAGCACGGAGCATAAAGCTTGAGGCATAAAAATAATCTCATGCTCTCTAGAAAAAATGTCCAATTGCTAAAAACAGTGGAATAATCATCTGTCTAAACTGGAAGTTTAAAAGTGTAAGGAAAAAGTGTATTAAAAGTGTAAGGAAACAAAAGAATGAAGGCACGAGGTAACAAAAATGCAAGAGTGAACTGGTAGAATTAAGAAAATGAGAAAGAAAGGAAGTGGCAATGATAAGACAATGGACATTTCCTAAAGGTAATTTTCCTGTTTGGCACTGCTGAACTAAAATTTATGCAGGAGTAGCTACAATGAAGTGCAGAAGTGCAATTGAATGCCTCGGTGTAGCTCATTTAAGTATTTTGTCTTAACAGGGGTATTTTACTGTGAGCTCTGGTTATCTCATTATTTGATTTCCTATATCTAGGTCTGTTTATAATTTATATGGTTAGTTTCCAACAGGCTAGGGGAAAAGTAACAATGCTTAATTTTACTTTGATCATGTGTCACATGGAAGTTCATCATTACATTTCATATTCAAAAACATTCAGAATTAATGAAGTCTGAATTTCCCTTTTTTTTTGGGGTGTCTCTCATCTAGGAAGAAGAACTTATTCACTATAAGGCAGTTCACTGGGTTAGAGCCTGACCTAACACATTAATGTTTTAATTGTTACACAGAAACATGTGATTTATGTCCTTGGATCAGGGTCCATTGAAGTCAATGGACTACAGATTTACTCTGTATTTCCTTCTGGCCTGGGAAGGACATGCCAGGCATGAGTCATTAGGCTAGAATAGAAACATCTCTTTCTTGGAAGAACTTGTCAGAGAACAGGATTATAAGCATTAGTCTGAGATGTAAGCAAGGGCAGGAAAGGAGAATAAAGAAAGGAGTTCCAGCATTGACTCAAGGTTGTGTCACACAGTCCATATTTTGCACTCTGCCAAAAACAAATGTGTATTCTGAGGAATTTAACAGAACATGTCCTGATCTTCTCTGTGTTAATACTGTATGTCTTCATGCATACATGCACAAACTTTGAGATGGTACAGGCTGTTAATCTGATTTCTCTTTATTCTAAGATCCTCATAGTTTCCACAATTTAAAGGGCATGAAAATTCAGGATTAATGCTCTGCTGACACTGTAAGAATGCTGGAATTCCTATAGAGATGTGTGAATTGAACCTAAAATATCCTAAATTTTTTTTTTTGATGGAAAGTGCCCTTAAAAAATATATCTAAAATGCCTGGAAAAAATCCAATTTATTTTGCAATTTGAAGCAAAACAGAGCAGAACAATGTGTTTTCAGTGTCTATTCAGACTGCTCCTCTTATTTCAGCTCTGAAATATCACAGTCAAATTCACCTCACTGGACTTTAGCTCTCCGGTTGGTTCAGTAGCTTCTGAAGCTTGTTGTGCATGGTGGAGCCTGCTGAGTTTTTGACACAATTGCTCATGGCTAGAGGTGTGATGGCAACATCCCTGCCAGAGACTAGGTGCAGCTCCTGGCAGGATGCACAGGACCTGTTCTGTGTGCTCCTGCACTCTTGGCTTGGTTGCTGCTTGAGGAGGGGAATCTTCCTTTTTTAAAAACTTTGAACACTGGCATTGCTTGCTGGCATTCATGAAGCCAGCCTTGGCAAACACTTCCTCAGGGCTGGCATGCACATCTCTGGAAGTGGTCCTGGGCAGCCATGGAAGGCTGATGAAGAGAAACAGGACTCAAGCATGAAAGAAGGTAACAAACCTGAAGGCTTAAGCAGTTGAAGTTTTCAAGAGCTTGTGGTTTTTGTGCTCTCCTAGCTTTACACTCTGGAAACAATGACATTTAACTGTACATTCTAAGAAGGTGATTTATTGTGGAGCTATAAAGCACAAAACAGAAGTCTGTACCTTTTTATATCAAAGTTCAGCTTTGTTAATTGAATTCACTTTACCTTGAACCTTCATCTTTCAGATTAAAACAATTACAGACTTGTTCTTGGTACTGCAGTCTAGGATCCTTTAGTGTATGTTAAATGGATTAAGTACAGGATGTATGTTTAAATATTCAATAACAATTATTATTATAATAATTCAGCTCTATAACTACAATAAAAATCTCTAATATTTAATTCCATCTGGAAATGGAATCCAAATATCAAGTATATTAAGAAGAAAATACGTAACAGTTTGGGTTCCTCAGGAAAAAGCATATCTCAAAGTTTAAAGTAAATAATACTTCGGGAGCTGGGACTTTGACTAAAATACCATTTATATGTCTGTCTTACTTTGTCACAAAACAGAAGCCAAATTATTTCATTTTAAAGGGTACATTTTAAGAAAAAAATCAGTAAATGACACTCCAGAAGAAACATTATGCTGCTGATGGGAAACAGTAGTCAAGCTCTGAAAGAACAGCAATCAGTGCAAAATGCTGTTTTCATATGAACAGTGAGGTCTAAAACCATCTCTATTGCAAACCAGTGTGGTAGGTTTTGCCTGCAGATGTTGTAGATCATGTAAGCTAGAGAGAAATTGGTGTTTGTGGAGGGAAACATGAGGCACTTGGAGCTGAGAGGCCAGATTCCAAGAGATTCTGCTGGCATGGAAGACTGGGAAGATTCAGCCCTTTGTGCCGAACTTTCTCACACTTTGAGTAACAACAACTGTTATCTTCCTCATGTTGACTGTGCTGCTCAAACCATTACACAAGTAAATCATGGTGTGCAGGAAGCTCAGTAAGCAACACTTGCAACAAGATTGGAAGGATAAAGCACAAAATCAACTCTGAAGATTGGTTAGCCCCATGCTGACCAGATTTGTCTGATAGTGTTTGACGAGTGCAGTGTCTTGATTTAACCAGTCAGCAAACTGAGTGCCACGCAGCCACTTGTGCACTGTACCTCCCCAAGCCCTCCCCAGGATGGGGAGGAGAACCTGAAAAAGGTAAAACCTGTGAGCTGAGATTAGAACAGTTTATTAATTGAAATAAAGTAAAATATCATCATCATCGTCATCATGGAATCATAGTAAAGAAAATGGAGATAACCAAAAGCGAAAAGAGAATAAAACCCAAGAGGAACAAGTGCTGCACAGTATAAATTGTCACTGCCCACTGACTGATGCCCAGCACTGCCCTGAGTAGTGATCAGCCCCTCTCAGCTGACTCCCTTAGTTTATATACTGAGCATGTCCTTCTGTGGTGTGGGATCGATATCCCTTTGGCCAGGCCAGGTCAGCTGCCCTGGCCATGCTCCCTCCCAGCTTCTCGAGCACCTCCTCACTAGCAGAGCATGGGAAACTGAAAAGTTCTTGACTTAAGCATTATTTAGCAACAGCTGAAACATCAGTGTGTTGTCAACATTATAGTCATGCTAAATCCAAACACAAGCACTGTACCCATTATCCCAGCTGAAAACAGGACATAATGGTGATGGCTGATAGAAACCGCACACAGAGACAGAGAACTGCAGTAGCTCTTAATAGCTAGATTTTGTTTCCAGGCTGCAAAATTCTCATTGTTCCTTCAATTCCTCCTTAAGCAACAGAAAAGCCTGAAGAAGACAGCACCGGATGAGTTTCCAGGAGAAGGAAACCCCACGTCCAGTGGCTCCTGATGGTCCTTCAGTAGCTTCACCCAGATGTATCTGACAGCACAGCATTAACAGTGATTCAACAAGAAGAGACAAACACACTATTTTACATTTTACCTACTGATTTCCAGCACTGTGTGTCTCATCTTCAGACAGTTTAATGCTCTAGAAGTTTGCTTGATTGTCTAGGAGCTACTGGAGTACATGTTCTCAATAGTGTCTTCTCATATTCTGGGTAAGTATGTGCTGCCAGAAAAAATGTCGGGGGCTTTAAGGAAGCAGAAAGGTAGGCAAGTTGAGAGAAGTTCATTTAATCACATGGAGAATCATATTTAATGTAGTGCTTTGTGTATCTTTAGGAATATCTTTTTTTAGAAATCAGGCCATATGCCATTTCATTTTTTTCATTATTATTAATAGTGCTTTTTTCTTTGCTTTTAATTTGTTTTTCTTGTCTCTGTCTCCCTTTTTCTGAATAATGGAGTAATGGTTCAATGCCAGTAGAAAAAATATGCAGCAAGACATCACCTGTTACTTTCTGGCTTTTATCCCTAGAAAGCTTGAGGAATTCACATAATCCATGTAGACAGGGAAGTGCCACTATCTGTATTTTACAGTCAGGGAATTCAGTCCACAGAGCACAGTCAGACTACATGGAGGCAAAACAACAGCTCAAATGCACGTCATCCCTTTCTTCACAACTGGGAAAATCTGGCTGCACTAAAGTGGAGGCCACCTGTGTGCTGGGATGGTGACAACACGGGGTTAGGGACACAGGGAGCAAGTTTGAAGTTAAGGTCCAGAGAACACCAGTGTGATATTAGGGATACAAAGAAATAATTTTTTAAAAGATAGGATTTTCAGTGGCCTAAAGAACAGTGATCTAACCTGACATCCTTTGCAACCACTGGGAATTTTACTGCTGGCTTCACTGGGAGAAGAATAATTGAGGCTTTGAAAACACTTCTTACTTTGGCATTTTAGCAGTGCATAGGAGCTCTCTGGGAGAATTTGATGTCCCAGTTTCATTTTGTCTGTTTGTTAGTTAAATATTTAATCTAAAAGACATACTCATGCCCACTTCATATTCTCTCCACCTAATTTTGGTCCAAACTAAAATCCATCAAGCAGTGGTGTCACACTGGTTTTAAAAACCTTTAGTTAAGTACATGTGAAGCAATAGACTGTACAGACATTCTTACTTGGTACATGATTGTATTGTCTGCCTCATAAACAGTGACCCTGACAGCCTGCCAACTTCAGCTGCTGATTACCAGGCCAAAAGCTGGTTGAATGATGGCCTTAAGAAATGCTCAAAAGATGATGCTAAAATGGGAAGGAGCAGTCAATATAATGAAATACTATTCAGACTCTTCTGTTGGGGCCAATATAATGTTTTTTCTTGGAATGGATGCTAAATGCTCCTGAAGAGATTTACCCAACTGAGTTTGTTTATGCCTGGAAGCTAAACCTGGAAAGCTCTGCATTGTTCTTTTCCAAAGTAAAGAGATCACAATATGGTCAAGGGGGTTGAATTCTTGTAATGAAAAGCTGTGTTCCACAGCTGATGGAGTTAAAAATCAGAAAAAAAACTACCTTACTAAGCTACACTGACATTTTTCAAGTACCTAGTGAAACAACAAATGCCACATTTGCTTTTTTTCTTTTTTTTAAATCTGCTTCTCAAAGGCCAGAATGACTGTGATATTTACATTAAATTCAGTCACTTAATGAAGCTGCAATCAGTTTTGATTCAAGCCTCTAAGCTTAAGTGGCAGTGTAACTGAATCTAACATTTTACCAAAATATTATTCAGGCTTTGCTTAGCAAATATTAAGTTGCTAATTAACAGAGTGGCAATCACTCAGTTGAAACTTTATTTCAAAAGTGCAGTGATAAAGGCTATTTCTATTGCCCCACTCTGCTAGGTTTTACAGAAAGCGAACATGGGTTTCAAACCAGTGCTAGCAATAAGCTCCTGCATGGTAGAATATCTTCTCCTGAAGTGGTGATCTCTTCCCAGTGACATTTACTGTGCACAAATGAAAAATGATCAGTGGCATTTAATTTTTAGTCCTCTTTATTGTGTGAGCTCTGGGGTAGAACCGAATAAATAAAAATAAAAAGTGAAATCTACACAACAGAAACCCTACTTTTCTAGCTCTTGCACTATAGCTGTCCCTCAGGCCTACCTGACACTAGGCTTGGTAGACAAGTGCATTATAGAAAATCAGATCAACAAATGTACATATTTACTTATGCCATTATATTGGAGTATTTTTTAAGGCTTCTGCCAGTCTAGAAAACTCGTAAGCCCTTTCCCTCCTCAGGAAGGACTCCTTCCAAAGGACCTCTGGGATGACTTATGACTGGGGCAGTCCAACTGCTTACACATCAAGTGTGTCATCATCTAGGTGAGCTGGGGCACAGATTGCTGTCATGCTTGATATGTGTAAGTGCTCAGGTCCTGCTTGGGATCCCAAAAAAGGCCAGGTAGTCAAAGGACACAATCACATGTACTTTTAAAAAAATACCTTCTTTGAATGTCTAAGCAAAGGTAGTGCACATACATAAAAGAGAACAGTTGAAACTTTTTCTCTGATTATGAATGCTGTGCAGGATGGAAAAATATGGCCCTGAGAAACTTTAAATCAATACATTTGCTTCTTCAAATAACAAAGAAGTCCATGATCCAGAGCCCCTTGTAATGACTGCACCCAGCGTTGCTTTCCTGTTATGTTTCCAGCAAATAGTATAAATGTCAGATTATTTTGCTAGTTGTGTTTATTTAGACATTTGTATTAGATTGTAAAAGGCCTTAGAAGGACTTTAGCAAGTCACAGATAAATGACGAATACTTATTATTATGTAGCACTGCTTGGCTGAAGAAATATTTTTTTTTACTGCCTTCACTCCATTATGGAAGAGAGAACTTTTTTTATGAGCAGTTAAGCCTTGACAGATAAGATGATCTTATGAGGTCCCTCCATATATGTTCCTACAGCATGGTGTTCACCTACTCCCAAATGAAAATTCCATCTTTGAGAACTATTCAATGAATTATTTAATTGCTTGAAAGAAGGAAGAGAGAGAGATCCAGGAACATTTCCTATTAATGCAGTTGTTGTCAGATCCAGCAGCTTCCTTTGCTAGTCAATCCTGTTACCAGAGAGATTTCCATACCAAGAGGTTTTCCTGATACTTAACATCCCCTAGTTTCTTTCCCTTTCAATCTATTAATATCTCGGGAGTATAAAGGTCTTATTGGTTTGTTGTGTCCACCTGCTATCATGGGCATCTTGTTATGTAAGTCTTTCCGTGAATTTACAGAGTGCCATGGCAAGCAGTTTTTAAATCCCATTTGCTTTCATAGAAAAGCAGTTCTGCAATGTGATCCCAGCTGCCAGTGGTGAGCAACCTTTTCACACCAAGGTATTAACAGTCACCTTATAATTATGTATCATTGTATCAATATCATTGTTAAGTTCAATGCTTTTGTTTTCCTGTTAATGTTTCCTATTCCCTTTGTTCCCCAATTGGGTAGAGTAGACAGCAATCATATTTCCACCTCACTCATTTTATTAGACTTAACAGGCCAAGCTTAAAAGTTGGAATAAACATTTTTGTAAACATTCTGGAATCAAGTATGAGTGATGGACATTGGCATAAGATGCAGGTGGGGTTGCACCACCACCTTCTGTGGCTTTTGTGCCTCCATGTCTCCAGTGGAACCACTCCTGACACGTGCCAGATCATAACACGTTGTTCCCTGAAACATCATGCTGGCAATTCATAATCATCCTGCGATAGTCTACCTCACCCAAAACCTTGCTTCTGCTTTATGAGGCATCTACACTTCCTTTATGGCTTTCTTTTTCTCAGTTTGTGCATTTATACAGTTCTAGATGGCTGCTGCTGTGCATCTCAGGATATAGGCAAGTTATTGCAAAGGGAGCAAGTACAGAAACATCCTTTGATAATCACCCGATGTGTGTTTGTATTCTAAATGTTTTTTCTTGTGCTACTACTTACTGCTACTGCTTACTACTTTACTAAACTTTTACTTTTACTTTACTGTAAATCTGCTATGTTTGAATTCTTCCAGTGTGGCAAGTGATATAACTGTTTGCCAAACACGTTTCAACTTTTTAACCTGAAGGTTCATCTCTGCTGCTATTGGTAGAACCCACGTAGATATAGATTAATGTAGTGGGTTGACACTGTCCAGCAACTAAGTACCCACTCAAATGCTCACTCACTCCCACACCCAGGATGTGGGAGAGAGTAGGCAGGGCAAAAGCAAAAAGATAACTTCATGGGTCAAGACAAAGAGTTTAATAATAACTAAAGGTATGAAAAATATAATAATAGTGATACAAAAGCAATCACTCACCACCTCCCACAAGCAGGTGGATGCCCAAGCAGTGTCTGGGCAATGGCTACTTTCAAAAGACAGCCTCCCAGGTTTTATTGATACGTTATATCAAACCATATGTTATATGGTTTGGAATACTGCCTTGGTCAATTCAGCTCAGCTGCCCCAGCTGTCTCCTCCCAGCCTCTTACTCAGCTCCAGATTAGTCAATGAGGTACCATAGTGGGAAAAACAGAAAGTCTTGATGCAAGCACTGTTCAGCATCAGATAAAACACTTGTATGTTATATCAACACTGTTCTAGTCACAGATCCAAAACCCAGCACCATACCAGCTTCTAGGAGGAGAATCAGGCTTGTATCAGCCAGACCCAGTGCAAGGAGCTTGCTTTACACCAGCCAGGGAAGGATGCTGCTACAGCTGTGGTCACAGCACCACACATCCTCCTGCCTTGGGTCCCTAATGCTCTGACCCAAACATCGCTTGAACTAAGGATTAAGGGCTTTTTTTTCTCAAGCCTTAACAGGTTTTCTGTACTTAACTGGTAGGCTACTTTCATAAATTACTTAGCAAAAATTGGCTTTGAAAAGCCTCTGTGGGAGGACTGACAGACAGCTGCACAGACAGACAGATGGAGACAGCAAGGAAGGCCAAACCCCAGATAGCTACATGAAATTCTCACCAAGCTGCTGGGGAATGTGGCATAGAATCAGAGAGATGAAGCTGAGGAGGCTAAACATCCTCATTTTATCATTAAATGATGGCTACACACAGCATTAAACATGTCCAGTCCTAATTTCTGCTTCCAAGTGAGATCAGAAGTTCCCCATTAACGTAAGGGGAAAATTGTTGCACAAATCTGGATAGGTGGTTCTGGTAGAGGGATTGAGACACATCCACTCCACCCCTTCTGGTGGGGCTGTACAGGAAGCGTGAAATTTGTTGGATTCAACCCAAAAGCTGGGCCTCGCCTGTGGTGTTATTGAGTGATGTTTCAACTGACTCATGGAGAGAATAAGGTTGGCATTAATTACAACACATTACTGGTGAAAATTATATAATTTATCTGATTCATTTTCACCAAGTATCTGTCTGCCTCTTTCTTGACGACAGATGAAGTTTGGAGCAACCACACTCCCTAACTCTGGTATCTCCATTAAATATCTGGAGTTGATGGGATGACACCAGCAGCATCCTGCCTCCTTTTGGCCACTATTTAAAGATCATCAGGGCAAAGTCAGTGCACCAGGAAGGACTTCTGAGTCACAGCTGACTACAGTCAAACTGTTTTCTGTAGTGCCAGTAGCCCAGTGAAACAGGGATTATAGAACCGACTTCACCACTTCATGCAACTTCAAAGAATGCAACACTCAGGGAATAGATGAGAGCAGGAAAGATTTAAAGGTGGCTTCCAGTGATCTTGTTCTTCAGTATTCCAGATTCCAGGTTGGGCCCATTTACCAGCAAGGAGGGAATAAGAAGCGTTTCTAGAGGGGATTATAATGGCTTTTTATCAGTAAGTGCTGGTGTTTGAAAGACTGCCACATAATCACATCCTTGTATTATGCTATTTAGTTTAACATCTCATAGGGGATTTTTAAAAGGGTGTTTCGATTTCATTTTTATTGAAATCATTGTAGTATGGGGATTGGCAGAATATAAACTATATTGCTAGATAATAACTTTTTAAAAAAATTTAAATGAGAAACAGTTTGAAAAAACTTTTGCCATTCTTTATTGCTGTACCTAAGAAATCTTAAGTTAAAATAGTATTTTGCCTTTTCTGTCATTTATTCACTTCGTAGCATTTTCCCCAGAATTCTGTCCTATACCACTGAATAAGGCCAAAATAAGTTCAATTCTATAGACATTGAGGAGAATATTAAGGAGGTATAGCAGGTATGATTTTATCCCTTCTATATTCTTCTTGGAATATATACTACTCTATAACATGGATAAAGTTCTCATTTGTTTACATAGAAAAGGAATTTAAAAATACCTCCAAAGGTCTTTTAGAGATTTTTTTTCCCCAGAAAGAAAACAAAACCACTTAAGTGGTCAGGAAATTATCAAAAACACATATAACATTTCAACAAATGGCAGTACCACCACGTTAGTGGTTTCAGTGCACCTGAAGCCACTGCTCTGCACACAGCAATGGCTTGTCAGAAACCATTTCTCCAAAATAGGGTTTACTGTTTCTGGAGACTTTCACACTCTGAGGATAAATATAATAATATTAAAATCTTCTTATGTAGCTACAGATCCTGTGCAGTTCCATCATGTCCTACTTTAGTAAGAAAGGAAAAAATAAGCTCTTTATTAACAACTTCTTTCCTTTGTTACTAGTTACAGACATTGTAAATATTGAATTGCAAACTTCCTAAGTGGTGGTACCAAAAACCTGCTGAACTACCACAAATACAGGAGCAACACTGAGTCAGGTTTCATTCTTTGAATCAAAAATGCTGATGTCTTTGCATCAACATTGAACATTGTTACAGACACGTCAACCAACACGGAAAATCAACAACACTGGAAAATGCGTTCTACCCGCATCTGGTGACTCGGCTGGCCTTGAGCAAAATGCATTAATGTGTACTTGCAGAAACCTCTGGCAGAATGATTCTGTGACAAAATAGCTCCTTCTTTACTAAATTGCTGAGGAACAACAGTTGCTCCAAATATTATTCAACATTTCTCATTTAATAGCAAAAAAAAAAACCAACAAAAAAAAGCAAACAAACCAACCCCAGGAGACACTTTTGCTTCAGTTTTAGCTTCTTATCACCTTAAATAAACAAAGCAAGAACCTTTTGTTTCACCAAGAATTGCTTGAAGAGTGAGCAGCAGCAGGAAATTTCAGTTTGGAAGCTGAAAATTGTCTAGGATTATACATATTTGGAAGAGCCTTGCTATAAAGGAAAGTATTAGGCAAGCTTTTTCCTTTTGCCATTACAATCTCTTAGATCCCAACACTGCAATTTTCATTAATTATGCTGGTAGCCATTATAGCTAAGGAACAATGTTTTGACCCTGTACACACAAATGGCTGGGTTATCAAATTGCCAGTGTTATAGTACAGAGGAAGCTGTTAAGCAGAATGATAAAACAATTTTATCATCTCTTTCCTCTGCTGCTGTTCAGGCTGCCTCTGCATACTTCAGTCTCTACCAGCTAGGAGGGCTGAGCACTACAACTCAAAGGAGCTGCACACGAGGATTTATGTGACTGGACACTGTAAAAAAGGTAATGGAAAAACTGCACTTGCAGAACAATATCTAGACTTGATGTTACCTCCTTCTCTCACTGATAATCCTGATTCCTCCTCTTTGCACTTGATTTTAAGTTCATTCAATGTCTCTGGTGAGAACCTAACTCATCCCAGATAATGATGTTCCTGTCATCATCCCACATATCCTTTTAGTGTTTGGAGAGGGCATTTAGAAGCAGCATGAAACACCAGTTGCGAATCAGACCTGAACTCTAACTCTCTTTCCTTTTTTTGAAGAGCAGCACCAGTAATCATGAAGGAAGTTACTCACCACTTGGGGTAACAATGGCAGGATCACACGCATGCCCTGGCTTCAATTTGCTGACAGTTTGTGAAAATAGACTTGAACACTATGACAGTATTATTAAAAATGCCTGTGAAGGTTTAAACAGCACACCATAAATACTAGCTAATGTTGCTGCCACAAACATTGAACAGGGCTGATAAAACAGTTTTTAAAACTCCTCATTAAATTAGGCTGTTTGGTCTTTGCTCTGAATATGTGACAGTCTGTGGAAAAGGGACTGGGCAGTCATGTGAACTGAAGCCTACATAACATATGAAGACTCACAGAGGAGGCAGTAAATTTGCAAAGGTCACTTTAATTCTGGCATTTCCATCTTTGAGCAGCTGACTTTGCAGTATCCATTTAGCTGTTTATGTGTGTGTAGCACACATATAAATCAAAACTGAAACACTGCATTAAAACACTTATTAGTTCTATAGAGCTTGAAATCTCATGCTGTAGCCACGTTTTACTACTCAGAATCATTTCAAGATCTGTTGCACATCTTGCCTTCTTCTGTCTCCTTGGGAGAGCTAACTGTGAGAAGTCAGTCACTGTGCTTTCTATACCTCTCTGCATAGATCCAGTGTCAGCAAGGGCCTTGGCAAATGTCCTCTGAAGAACTTTGCTGAAGTGGCTGACAACACTCCTGTGCCTGTCTGAGTGCCCTGCCCTTCTTCTGTTACTTACCTTTTTCCAGTGAATGGTGAGCATCGAGCACTTCACCTTCGGGGTAATTTTCTTGAACATTTGGCCTGTGCCTTGGGACAGTTAAGACACAGTTACATGTTGCTCCTTTGTCTTCCTCAGGATCAATAACCCAAGAGGGTAGGAAAGACAGACAGGATACCAATAATGTCTGAAAGTGCCCCTGTTAACTTTCCCAGAGTCTGTTTGCTCAAAAGCCCCTCAGCTGTGTTGGCAAAGCACCGATCAAGGGCTACAGTCTCCTCTAGTGTAAGCCATACCTAATGTCACAGAAGCTCATGGTGCTACACCAGGCTGACATAAATTAAACAGCTATACCTATTTATAGTTCACAGCCTGATAAATATTTAGCCATCAGAAGGCCAAGCTCCTACATCTGCATTGACTAAATACATGCTAGGCCAGTGCATAGCTTCCTCTCTCCAGAGCTGCAGGTCCATCCCACTCTCACCTGCCCCAAACAACCCCAAAGTGAGGAGCCATAGCCTTCCCCAAAGTAATTTGCAGTCACCCAGCTAGCAAGAAGAGCACAGCTTTAAGGAGTTCTGCTCTTGTCTGATTAAGATGATGCAATCAACTGTTCCACAAACACTTGGGGATCTTCTTAATAACTCTATTTTTATCAGCTTGAGTGCCACACACAGTAGAGCAAGGTAATCATCGGGCTGATATCTGAATTCAGGAAAGTTTTACCTCTACTGTGTTTTCTCTCCTGAGCATTTGCTCTCTGGTAACCTACTCCCTCTGCTATTACTGTGCTGGCTTCCATTTGCACCCAATATAAAGTAATTTTCTTTAAGTTACAATAAAGTACTTTAAGGTACTGATGATTCTGCTTCCAAAAATGCACTCTCAATAACCAGCTTCTAGGCACAATTTTAGGATACAGGAAACTAAAGTGAAACAAACTTGAATTGCTTTGAAGTAAAAAAATTTGGCCAAGGCTTTCAAGAACTACCTTCTTGTGGTAAGATGCATCTTGTCTATTTGTTTGCCTCCATTTCCTGATTCAGAAATGGCTTTTAGGGTTCCTAAAGATATTTAGAATAAATAGTTCATCCACAGAATTAAATAACTTTGCTGCTGAAACCTATCACTTGTTGCCTCCATTTTGCCATGGAGTATTATTAGCAATATTTTACCAGTTCTTACAAAGCCTTTTTATGCTTAATATTGTCTAGTGTTTAGGACAAGACTGTTCATATCCTTAAAGTGTCACGAGCCAGGTGGCTGGTATTTCCTCCCTCCCACCTCACTTTTGTGAGCTCTGTTGTAGTGACAGACACAGTCAGAGGGCAAGTTACTCTCAGAGACACATCATATTCCCACAAGGTCCTGTTCCATTCTCAGAAGAGCTTCAACTTAGTGGCAAAATCCACAAAGTGTTATGAAAGCAGTTGGACCCCTTCATCGGTGATACACGGGGATTCAGCACAGGAGCCCAGGAATCTCTTTTGGCTGTTAGCTGAAGCCTACTGCTCCAAGCAGAGTCTTCACCATGAGGTTGTGCAAGCATCACTTGTTTTATCACATGGTGGACACTCCTGCATGTGCCAGAACTTCCTGCTTGAAAGTCCACTTGTCTCGCTAAGTGAATGTAACACCAGCTGCAAGGTCCTTACACTGCACTAAACTGAGCACTGGCAAAACCCCTTGCCTTCAGAGAAGCTTTAATAATTTCAGATGGATTTGGGGAAAGACCCTGAGGTACAAATCAATGGAGAAGGAAAGGTCCATTTAGGATTGCAGTCATTTGACCAGTGCCGGTACATGGGATTTGGTTTCAGGGTTAAATTCTTTGCCTAAGTAAGGTTTTTGAAATGAGAGAGGAAAAAGCATTTAATACCTGCCAAGCAGTAAGTTGTCCCTCTGGCACCAGACTTTTTAAATAGTTGTCAGGATGATATTGCATTGCCTGATGTAGGTCTTGGAAAAGTGCTAGTGTGAGGTGGAGATTTTTCAGCCATGGGTTTTGGCATTCTATCTGTGTTGGAAAAAACACAGTTTATTTTATTTTGTTTTGTTTTATTTTGTTTTATTTTATTATTTTATTTCTGTTTGTGATTCACCTTGAAGTAAAAGGACAGAAAAATCAGACATCAGGACAGAAGTGTACAAAATCTCAGACTATGAGGTCACTGATTTCTCAAATGCTACTAACCCCTAGGGGTGGCAAGAAAAAGCAATGTTTAGGAAGCCAGATGCAGCCATTTGTCTCCAAGGAGCAGCTGGTGATGAAATGCTCTTATTAATGAAATGGGATTGCTCAGTGCTGTCCATTTACTGCAGTTAGTGTAGTCAATTCTGATTCATAATGGATACCAAGCCCAGGAGGCAGCAGGCTTTGTTGTTTTTATTGTTAATACTTGAGGCACCTGTGATTCAAAAAACTTGTAAAAAGCAGTAGATATAGAGTGCCTGTGTAGACTGTTTTATGGTTGAATTGCCAGGTGACTGACTGACAGATCCCAGAGCTCAGTTTCCTGGATCAGTGGATTCTTAGTCATCTGGCAGTTGATGAGTAGGAAATTATATTAGCTATGTTATTCATGTTGGGAAAAAATATAAATCAGTGTGGTTTGTAGGAGTAATAACATACTGCTAGCATGGAAGGGGGCATGCAAATAGTGTCAGATCACTCTGATGTGAGAATGGCTGTGCTAAACCTGCATCAAAGAGCTGGGGCTGAGCTCAGGAGCTGATGAGGACATGGGCTCACCAGGATGTGTACAACAAGCCTTTTCTTTTGCTAACATTGATGATTTGAGGTCAGGGCACCTGAACTCCTGTGACAAATGACAGTAGAATGACACTGAGGACTCTCCACAGAGCAAGAGATGCCTCCTAACAGCACCCAGGTTCTTTGCCCCCATGAGTTTTTAATAGATCACATATAAATCATCTGACATGTACTGCACCCCGCTTTCTGCACTTCCTAATCCATTTTCTGTAAAACTTCATTGTGCCATCTAACACAAAAACATGCCTAGTTAAGCAATTCTGATTGAGGTATAAAGTTATTCTTTCTCAGAAACCAGTCCATTCCATGTACTGTACCCAACAATTTTTCATGAGGGACTTGTGAAGCAGGCAGCCCTCTGATAAGGCCACACTTAGTGACTGTTCTAAGGTACCACCTTAGGATCTTAGTACCAGGTTTAGGTGGCCATATCATGGAGATTCACTCCTCCAGGGCCAAATGGGAGTACTGCCCAATTTCTGGCTGAACTATTTGGGCATTTAGCCATAAGGTCACTTAGCACAGTTTCCTGTAGGAGAGGTATTTGGAGCAAGGTCTTCCCCTCGGGTTTGATGAGTGTATTAAATTGGTGACAAGGGACCCAGAAGTTTCAAGCTCAAGGAACCTGTTTCAGAACAGCCTGCTAATGGTTTGTAAGAGCTTGCTATCTACTGTATATTGCAGTGATTTTTTTTCCAAAGGAAGTGGATTGCAATTTCAATTTCATGATGCAGTTTCACATTGACTAGAAAGGAATTGCCTGAATAAACAGACTCTGATTTTTCATCTTTTGAATCTTTTCTGAATTCAGACTGCTGACTACCTCCATGCTCTGTTGTCATTCATACTAGCTATCCCCTAGCCTTGGCTTGCTTTTCACAGAATCAAAGAACAGAAAAGATACCACAGGGAAGCTTGTGTCATGAAGCAAAGAAGGACCCTGGGCTGCATCCAAAGCAGTGTGGCCAGCAGGTCAAAGGAAGTGATTCTCCTTAAACTGAAAGAAGGTATGTTTAGATTAGCTATCAGGAAGAAGATCTTCACTCAGAGGGTGGTGAGGCACTGGCACAGGTTGGATGCCCCATCCCTGGAGGTGTTCAAGGCCAGACTGGATGGGGCTTTGAGCAACCCTGTCTAGTGGAAGGTGCCCATGGCAGGGGGTTGGAACTAAATGATCTTCAAGGTCCCTTCCAGCTCAAACCACAATGATGGAAGGGCTCAATTGCTAATGAACACAGAGAACCAGGGTCCTCACAGTGAAACACTGCTGGGGGCTGCTGTGATTTGTGCTGAAAGCCACACTTAGGACTGAGGTCAACAAGAACACAGATATCACATGGGAGCAGCTGGAGGCAAAAGCAAGCTCCTACGGAAATGGCCTGATCTTTTGTGTCTGATAACGGTTACAGAGAACCTCTGAAGTGGCGTGCCAATATTATCTAGTTTGCTTCTACCAAAATGTATCTTTGGATTACATGCCTTTCTTAGAACCCTGGCAAATCCTTTTAAATTTTGCCCCATGAACAGGCTTCATGATATGATACAGAACTGGAATAAAACATAAAAGTCTATGGTTAGTATTCACAGGTAAATGAGTAGTAGAAGCCAGAGATTTTTTAAACTATTTTATGTAAAAACACTTCTGCTCTAAGGTTTCCATACTCACTTAAGAGTTTTAGATTCAGGAACTATTTTCCTTTTCTCTGGAAGTTAGTAATTTTCTTAACACAGTATCCTTATTCAATAGCCAGTTCTGAAGCTGTGTCTGCATCTACTGAAATCAAGGAAATGCCACTGGGAGCAACATCAGGCCAAATTATAGAAAATGAAGAGCTAAGAACTCTCGGGACACCGGAAATATGTAGGTTCCCTAAACCATCACTTCAGTGGGAAAGGAAGGTCAACAGGAAGAAATTAGAGGAAATACAGTGTCCTGTACTCTTTCCCCAGAAAACAGAATTGCTCCCTTTAGTGGGATAAAGCAGTCTGTAGTGTACTGTATTTTTTCAGTCACATCACAAATATTTGACAGCCCAAGGCAAAACCAGTACAAGATCTTACCTGGCTCTTTTACTCCTTTTCTCCAAGTCCTGAGCTGCTAATGCTGTTTGTATTTGCGGATATCAAGTATCATGCAATCTCTTTCTGCAATGTAGTACCAAAAATGATGTTTTGATTTTTTTTCATTCCCTAGTGTGTGTAACAGACATTTACAAAAACTGTAAGTATCCAGCTTTTACCCAATTAGCTTTTAGCTAATGTCTTTTTATTTAAAAATCTATTTCATCCACCAGTGGCTCATTATGAGAAATAAAGCAACGGTACAGAATGCCACTTAGCTCAATTTTTGAGGAGTCAGATTTGCTGACACAGAGGATTAGTCTATAAGGTGTACTAGTAAATTAACCCTTGAGTGAACAATAACCATACTTCACACAATGTCCCTAAAGTATAGGACCTTTATGAATCATTAGTGGGCTCTACTAAAGTATACAGATAAAAATTGACCCAATCTGCTTTTATAATACATAAGACTACACAGAAATTGAAAAAAAAAATCTACTATCCATATGAAGACCCTATATAAAGGCTTTTGCTTAGTGATTGTTTTCTAGCACTCAAACCATGGTTTATCCCACAATTTTCATGGGAAGTAGACCCTGCTTGGGAAATGGCTCCCTTTATCCCTAACCCTAACCCTAACCCTAACCCTAACCCTAACCCATCAGATAAAGTTGTCCTTTCAAAAGCAGCATGTAGGAGAACATGGGGTGGAGACAGTTGCAGCTGATAAGAATTGCGTCCTGTCTTGTGATTCCAGCATGGATAGCGTGGTGTGGGGTTGGTGAGGGGACTTGCAGCAGGTAACATGTTCTTCAGTGAGCTGAGTATTTTTCCTGGCTCTTCTTAAAGGTTTATTTTAAATGACCCTTCCAATTCTGTGTGATTGAACAGATAATCAAACTCTAACTTCAATGTAAATTTGACATGGAACTAGAGTTGTTACCAGGCAGAATGAAGATGAATGCTTTACATGTGCTTAAAGCTGCTGTCTTTCATGGGTGGGGTGAGGATACAGCCATTCACAGTGTGAGGACACTGCTACAGAATTAATTACAAGCTATATCAAGAAGACTCCACTTTTTGCAGGGATTGCCATTTTATGTAGATTTGTACAAATCTACATAATGGCAGGTTCACATAGCTCATCTCTACACACTACTGTGGCATAAAGCAGCCTTGTTCTCATCATACTGAAGTAGTTATTTCCTCTTCTAGGTGAGGAAATGTACATATGCAAGCCACAAGAGTAATTGTGTGATTTCTTTCTCACTGTAAATGTCTCTGTAACTACATATGCAAATCAGGTATTGCCCTTGAAGACCTGGAGAGCAGCCAATGTGCCGTGCTTCCTTGATGTAAACACTTATGCATAAATAGCATTTCTTTTTACAGGGTCTGTGCTACTCCAGCTTCCAAATGGTCAGACCAAGATTTTTTCTTCTGCAGTTCTTTATCTGAGCTTTTCTGCAGTTCCCTGAGTACCCTCCAAATGACCCTTACCTTTGCAGCTCCAAAGATATCTTTCCTCTAAGATCTTAGAGGAATTCCACCCACGTAGACCTGACCATGCCATAACAGACGTTGCATCTCTGCATTTCCAAGGTGCCATTGAAGCCCTCACTGTTTTGTCACACTCTGGCCCATGCTTAATCAGAGCTGCAAGATTTCCTCCTGTCATGGGGTAAGTGTTTGTGTGTGTGAGTGTGTGTGCATGCATGTCTGTGTGTGTGTCTACAATATCTGCTCTGTCACCTGTGCATGCAGATATATCTAAAGCCTGTCACCTGAGTCACCAAGTTTCAGCCCAAAGTGGTCCATGCAAAAGTCTTACTTTAATCAAGTTTTAAGACAAAAAAAAAAACCAAACCTGTGCCATTTGTACTAGATACATGTGTAAAGAGAAACAAAGGATCCTCTCCTTCTCATAGGTAGGCTCAGGTTGAATGCTTAAAACAGCTACAGAAATAATACTTACACATGTGTAAGGAGTATTTATCTTGTGGATGTCAGCATATGTGAAAATATTTGATGTAATTCTGAAAAGAGTAATTTGGGAAACATTTTGTATCGTAGGCTCCTTGGTATCTACTAAAGCAATTCTAAATAATTTATATAACTAATTAGTAATTGTAGACTTGTGGCAGAAAATAAAGCATGGTGAAAGAATGAACATGTTCAAAGAAATGGGTTTTGGTATCTCAGTCAGTATTCTTTCTGTATGGACTAGATTTTGTAAAGGGTCAAATTGGACAGTCTGGAGCATAAATTCCTCTAACTCATCTCACAAAGCTCTTTTGCTAATGCCTATTCAATTAAAGAATGAGTCTATTCTAAAATTAACTGTTGCCCCAGAGTTTAGTTTTAACAGAATGTTTCCATTTGTGAGTACCATGTGGCTTCTTTGAAGGGAAGTGGGAGTTTCTGTATGAAAACAGTGGATCAGCCATACAGCTGAGGTAGAGGAGAAGATGGCAGGTGTCACAGTTGGGGTTAGTCCACACTAGAAAGACTTGCCCAGAAAAATTAGTTACACAGGGAGTGGGTGTGACTTTCAACACCATTCCCCCACTGGCCTACTTAAACTGGTACACCTGCATCTGCATTACAACTTCTATCATCTCAAGAATGCATCGCATCAGTACCTTTCCTTTTTGATTTCCATGCTTAAATAAACTGTCAGCCAATATTAACCTATGTACAGATATTTTCATGTGGTTTTGTAGTGGGAAAGGATGGTGCAGTCATACTACACACATCAATCCTTACTATAATTCCTGCCTGACCTTGTTAGCAGATTTTAATCAATCCCCAAAAAGCAGCACAGATCTCAGACACAATTACTTTCCCACAGTTTTCATAAAGACGGATAAGCCAAGTACAGGAAAGACTTCCTGTTATTGCTGGCATGGAGGAACAGCCTGCAGTTCAGCCTTTATTACACTCAGTCTACCATTATGAATGCTTTGAAATGAAGGAAATGAGCCTTTCATAACCCACACCTGATTAGATATTGGAGATTCTAACCATAAGACAGGCAGCAACAGCAAACTGGACCTCTTGAGTCCAGCTGCTCATGGCAGTGTATCCTAGTATATCCCTGTGTTAGTATCCACCCTATCAGTTTGGCAGCATCAACAGCAGGGGTGCTGCCTCTTTCCTCTAGGCTGGCATAAGTAGAATTGCAGAATGTTCCAGGACAGACAAGCTTTTGCCTGCAATAAAATTTCTGAAGTCGAATTCACGAGTCATTTAACAGCGCAGTGGTGAGCAGGGTTGGGGTCCAGCTGTGACCACAGGCAGATAATTTTGCTTCAGCCATGATATCTGAGTTCCTCACTGACTGGAGTGCACACCTAGCCCTAGAGGGGGGGGGGGGGGGGGGGG